>JAPPVO010000029.1:19002065-19469065 GCA_030407325.1 Camellia japonica
GAAAAAAGACACAAAAATACATAGACAAATAAATAAAATAAAAAAGATCTAGCCATAATTTGTTGAAAAGCATCTACTACATAGGAAACCTTTCTAGTAAAGGCTAACAACTAGGACCTTGCTCCTTATCTCTCTGCCTTGAAATGATTCGAACAATTGAAATTCACAATTGAATATTCTTTTTTAATGTTTAGCTTGTGAGAGCAATGCATTATCAAAGAGAAAAACTGCTAGGAAATTACCGTGTAGGTAGGGTTATGATAGTCATCTTTATGCACAGTTTGTAGAGTCCTAAACAGGGGATGTTGTGGAGTATCATATCGACCATCACATAAATCCAGTCCCCCAAGAAAAGCTATAATTCTTCTTCTATTATCGCCAGCATCAGCATCCACAATCACAGTCTTCTGATGGTGTGTATAGATTGTTTCAACTTCCTGATAACAAAATAGTAAGAAAATTAAGTTTAATCCAATATATTCTCACCAAATACCATGTACCAAACTAGATAAATAGATATATATATATATTATACGCATGACCCCCACGTGTCGTGTCCTTCATTTTTCGAAAATTGTCGTGTTAGCGTGTTCATGTTGTATCACGTGTCAATGTCCGTGTTGTTGCTTCTGAGGCTCAATCTCTCTCCTAATGAACCATATAACAAGAGAAACCACGAACTACAGCTTATGTGTTTACTGAGATTTCATGCTTAAGAGCACGGAAGCTTCTTGGCATACATAGTACACACAGACACATAATCATACAATTTCTAAAGATTTTGAGTATTCCACCATGATTTTGAGAAAAAGGGTTGTTATTATCAATGAATTTTCTGGATTAGGCTATCCAAAAGCTGAGGGTGTATGTTACTTTGCCATTAATGTATCCTTCACAATTAGCATGTGGCATGTAGTCAACATTTTGTTCGAGTGTCTCACAGTTTGGCACCCCTTTTTCTCTTCTTTTTGCCACTGCACTGAGTTTGTTTCGTGATGATTTTAAGTGCCTCAAGTCTCAAACTAGCCACTTTGTTCAGATATTAACAAAGGCTACATTTTTTATTGAGACCAGGGTGTCTAGATCAAAGCCCAACTAAGCTGAACTAATCCCCAAGGGTGCACAGCAAGGAGTTTCCCGTAAGTGCACTACGGTTAATTCAAGGATTTTCCTCTAGTCCGATGGCTCCAAGGAATTGTTAGTACCTAAGAGGTTTCGATTTTTGAACCTTAGAGGGAGCACACGCCCAAGACCCAAGGCTTTGCCACCAGGCCAACCCATTGCAATTAACAGAGGCTACATTTATACCCAATCCAGCCCACCCAGCAACCTGCAGCAGGACAGAACTGGGCAATGGCCTTCCCCGTTAATCATTTCGATTTTCAATTGATTTTCTACTTCCCTAAAACCCAAAACCTGGGTTTATTTGTTGTTCATATATCATAGCAATGCTGATTTCTGAAATCAAGACCAGTTCCATTCATATGGACTGACAACGTAAGATTCTTCCTAGCAGTTGAGCTATGTAATGCAGCAATCTGTTTTCCATATAAAACACAAGAATAAGAATGCATGTGGTGCACCACTTTGGGCATCAGTTCCTATGCTAAAGCTCATTTTAGCTTGAAGTCAAGCAACTTGGACCATTTTGGATGTACTCAATATAAATGGTGGAAGAAGTGCAAAATGCAACAACTATGGCCCACCAAGTTTGGGCTAACAATTAGTTTTTTAGTATTGCTAATCTATGCTTTACCATTGCAAATAGTTTACAATTTCCAAACAACAACGGAAAATAAAATTATCGTTGAGGTGGGAAAAGTAGAGCATTAGCCATTAGGCATATAGGCTGAAAGAAGACACTGAGGAGAGAAGGAAAAAAGCAATCACATACTCTTTGCTTGATCCAGCTATGCTTCTTTCCTGCTATGCGGGGACAAAGCAGCACTTGCACTGAAGAATGCTTGAAAAATCGGCGAGTTTCTTCGTCATGTGTTTGCATGATTCCATCCTGCAATTCTCAAGTTTTAGTACTAAATGATACAATAAATGTAGGAACACTTTAAAACCAAACCATAACTTTGGGGAGTGCTATGGAAGAGATATTAATTCAAGGAAAACATTTTTATGATTGAGAAAAACAATGCAAATCCTTGGAGTGATGGACAGATGGAGGTAAATTAAGCATATTAAGCTCCAGTCAACTCCTCTACATGAAGAGGCATGCAGACAAGAATTAACAAAAACAAAGCTTGCAAAATTTCACGATGTCAACTCAAACCAACAGCTCAAGGCTTAGGCTTGTAAACGAAGAGAATTACAAATTAGTCCTATAATCTTGTCTGAATTAAAATACAAATGAAGCTCTGAATTTAAGTTTTATTTTAGCTCCACATGGCTAATTTCATATCTCGTAATGGATATTTCAGTTATACCCAAAATTATACATGTATAAAAATATATCTCTGATAAATTCAATATATAAATGAGTATTGAGTAACAAAGTAGTTGTCAATCACAATTCTTTGGGTCTGTGTTCGTGTGTTTGCAATTCAGATATCAAATTTACAACCCTACTGTTTACAGAGTTTTAGCATTGAAACAATAAATCAATAGAAGAAATCACTTTCCACACAGTCCCTAAATGACATTATGATATAACTGAAATTACATCAACTAATTTTAGGATACAAGGTAAACTACTTACTGTTTTGTAGCCCAGTATACTCCTTGAAGTAGGGTCATCCCACACAAGCAGCAGCACTCTCACCCCTTCTTGTGACTTTGACTTTAGAAGATCCCCCAGAGTGCAACTTGATGCATAATCACTATCCCGAACCAGTTTCACTTGGTGCCATACTGCCCAACCAGTAATATAAATCAAACGCCGTGCTTGGCGTATTGCATCAAAGATGTCATGCCAGCACTTCCCATGCACATATTGCATCCCACGGTCAAGCTTCAAAATAGGAAGGTAACCATCGGGTACATGAGCATCTTGATATAGAGTAACTGTCCCACCTCTCCTAAGGGGAAAGTATGTCCCAGGAACCCCAACATAATCAGGACCAGCTCCGACTCCATGATGATAAATGCTCAATCTCTCTATTGGTGTGTACTGAATTGAGAGACTCAAAACAGCACCAGGCTTGCAGGGCTTCCCACTATTATTGAGGATTGGATACGATCTCTGAACTTTTTCCCCCGAGTGTATATGTTCCACTGGAATTGCCACAACTCCCATAAGCTGGGATCCTACAACATCATTGTCCTTAACAAGAAAGTGCAATTCAGCAGCATAATGTGCGACAGGAACATAAAACCGTTGCTTCCAAACAGGATTTTCTTCATTACTAATCACATAAGTCCTCCCAATCACAGCACTTGTCACTGATATGGAGACATATGGATCACTAGTGATCATATGATTCATGCTCCCTTCAATCTTGTTGGTCATGTTCCCCGGTAATTTGCTAATCATTTCTCCTAAAGTTTTATGAAACATATCCATGTTTGGAAGGTTTTCAGCCTTGTCGACCAAAATATCTAAGTTCCCATGTAAGAGCAAAACTTTCAAAGACCCCTTGGATGTTGAAAATGGCAGAATCTGCAAACTCTGATTACGTGGGGAATCAATAGATGAGTTCGAATAGGATGAAGCAGGATGAGCAGGGGAATCAAGCCCTGAATGAGAAGCATCCGAACTACTCGAAAATGACATATTGCGATACCCATATATGGTCCCTTGGGTATCATACCTTGCACTTAGATTATGCAATGTTGGACCATAACTTGGTGCCGATGGTGCTGAAGGTGCTGGAGGTGATGCCGGGACAGAAGTGGTATTATCGGATATATGGAAATTAGTTAAAAGATCATCTATAGGTGGGTAAAGTGGAGGGTAATTGGGGGTATTACCACTGGCATGATCATGATTCATTGTAGACCCAGATTCCACGGACGATGTGCTATCCTGGCGGTGAAGACCGGAGAAACTATTGGGCCGGGATGGATCACCAGAGTAGCTATCTGATGCTGGATAGAAAAAGTGGCCGGAGGATTGATGATGGTAATGAGATGAGCCATATTGGAAACTACCTTGTGTTGAAAGTTTGTCTGAGGTGGGGGGTTGGCTACTGGAGGGACTAGAAAATTGTTGTAGGATGGACAAGGAAGCGGGCCAGAATTTGATTGTGGATGGTAGGGATATTCTAAGGGCCCTGGATGGGAACTTGGGGGTGGAGGACCTGGTGGTGGGTATGGATAGGTATGAGGGCCAGACTGAGAAGCATTGTAGTATGGAGAAGGAAGAGGGGGATTAGCAGAAGGTGGGTATGGAGCAGAATTGGGAGATGGGTATGGAGGTGGAACCTGAGGGTATCCATAGCCATAGCCAGTATTGTAAGGATTGTAATTATCCATCAGATGTACACATTAACCTGTTAGGGTTTTTCTACACAGATGCACAACAAAGAGAAGAAAATCAAAAGGGTTTTGTTTCTTTTACACTCAGACGGAGATTTTATTAGATTCAAGTGTAAAAAAATTAACAACAAATTCAGAGAAAGATTGCTGAACAAGCTAGAGAGAGAGAGAGATCAAAGGGCTTTATCTATTAGTTCAATTCAAGATCACAAATAGCACAATTGAACTTGAATTGCTAGAACAAGCAAAGACTAAAGAGAGAGACCTGTTGGTTGTTGAAAAAGAAAGACTTTAAAGAGAAGAAAAATCAAATGGGTTTTGTTTCTTTACAAAATCAGATGGAGATTTTATTAGATTCAACTGTACAAAAGATAAACAACAAATTCAGAGCAAGAACAAATCAAAGGCCTTTGTTTATTAGTTTTTAATTCAAGATCACAAACAACACAACTGAACTTGAATAGAATAAGCTAAGAAGAGAGACAGAGGGGAGAGAGAAAATACCTGTTGATTGTTGGAAAAAGAAGAGTTTGAGAGAGAGAAAGAGAAACTGAGGCTCTTTTGTGAATTATTAAATGAAAAAGTTAAAAAATTATTTTTAATTGTTATATTATTATTTTTATTTTTATTTTGTATTTATTTTTATAAAAAATTATTAAAATAAGTATATTTTCAAACGACACCTGAATTCCAGTTCCGGGAATCTATGTACCTGGTATGTAACGGTCAGTGTATACACCGAAAGAGTTACAACAATTTCGGTATTGCGTCTTGAGCTTGTCTTTCTTGCCCGAGAAGAATGAGACTTTCGTCACAGGCGGTCACTGTTTTCGTTCCGTCTACGTGGAGATCTTTTATTGGAGCTGACATGTAACTATACTCGGTCTTTTTAACTGCAATTTTTTTTTCCAACTTTCCAGCTCAGCACGAATTACAGTGATGGCAACTCAATTTTGGCATGTTTGGCACAGTTTAAAAAAAAGAAAAAAGCTGCGGATCCCAGTGGGGGTATTGGGGGTTGCGTGTGATTGGCTCAAAAAAAAATTGTTTTTTTTTTTTTTATGTTGTTCACCAACCCCATGCTGTCACGTCACTGGGGATGCGACCTCCACTAGAGGTTGGAAGCACGGCTCTTAAAAAAAAAATCTCACGATTGTATTGTACAATGATATCTTTATTATTTATTATTTTGATATCTAGACCTACTCCATATCCGTTCTTAGAGCATCTCTAATGGTGGATTAAATTTTTTATCGAATTTGAATAAAAAAAAATCAATTTTCTCAATCTGATATGGTTTGCTCCAACCGTGCATAAAAAGGGAAGGGGTCGACCGGTAAGGCTAATTTTATTTATTTATTTATTTTTTACCTGTTTGAACCTTTTTGACCGGTTTAAACCTACCTATTTGAAAGGGAACCGGTTCAACCCACCGGACAACTGGCTGGTTGACCGGTTGGTCTCCCCCAACGGTAACGCATAATAAAATAGTGAAATCTGGAGCCTGTTCTCACTTTGATGAATTTTTTGTTCCATTCTCATTTTGATACCAATTTGCTGAAATCATTGGAGCTCCAAAAAATGACTTTTTCACCAAATTTCAAATATGATGCAAGGTTTGATGAATCGTTGGAGATGGCCTTATGGCATGTTTGGGAACTTGATTTTTGGATTTTTTATTATTTTTTTTATTACAAGACAAATGTTTTACAAAATTAAAAAAAAACAAATCCAAACAAAATATCACATCAAATCTCATAATCATTTCATTTTTTCTCTCACAAACATCACATCCAACCACACAAAACCCAACTATCTTTCCAAACATAAAAAAAATTCTCCAATAATATCTTATAACTAAGAAAATCTAAAAAAACTGACTTCCCAAACACTCACTAAATATAGGTCGGAATAACCTAAGGAAAGTTAGCGGGCCCATCTATTCAAGATGAGCAAATTTCTTTATCATTTAGGTGATTACCTTTGTAATATAATTGTAGAATGATATGATATTATGGGGTATTTTAGGAAGAAAATAAAAAGTTTGCTTTTAACTTTTTATCTATTTTAGGTCATATTACTTTTCACATTTTTTATTCACAAAAAGATAAAATAGATTAAAAAAGTCAAAAAATTAACTTTTTACCAACTTTCTAAAACACTCCTATACATGTCAACTCATAATTTACTATAATGATATGGGGCTCAATTTGCATGACATATTATAGTAGGTAAAAGTATAGGTTAATGTTTTGAAACCTAGATTGTTGATCAAACCAGAAAAGGAATAGGGGTCTAAGGGGTTACTAGTAGGGTTGTGCAAAAAACAGTTTAATCTGTTAAAATAATACCGATTCGCATCAATTTACACCGTTTTATTCGTTAATCGCAAATTAAACTTTAAAATTTATAATCTGTATTCAAAACCATTTCGCTCAGCTCTATTATAGTTAATACATATATATTTTTTACCTTTAATGAAATATCAAAATAAAGATGAATGTGAGAGAGATTTAAGATGTGAAATTTGTTACAAATTAGTAGTTATATATATAAAACATATTATGTAAAATTAGTTTATATCATATATATATATATAATATTATGTAAATTAGTGTTATATATTATGTAAATGTTTGATAATTGATTAGAACATTCTTTAATCTGTCAATCTATTCAAAACTGTCCAAATCACAATTTGCTAATCTATCAATATGCTAATATGCCAATTGATTTATAATTTTACTCTCAAATTGTCTAAACTGCACTGCATATACCCCTAGTTATTGGTTCAATCATTGAGTCAATCAAAATCAAATCGTGACGTCATAATTATCTCATAAATATATTTAAAATTATACTTAAAATAGAAAATTTAAGAATTAAAGTAGTTTCATTTATATGAATTTTATGTTTTAAGATATATATTTACATAATTATATTTAATGAATATATACATTTATAAATTATATTTATACTGATTATTTTAAATACTAAAATAAAATTTAGAGATAAATAAATTGAAGTTAATAAAAACTTTTTGTACAAGATATCAATGAAGCATCAATGCTCAATCGTGGTTGGTAAGAGGATTTTTGCAATTTTAATGATGGTGGTGTTATATGCATTAATTAATGTACATATTAATATATATAAATTAGTGTTATATCATTATTACTGACCTTACCTATTATATAAATTATAAATACTTAAAGGGATTTTATTGATAAGTCCAATTTAGAAGTGTTTTAACAAAAGAAGTCCATGAAGGAATTTTTTAACCCATTTAGTCCCATGTATGTATAGTTTTATTCCATAAAGTCCATTTTCTTAATTTACACTATTTTCTTGGACACTTATGCCCTTATATTCAATTTTGATACCCTTATAAATATTTTTTGAGCGATTAGCAATTTAATGATGTGAACATTCATATTTTAAAATTCACATTGGTAGGAATGTAAAATTGGCCCGTGGGCGGCCCGAAACCCACCCGCGAGCCGGGACGGGCCCGGCCCGTTGACAATGTGAATATTCACATTGACATGTTAACATTCACATTAATAGGAGTGTAAAATTGGCCCGCGTCCCGTGGCGGCGCGAAACCCGCTCGCGGCCCATGGGCTTCCCGGGGCGGGCCCGGTCCGGCCCATTGACAATGTGAATATTCATATTGACATGTTAACATTCACATTGATAAGAGTATAAAATTGGCCCGCGGTCCATGGGCGGCCAAAAGCACGCCCGCGGCCCTAGGAGGGCCCGGCCCGGCCCGTTGACAATGTGAATATTCACATTGATAGAAGTGTAAAATTAACACGCGCCTCGTGGCTACCCAAAACCCGCCCACGGCCCGTGGGCGGCCCAGGGCGGGCCCGACCCGGCATGTTGACAATGTGAATATTCACATTGACATGTTAACATTCACATTGATAAGAGTATAAAATTGGCCAGCAGCCTAGAGCGGGCCCGACCCGGCCCGGTCCGTTGACAATGTGAATATTCACATTGACATGTTAACATTCACATTAATAGGAGTGTAAAATTGGCCCCCGTCCCGTGGCGGCGCGAAACTCGCCTGCGACCCATGGGCGGCCCAGGGCGGGTTCGGTCCGGCCCGTTGACAATGTGAATATTCACATTGACATGTTAACATTCACATTGATAAGAGTATAAAATTGGCCTGCGGCCCATGGACTGCCAAAAGCCCGCCCGCGGCCTGGGGCGGGCCAAGCCCAGCCCGGTTCGTTGACAATGTGAATATTTATATTGACATGTTAACATTCAATTAATAAGAGTGTAAAATTGGCCCGTAGCCCGTGGGCGGCCGAAGCCGACCGAAGCCCGAGGCGGGCTTGGCCCGACCCGTGACAATGTGAATATTCACATTGACATGTTAACATTCACATTGATAGGAGTGTAAAATTAGCCCGCGCCCCGTGACTGCCCGAAACCCGCCCACGGCCCGTGGGCGGCCCGGCCTGGCCTGGCCTGGCCTGTTGACAATGTGAATATTCACATTGATATGTTAACATTCACATTGATAAGAGTGTAAAATTGGCCCGTGACCCGTGGGCAGCCCGAAGCCCGACCTCGGGCCGGGGCGGGCCCGGCCCGTTGGCAATGTGAATATTCACATTGACATGTTAATATTCACATTGATAGGAGTGTAAAATTGGCTCGCAGCCCGTGGGCGGCCCGAAGCCAGACCGCAGCCCAAGACGGGCTTGGCCCGACCTGTGACAATGTAAATATTCACATTGACATGTTAACATTAACATTGATAGGAATGTAAAATTTGTCCGCTGCCCGAAGCTCGCCCGCGGCTCGGGATAGGCCCGGACCCAAACCCGGGCCGCCCCGGGCCACCCATGGGACGCGAGTCAATTTTACACTCTTATCAATGTGAATTTTAACATGTCAATGTGAATATTCACATTGTCAACAGGCTGGGCCGGGCCCGCCTCGGGCCGTTCACGGGCCGTGGTCGAGTTTCGGGCAGCCACGGGACACGGGTTAATGTTACACTCTTATCAATATGAATGTTAACATGTCAATGTGAATATTCACGTTGTCAACGGGTCGGGCCTGCCCCGGCCCAAGGCCGGGCTTCGGGCTGCCCACGGGTCATGGGCCAATTTTACACTGTTATCAATGTTAATGTTAATATGTCAATGTGAATATTCACATTGTCAATAGGCCGGGCCGGGCCCGCCCTGGGCAGCGGGCGGGCTTCGGGCCGCCCACGGGCCACGGGCCAATTTTACACTCCTATGGGACGCGAGTCAATTTTACACTCTTATCAATATGAATGTTAACATGTCAATGTGAATATTCACATTGTCAACAGGCTGGGCCGGGCCCGCCTCTGGCCGTTCACGGGCCGTGGACGAGTTTCGGGCAGCCACGGGGCACGGGTTAATGTTCACTCTTATCAACATGAATGTTAACATGTCAATGTGAATATTCACATTGTCAACGGGTCGGGCCTGCCCCGGCCAAGGCCGGGGCTTCGGGCTGCCCACGGGTCATGGGCCAATTTTACACTGTTATCAATGTTAATGTTAATATGTCAATGTGAATATTCACATTGTCAATAGGCCCGGCCGGGCCCGCCCTGGGCAGCGGGCGGGCTTCGGGCCGCCCACGGGCCACGGGCCAATTTTACACTCCTATCAATGTGAATGTTAATATGTCAATGTGAATATTCACATTGTCAACGGGCCGGGCCAGGCTCGTCCCGGGCCGCCCACGGGCTTCGGGCTGCCCATGGGACACGAGTCAATTTTACACTCTTATCAATGTGAATGTTAACATGTCAATGTGAATATTCATATTGTCAACAGGCCGGGCCGGGCCCGCCCCGGGCCGCCCACGGGCCGTGGGCTAGTTTCGGGCAGCCACGGGGCGCAGGCTAATTTTATACTCTTATCAATGTGAATGTTAACATGTTAATGTGAATATTCACATTATCAACGGGTCGGGCTGGGTCCGCCCAGGGCAGCCCACGAGCCGCGGGCGGGTTTCGGGCTGGCCATAGGCCGTAGGCTAATTTTACACTCCTATCAATGAAATGTTGACATGTCAATGTGAATATTCACATTGTCAACGGGCCGGCCCGGGCTTGGGCTTCGGGCTGCCCACGGGTCACGAGCTAATTTTACACTCTTATCAATGTTAATGTTAATATGTCAATGTGAATATTCACATTATGAACAGGCCGGCCCGGGCGGCGGGCTGGTTTCGGGTCGTCCACGAGCCGCGGGCCAATTTTACACTCTTATCAATGTGAATGTTAACTTGTCAATGTGAATATTCACATTATCAACGGGCCGGGCTGGGCCTATTTTTTTGGCCTGTGGGCCGGCCCGGCCCGACTCGAATTTTTCCGGGCACCCACGAGGATCGACATGGGTCGGGCCCCTACACATTGATGATATGAACATTCACATTGACAGTGTGAACATTCACAGTAAGGGTATTTTGGTAATTATGTCACCCATAAGACTTATTGAAATATAAGAAATAATGTGAACTAAGTGGAACATAGGTAGATGAAAGGGTATTTTGGTCTTCTTATCTCAAATTGGACCTAATGGAATAGGCAAAAAGAATATGGGTTGGATGGAATAAAACTCTTAGAAAATGGATTTATCAAAAAAGCTCCCATACTTAAATCTCTAAAATTATATTTTACCATCTATTAATATTTAATTAATACATATAGTATTTGCTTTTAATAATGTTCATGTGATGCTCCTTTGGACTTCCGTGCGGTTGGTTTCGTCACCCGGCTAACCGTGGTGGGTGGGTTTTAATGCATCCGGACCGCACGCGAAATTAATTTTATCATTAATATTTATTATGATATTATAATTTTAAAATTATAGACCTTACCTAGAATTAATTATTTAAAAGTCTTATTTATAAATGTTATGGTAGTTTAGGCCCTATTTAAAATTTTTTGAACCAATAAGTCATATTTAGTAAAATTGAGAATATTATCAATTTTTTTCAATTTTTAAAATTAAGAACATTATCAATTTTGCATAGTAATATTTCAAATAATTGTTTTACTAATTAATAAAAAAAGAGAGAGTATCAGATCAAATATTGTTGCCTTGCAATTTATTGGTTTGATTCAACTATCCAATAAAATCGAGAATATTATCTCAATTTTTTCACTTTTAAAGTTGTTTTTTTTTTTTTCTTTTTAGTTTTGCACATCAATGTTCCATCATCATACTTATTTATAGACATAAAATTTTAAGTTTTGCACAAAAAAATAATTCAGTTTTTTCAATTTTTAAAAAAAATTTTGCACATTTTTTTCTTCTTCAATTTGAAAGTTGATATTTTAAAATTTTGAAAATTAAAATAAATTTCAAATCATCATATTCCTTTATAGATAATCATAACTAATAAACAATCATTGTTTGAAAAGTAATTTCGACTATTAAAAATTTAATGGGACTTGAAAGTTTAAAAAATCTTAGCTATGACTTAATGGAGTATAGGTTCCTAAATTAAGATTTGTGTGTAAATGTTCCTACAAATTATAAGACTCAAAACTTCTAAAATTATGATATATCATCCGTTAGTATACTAATTGTGTGAGTGATTTTCTGACCACACTGCCAATTAGTACTCAAACTGGAGAACACGGCAGAATAGATGGCACCTGTCTGACCTGCAACAGAAATAAGAGTCTCCGGCGGTGGCTCGTCCACCGGGGGTACTCGACATCAAGTTAGTACTCCATATCTCTCAAAGATAACCAATAGTGCTTAACTCACTAGACAGAATATCAAAAGCATATCTTAGACCCATGGGGGTGCCTCCCTTTTATAGCCAACATAATCCTAGTCCCAATAGGAGCCTAGCCCTAATGGACTTAGGATTACTGCTAATCTGGGACTCCCAGTGGGATTAAGATAAACTCTCTAAGAGTCTTATCTTTACCCAAACTGAAGTCTTCTCCTAATCTAGGACTCTTGTCCCATATCCACTTATCTCGGATTCCGGTATTCTCGCAGATAACCTCGGCCTAGCCGAGATGATCTCGGCGTCATGACCAGGACACGTGGCACCTCGGCTGGCACTTCGGTGACACCTCGGCCACGTGTCGTCATTCAAAATTTATGTCCCCACAACTGCCCCCTAGATTCTATTACCTCGGCATTCTGAGGTGATGGAACCTATATCATTTCTTCCATTTAGCACGTCGACTAAGCTCGCTTTATCATCTATTGCCGAAGTCAGAACTTATCGGCTCAATATGACCAAGACCTATAGTCTGCTTTCATCAATGCCTTAGAACCAACAACCAAGTTCGTTCAAGTTTCTCAGCCGAAACCGTCCTCCTTTGCAACCGTCTCGGGGTGACACACTTCGGTTATACAAACTGATGATTTACCTCGGCAAGTACCCAAGTACCTTTTCTTGGCATAACCCTGGTTTCACCTTGTAAATTTTTTCATAAAATTTCAACAAGGGTTTAACCTCGGCTTAACTTTAACTTGTAAATTGTCCACAAATTTTAACAAGTGTTAAGCAATGATTTCGGTTTAACTTCGACTTGTAAATTGCTACAAATTTCAACAAGTGTTAAACATAACATCGGTTTAATTTCAACTCGTAAATTGCTACAAATTTCAACAAGTGTTAAACATCATCTCGGTTTAACTTCAACTTGTAAATTGCTACAAATTTCAACAAGTGTTAAACATCATCTCGGTTTAACTTCAACTTGTAAATTGATACAAATTTCAACAAGTGTTAAACATAATATCGGTTTAACTTCAACTTGTAAATTGCTACAAATTTCAACAAGTGTTAAACATCATCTCGGTTTAACTTCAACTTGTAAATTGCTACAAATTTCAACAAGTGTTAAACATAACATCGGTTTAACTTCAACTTGTAAATTGCTACAAATTTCAACAAGTGTTAAACATAACATCGGTTTAACTTCAGCTTGTAAATTGCTACAAATTTCAACAAGTGTTAAACATCATCTCGGTTTAACTTCAACTTGTAAATTGCTACAAATTTCAATAAGTGTTAAACATAACATTGGTTTAACTTCAACTTGTAAATTGCTACAAATTTCAACAAGTGTTAAACATCATCTCGGTTTAACTTCAACTTGTAAATTGCTACAAATTTCAACAAGTGTTATACAATGATCTCGGTTTAACTTCAACTTGTAAATTGCTACAAATTTCAACAAGTGTTAAACATCATCTCGGTTTAACTTTAACTTGTAAATTGCTACAAATTTCAACAAGTGTTAAACATCACATCGGTTTAACTTCAACTTGTAAATTGCTTCAAATTTCAACAAGTGTTAAACATCATCTCGGTTTAACTTCAACTTGTAAATTGCTACAAATTTCAACAAGTGTTAATCATCTCGGTTTAACTTTAACTTGTAAATTGTCCACAAATTTCAACAAGTGTTAAGCAATGATTTCGGTTTAACTTCAACTTGTAAATTGCTACAAATTTCAACAAGTGTTAAACATCATTTATAACTCTTTGCCCCCTAATCTGGACTTATGTTCACATTAAGCTTGTGCATGTGATCTTGTTCGCCAAAGTTGGTTTCAAGCCGAGGTTGTTAGCCTTGATTTCTCTGTTGATCTTACTTAGTTTCAACCTGAGTTTGATCCTGCCGACATGGCAAGCCTATGTTACTCTAACTTAGTTCAACTCCATTATATGCAAGATTCGACTCTGCCATATAATGAGTCTAAGTTATTCATCATTACCTCGGCCTCGCATCGGCGAGCCGTTTTTCTTCTCGGACTTAAGTGCTGAGATCATGTCTTCTGGAATCTTGGATCTGCTCACTCAAGTTGAGCTCTTCTCTTCTCGGACCTGCTTATTTAAGCCGAGATCTTGTCTTTCGGGATCTGGGGTCCGGGGCCTGAAATCCAGGATCTGCTCACTTAGGCTGAGCTCTTCTATACTTGAATGTCATCTCCTTGGGAGCGCTCATGGCCCCCGTCTTTGCGTCCCTTCTGGAAGGGTCTTCATTCCGTTTATGTCGACAGACTCTCCATCTTCGCTGAACTCGTCGTTTTCAACACGTTGATCTTGTACGGTGATGGCCATCTATTCTCCTTTCTTTCCTACAGACGGCGCCAAATTGTGTGTGTCAATTTCTGACCACACTGCCAACTTAGTACTCAACTGGAGAACACTGGCAGAATAGATGACACCTGTCTGACCTGCAACAGAAATAAGAGTCTCCGGCGGTGGCTCGTCCACCCGGGGATACTCCGACAATCAAGTCAGTACTCCATATCTCTCAAAGATAACCAATAATGCTTAACTCACTAGACAGAATATCAAAAGCATACCTTAGACTCATGGGGGGTGCCTCCCTTTTATAGCCAACATAATCCTAGTCCCAATAGGAGCCTAGCCCTAATGGACTTAGGATTACTGCTAATCTGGGATTCCCAGTGGGATTAGGATAAACTCTCTAAGAGTCTTATCTTTACCCAAACTGAAGTCTTCTCCCAATCTAGGACTCTTGTCCCATATCCGCTTATCTCGGATTTCGGTATCCTCGCAGATAACCTCGGCCTAGCAAAGATGATCTCGGCGTCATGACTAGGACACGTGGCACCTCGGCTGGCACTTCGGTGACACCTCGGCCACGTGTCGTCATTCAAAATTTATGTCCCCACACTAATTGATATATCAATAGAGGCATATAACTTTATTCTTATTTTCAATAGAAAAATAAATATAAAACACTTTTTTGTTTTAAATAGGAAAGACACTTGACATGAGGGAAAGACACTTTTTTGTTTTAAATTGAAAAATAAGGACACTTGGCTTAAGGGAAAAACACTTTTTTTTTAAAAAAAAATAAAAAAATAATGATAAAATATTTTTTATTATTATTTTTTTTTAAAAGAATGGATACATGGCATAAGGAGAAGGCTACAAAGCCTTAATACAATAGTGTGTATATATATATATATATTGTTGAACAAAAATTATCACATTAATTATATATTTATTTATTTATTGAACTTTAGTTAAGAAAAATTTGACAGAAAATCAAAAAATGGGAAAATAATTACATTTTAGTGATAAGTTTTTAAAAATTAGCCTATTAAATTTAAGCCTAATGTATGTGTAAGGCTAAGAATATGAGAATTAAAAATAAAAACAAAACAAAATTCTACTCATCAATTGTATATAGAAGAGAGGTAATGGACCTTGGTGGCCTAAAGATATACACGTAGAGAGAGAGGGAGAGACTTTAAGAGTGAGAATTTAACAAGAAGAGGATGAAAGGAAGAACTAGGAGGAAGATAGGAATTTAGCTTGAATTCTCTTTAATCATCAAAGTAAGGTAAACTTTTCATTCCAATTTCTTGAACTTAAAGCTCCTCTACTCATCATCCTCCAAGATACAAGTTTAATTGAGATGAATTTACAAGTAATTAGAGGTCTTGTTCATGATATTAAGAGCTTAGAACATACATGTTTTCATATGAAAGAAGTATGAGAACTAACTCTCATAATCAACATGCATGGCAAAATTTTAGTTCAAACACCTATTAGGTTGCATGATCCTTACATGCATGTCATATTTTCAAGAATCCATGAACAAAACAATTGTTTTCTTGCATAGTCTATGAACTTTAAGAAGGAAATCTCAAAAGTTTTGGACAAGAACATGATTTGTATATAATGGTGATTTTACACTTGAAAATGTTTGAGTCTAAGAAATATGATCATTTCATGGACAAATTTGTTTTATATACATGAATTCTTGCTTGGTCTCTCATTACTTCTAAGAAATTCTCATTTAAAAGCTTGAGTTGTAGCTTGAATATACATTTTAAGATTTTACAATTTGCTTTAAAGATTTTTGGTTATAAATTGAACAATTAAGTATTGTTATAAATTTATAGTTTGAATTTGATGGTTGAAAATTAAAGTTCATAACTATTTTTTAAGGATTTTGGGATTGAATTATACAAAAAAATGAAGTTGGATTTGCAGAATGAGAGCGCCAAAACTTGAACTGATTTTCGAAACCATGCCAACCCAGACCGCTCGAGCGGCCTAGGCCACCGCTCGAGTTGCCAACTCCCTTGTGTGGCATGTATTTTGCGCGCTCGAGCAGCTTGGGCCGCTGCACGAGCGGCCAATCCTTCCTTACAGCAAGCAGTCTGCACATTCAAGCGGCTGTGGCCATCGCACGAGCGGCCAAGGCCACCGCACGTATGGCCAACAGGGTAGACCCAGCCTTATTTTCGCTTCACTTTTCTACTTTTCGGGCCTCCGTTTGTATGGTTTTAAAGTGTTTTCATGTGCATTTGCATTCATGTTCATATCATAAGCACGAAAGAAACTAAAGCACAAACGTTATAACCAAATGATTAAGTAATAAATAGAAACTGTGTAAATAGATATAAGTACCAAACTGAATAGGATTGATTGAATAACTGAATGACACGATTGTAATCGAATTGTGCTTGACTTTGCTTCTTTAGGTCGAACGCTGCTTTTTATACACATAGTCAGGAAGCCCACTGTGAGTAACACTATTGTAAAGTTATGTTCCATTATAATTATTTTCTGATTGATGAAAATGTATTGTTTTACTGAAATGATAATGTTTACTGATGAATGATTTTCCTATTTTTCAAACTATACTCGTGGCATCCATAGCATATTGTTATTGCTATTGTTATTGTTATTGTTATTGTTACAGAGATCTCTGTCAGTTCCAATTCTTGAAACTACTTTTATTGTATTGATGGCCATCAAATGATTGTTCGGTCTTTAAGACCTATCGATTGTTCTGCTATGGGATATACCACGTATGACTATATGAATCAAAATGATTGATATGATATGACGCATTGATTGAGAAATTGATCCATTGATTAATTGACTATTTCAATTATTATAAGGACATCATTCATAACCCCTTTACGCAATTGTTATTCACTGAGCTTTAGCTCATTGTTTATTATGTATATGTAGGTGGCCAGGTGTAACAACCCCGATCCGTAATTAGCTACTAATCCGTAATTAATGATACTAATGAGATAATTAAAATAAATTATGTGTTTATTTTGTGTTTTGCATGATTTTGGCTTTCTATCTGTTACTTGTAGAAATATCTGTCTGGAATTCCGTTTTAATATGAAAATTGAAAACTTTATCGGCATCTGAAATCGGAATTAGTTACATTAATATGTTATTTGAAATTTTTAGAACACTATGGCAAATTTTATTAAAAATTGATTCAGAACGATTAATTAGGTTGTGTTTGGTTAGCCTAATGTTCCAATTAATGTATTTCAGCATCATAACTATATATTCAACACATTTAGCTCATTTTCCCTCATTCCTTGAGTGCAAAATTCTGGAGATTCATTTTAGAGAGAGAATGAGAGTGCAATCCTAGAGAGAGAAAGGTAGAAATTAAAGGTAGAAGTTGAAGGCTTTGCTTGAGTTCATCAATTTTGTGCAAGAATCTAGTTAATTCTAGACTATAGGTATGAATTCCATCCCTAATTTATGAATCTAAGTTATCAACTTGAAGATTATGTGTTTAAATGTATACATTGAGCTTAGAATAAGGAATTGGGTTACAATTCATACATACATGCCTATGTAGGTGTTAATTCACCATGTTAGTTATGAGTTTCATCAAGTTGGTAAGTCAATCCCATGTTTTTGAAGTCTTGAAAGAGAATTTGGATAAGAAATCCACATGCATGCATGTTTATATGGAGTTTTGACATGTTGAGTTTGATTTTGAGCATCTTAATTGTTACCATAAGTTATTTGGTACATGCATGTTGGAATTACCATGTTTAATCACTTGAATACATGTTTTGGGAAGGAATTTCTTACATGCATGGGGTTTATGAGCTCAATTTACTGGTTTCATGAGTTTTGAAGAAAAGAGTTTAAGAGATTTCACATGCATGTTTTGCTTCTTAAAGTTTAAGTTGAAATTGTGAGCTTTTGGCAAACTCTTGGGCCATGATTTTATGAAATAATCCTTAATTCATCATGTTTTATAAGTTTACTATGTTATCTCAAGTTTTGGGGCCCAAGAGATGTGTTTTGAAGAGTTAAATTCGAGTTTTGAGCTTGGGGGTGCAATCTGGAAATTCCAGACTTTGCATCTATGCTCGAACGTGGTAGTTTACGCTCGAGCGACCACTCTGAGTGCGTGCACTTCCGCTCGAGCAACCAGAAGTCCGCTTAAGCGTGAAATGCAAGCTCACAGAAGTTTCATGTTTTTGCAGGTCGCTCGAGCGAGGGAATATGAGCTCGAGCGACCCCTCTCGTGTTTGCATGTCCGCTCGAGCGAGGAAAGCTACACTCGAGCGGGGACCTTATTTTCAGAAAATTTACTAAGTGTTCCAACTCATGTTTTGGCATTCTCATTGCATCTTAGGCATTCCTAAGCTTTAATTAAGCCATAGTAAATAGGTTATGGATTAGAAACACATTAAGTAAAGAATGTACTGAGTTACGAGACTATAAGTGTATGTGTTTTAAGCAATATGCTAAGGATGAACAAGAATCAACGTAATGAAAGCTAAGCCGTGATAGCCACATGAATGTGTAATAATAAGATATGTTTGTGTTATGTGCTTTTGTGTCTGTAGGTCAACGTTTGGAGATTGATTGACCGGTTACGGGAACCACTGTGAGTAACATTTCTGTAAAGATATGTTGATATGAATTATGTTCCAAATGTGATATGTTAAGTTATGATTTCTGAAATGATATTGTTTACGTGAACGAATGTCCTACGATTGAAATCTATTATGGCATCCATAGATAGTCCCAAGTCATGGGGGACAACATGTAAATGCGGGTCCATGACGTACATGTGATTACGAGATCTCGTTAGCCACTTTATTGTGGTGATATGTGTTTAATTGGTATTCGGAACCGATTACTCTAGTCGGAAGACGTTATGTGATGTGTTCTATGGGATATACCATTATTATGTTCAGATACAACAATGTTTATGCTATGATCTGTTTTATGCTTATGACATGTTCGGATTTCGTTCACTAATCCCTTTACCTTAATGTTATTCACTGGGTTTTAGCTCACTGTGTGTATATATATGTATAGGTGAGCATTCTGGTGATCGAGCCTGAGGGCTTTTGTCTGGACTTGTGTCCTGCTGTCAGCCAACCATTGCGCCTCACATGGAGGTTCTTGAAGTGTCATGTGTTAAAGTTCTACTGTTTCTGTGTATGTGGGTTCTTTGTTTTATTGGCTGTACTTGAGATGTTTTGCTAAGTGTGTGGGTATAATGAGAAAATGACTTTTGATTATGTATATGAAGTTTTAAATATTCTGTTTCATGTAAGTCTACACAGCTCATTGGACAACTATATTCATGTATTTGCTTCCGCTAGTCCCTTAATTTTGTTAATCAGTTCAGAGGCCTTCGATAATCCAAGGATTACTGGCCAGTTACGATGCTAAACCCATAGGGACGGGTTTGGATCGTGACACCAGGCACCGGATTAGAGTTAGCAGCGTTGACCCGAATCCTATTTTTGTCAAGCCAATTATTGCGCCTCACCGCGAGGTTCCAACCGAACACGTGTCAAGGCTTTTTGGGTGGTTCAGACTCACCCTTTTGTAATCAGCCAAGTCACAAGATTGATCTTTGACTTTTATTGTACTATTTTGATCTTAGGGATTTAATTCCCTAACTTTTGTTTTGTTTTTGTATATAAGTGTTTTATGGACTTTAGTGTTTGTGCATATATAAGTATATGAAACTTGTGTTGTTCATTTAAGTCCTCACGACTCATTGGACATTAATTTTCTATTATTGATTGGCTTCTGCCAGCCCCATTATTGTGTTGTGTCATTATTGTTAAACAAGCCTTTGGTAATCATGGATTACTGGCCGGTTACGACGCTAAACCTATAGGGACGGATTTGAGTCGCAACAAATTTTCTCTTCCAAAATCACAATTTCATGTGTTTAAAATTATTTTTAATATCCAAGTATTGTAATTTTAGAAAACCTCCTATTAAAATGTAATCATTTTTTTTTATTCCATTTTATTTTTCCGCCATAAATTCAAAATTTAAACACAACCACAATCTTCTTGTAGCAGACACTGCATGCTTCCAAAAGTCCAAATTATAATTTGGGAAAATGGTTAAAAGCCAAATTTTGACTTTTAACCTATTTTGAATCACATCACCTCTCTATTTTTTTCACACGTTCTTTCAAAAAAAGTCAAAAAAAAAATGAAATAAAAAATCAACTTTTAACCAACTCCTCAAAACAATCCTTTATAGCCAAGAGACCCATTGACTCATCACTGCATAAAGTTTTACAGCTCAAGTAGAAGTAGACAAGCTATACCCAATGACTAGTTGGGGCATATGTACATTATTGATTACAAATTTCTACAGATAGTAATTCTAGACATGCCTATTATTCTTATCATATTGTTCACACTATTCTCACTAAGTTGTCTCTAAAATGTTATAACGGTGTACATATCTATTCATGTGCCATATATATAGCACATCAGGCCAAACCACCTTTTATTTGGTTCGTTGTTCCTTCACTTGCACAGACATCACCTTTATGGACTATAAATAACAATAGGACTCCTCACAATATGCCGCGAGCTTCTCCATATGAGTGAACCTGACATTATTTGCATGCTCGTTGTGGCCTTTGCCTTCACTACCACCTTAAAGCTCCTCTTTTGCAAAGTGCGAGAGAAGTGGAGACTCATCGGTTTAACTATAATCTCCACCCCTTTGGGAGCCCTAATGGTGGCATTGTAGACAGATTGAGAAGGGCCAACATTAGTGACTATCCTGCTAAACACGCCTGTGGTCGTCTCGTGATCTTTTAAACTTAGTTGCATGGCTGGATAGTTGAGAGCATCACTTCCAACCCCCGGAAGCAAAGATGAGCAATTGATTGATTTGGAACCTGCTAAAGTTGCAATAGATGATCCAGGGTAGCCCTCATGGCAGAGGAACTGAATGTAGGACATCTCGTCCATGTCATAGATTAGTCCGGGGCTCACTGCTTTGGTTGGGTTCACTTGACCAGCACCATAGGCAAATTCACCCTCATTGTTCACCCTTGAGCTCATTGGTGTTGCTTTGGAAAAAAATTTCAAGGGAAAGCCATAATGAAACAAAAAGATGAGAGTGTCTGTAGTTGGTTTTACTGTTTATTTCGTGTCAAAAGTGTTGAAAATGCTAAGGCACAAAACATAAAGTTTTAAGAGCACAAAAAAAAATTTAACAAACGATCACAAATATGGGACAAAATGACGGAAAATGTTTTTTTTTTTTTGTAAGTCTTACCAACGCTGCTAGCTTACCACCACCACCACTAATACCCTAGTATTACCACTACCAATAACACTATTAGTACATTAGTTTTAAAGTTACAATCAAAAATACAAGAAAACATTTTTCACAAAGTATTTTTAAAAAAAATGTAGAAAATATTTTCTGTCAAACCAAATATAATGTGATATAATTTTTCAAAGCAAATCAAGACCATATTCCAAGTTACTCAAAACTAAGAGGACAAGAAAATGTTGCTTGTTTTGTTACCTGTGGTCATGATAGCGGATTTGATCGCTGTAGGAGACCAATTGGGGTGGAATGACTTCACGTAGGCAGCTACTCCAGCAACGTGTGGACATGACATGGAAGTCCCAGACATTAGTGTAAATTTTGAATGAATTGTGTCACCTTTTAACCCTGTAAGTGACCTCATAGGGGTATATGATGCTAAAATGTCTATGCCAGGTGCTGCAATATCAGGCTGTTCCATCACAAAATTTTAAAAAATAAATAAATAAATAAAAAATGAGGTTCAGTAAAGTACTAACTAGGAGGCATGGTTAAGGATAAGCTAAGCCTATGAATATACCTTGAGGAGGTGGTTTGATCCTGGATTTGGACCCCTAGATGAAAAGGAAGCAATGAATGGAGCTGGGATTTTAACTTCTTGGGACTTGTATATCACTGCTGATGGTGATCTGAATTGTACAAAAAAAAAAACTGAATTGTTTTCTTACAAGGTACTAGAAACATTTAAAATCTTGAAATTAGACCGTTTGAATAAGACGTTTTTTTATTGAGCATGTCTAAAAATTAAGTTTTATCAATACATTATCCATCTCATAATAATATTTCATTCACAGAAAAAAAAATTCTCTTCGTTGGATTGGAAAATGTAGTCTGCGCCCACAGACCCTACTTTGATGATTCGATTTGTTCATTTTATAAGCCTATGTATAGATTATTGATGAAAAAAATTCAAATTGATCCAATAATTATAATCACATAATTTAATTATATTTGTCTTAAAAATATGAGTACCAAAATCATACTTGTCCATTTTTAAAATCAAATATGATAATATCGGTATGATTATTGGATAATATATTTTTTATGATTTACCCATAAGTATTTACAAAATAAATAGATTAAATATCATAATAGAGCCTGTGGTGTGCCCAAATGCCTGAAAGAATCCATTCCACTTGAGAGAAGCTCCCAACAACCCCCCCCCAACCAAAAAAAAATAAACATTAATTTGGCCAACAGTATTATTATTACCTTGTGGTGTTAATATATTCACCAATAGTGTCACTTGTGGTGGTATTGACCGCAGTTGCAGGTGCCATGAAAATTTGGGCATTGTCTGGATATTCTTCACTTGCAATGATGGCTCCAATCCCTCCAAATCCTTTTACTACTGACTCCACTCCCCACATTCCTAGTTTGCATAGGACTAGTTTTCCCTTCACCTTGTGAGGATCCATTGACTCTTGAAAACAGTACCTTTGCAACATGGTAAAATATATTTAATGAGAAAAATCTATTCTTAAATATTGTTAATAAGAAATTATAAGAATGACGTGATAATATTATTTTTAAAAATAGAAAATGTTAGATCCTAAAAGATTTATCAAAAGTTTTGATAGAAATTTTAGTAAATATTTTAGGATTTCTAGTATTACTCTTTAAAAATTTAACACATGTCGTTTGCTTTGAAATGATAAAAATAAGTGTCATGTCATTTTGTATTGATTTTGAATACTACTATATTTGTTTGTACGATATTATCTGTGCTTAATATCAACAATGTTATGTACTCAGAAAATATTCCAAAAAAAGTGATACAAGTTTAAAATGTAGATCAAATTTATTTTGGATATGAACACCACACTAATTTTACATTTACACATAAATTAAAATTTTAAGTTCTGAATTAATACTTTCCCTTCAACAGTTTTGTCACTTCTCAAATGCATGATTAGTAAATTAATTTAGTACCTTGCATTGTCTGTGCTTTCAGAGTTTTTGGCAACAGCATCACCTCTAACGAGAGGGTACAATTTTTGCTTTGGGTCAAATATGTTCACCCCAACCCCCTGCATATAAAACACGTGCATATTTTCACCATGTAAAAAAAAAAAAAAAAAAAAAAATGAGTACACCACAAAAAATTAAGATTTTAGAGACCAAAATTTAGGGATAAAATTATTTTTTAAGGACTAAATAATTTTGTTGCGAAAAGTATCATCATTATATTTTTAGTAATAAAAATTAGACATTAGTGATGAATTATTATCCTTTTGGGACCAAATTTTTTGTCTCAAAAAAATAACCATTTTGAGACCAAATTATTTTATCCCTAAAAGTCTTTTTCTTTTTTTTTTATCAGTAAAAACGAAAGCTTTATTGATGAAAAAAGACACAATACATGTAAAATTTACATCAACAAAGCAGGTAGCTAACGTCAACAATCCTAGCTAAGTTGGTATTTATTAGTGACATTTTCAAATTTTGGTCATTAAATGCTTTATTTTTGACTTTTTGAGACGACATTTTAGCGACTATCCTCATGACGATGGAAATTGATCCTTAAATATTTTTTATAATAAAATTTTTACTTTTAGAGATCAAAATATTTAGTCTCTAAAACTCTTATAGGTTATAGTGGAAGAAGAAGAAGAAGAAAAAGAGACATTTTGTGACTTCTTTTTTAAAAAGTAAACTTTTACAAAATTTGGACTTTTCTTCACTTTTTTCCTTGTTTGGTCCTTGGGCTTATGCCTTTCCCTATCTTTAAAAAAATAAAATAAAAAAAAAAGAAGAAAAAAGAACAGAAGACAATATTGAATACATAAATTAAATATAAGGTTTCGTTTGGGGACTAGTCGATTTAACTAAAAAGTCAAAAAGTTACTAAAAAAGTCAAAAAGTCAACAATCGATATCAAAAAGTTAAAGATTCTCTTTTCTCTCTACTTTTTGCACATCTTTTTGTAAAAATCAAAAAGTCATCACAAACATACTAATTTTTTTTAGCTCATATTTTAACCAAATAACTAAAAAATTACTAAATTAACATATTCCCAAACGAGGCCTTTAATACGAAAACATACGAATGAATAAGTCTTTATAAGATTTATTTGTGGGGTTGGCTTTTCAAAAATTGTATCCATCTATTTATCTTCTTTGTGTAAGTATGGGTTATTTTGGGATTTTGCTATTTTATTTTCTTTCTCATATCTTCATGTCGTCAAAAAAAAAAAAAACTTACAGAGACGGTTTTGCCACTTCCCAACACAACATTGCTCCTGAACTGCCGATTGATGCCGCTAGCAGCCACTGTAAAGATCCACGGAGCATTGTTTGCCACTGTAGCCATCCTTGGCCCATCATTTCCAGCAGAAGCAACGGTTATGATCCCTTTTCTCATAGCATGAAACGCCCCAACCGCTATTGAGTCCGTCACGTAATCCGCCGAGAGGCCTCCGATGGAGATGGAAATAACATCGACACCGTCATTAATGGCAGCGTCAAAGCCCGCCAGGATGTCCATGTCGGAGCAACCGGAGCTAGCCCAACAAACCTTATTTTATTTTATTTTTGTTTTATCAACAAGAAAAAAAAGTTTTTATAAATTCAAGGAAAAACCTCATGTACATACAGGAATAAATTAAAATTTTAGCAACGAAATTAAATATTTAAGTAATACATTACTATATTTTTTTGATGAAAACTTTCGTCTCTAAATGACGTCAAATTATTTGATCACTAAAAATGTATTTATTAGTGACATTTTAAAATTTTGTTGTAATTTTTTTTCTTTTGTTGACTTTTTGATATGATTCAAATGATGATTGAAATTGGTCTCCTAATTTTTTTTAGGGTAAATTTCAAGCACATCTCCTAAAATTTACTTAAATTACAAATTATTCCCTATAATTTTAGAAATTACATTATGCCCCGTAAGGTTTTTAATTTCATAACAAATAGGTCATTTTATTAATAAATCATCAAGTTAATTAACAGTTTTTAATAATGTTAAAATTTTATTTCAATTAATAATTCAGATAATTTTATTATTGTATAGGTGAACAGTTAGAAATTTTACTTTTTCAATTAATTTTATTAAATAAAAAATTCTGATGATGTGGAATTTGTAATTTTTCAAATCACAGGAGTCAATTCGTATTTTAAGTAAATCTCAAGTGGTGTATTGGTAATTTACCTTTTTTTAAAAACTAAATATTCACTTTTCATGACAAGAAAGTTTTGTCCCAAAAACCCTTACATGTTGATTCGTCCCGAGTACAAGTTGATGATTTCAATTTGAATTGAATGATTTAAAGAGAAAATAAAAGAAACAAAACGAAAAGAATTTAACTTTAATCTAATCCCTTGCTTAGATTGCTACATAGGAAAGAAATGAGGAGAAATTGAAAGAAATTAATTTATCTTATAATCCACTTTTTGAATGGACAAAAGAAAAAATAGAATGATTACTAATTTTTATATAATATCAAAATCATTCATCTAGGTATTAAAGAAATAAAAACATAAAATATTATTTTAGTAATATATAACTTTTTAATTTTTTTATATGGTCTAACTAAATAAGATATGAGAAAAATTACTATATTTCCATTTTTCTCTTTAGCTTAATCAAACAAAAGGAAAATAAAACACAATTTATTATCTTCTCTCTCCTAACTTAATAAAACTTTTCTATTCTTTTTTTTTCTTCTTTCTCTCCTAGATTAAAAAAAAAAAAAAAACATGTTGACAGGAAGTGAACAAGGCAAGCAAAAGGAAAGGCAACAGACCTTGTAAGCAGCAACCCTAGCAGAGGGCACAGCCCCACGAGCAGTGCCTTTGGCAAGGCCAAAGAGGTTTGCACCTGGGACTAGGTTTCCAGCTAGGGTTGAGGAGGTGTGAGTTCCATGGCCATCCACATCTATGGGTGAGAGTATGTCACTTGGGTCTTCATTTCCATCTAGCTTGAAGTATTTGGCTCCTATGAGCTTGCTTTAATAAATAATTAATAAATAAATAATTAGAGGTTAAGCCATGCGTCGATTGATAGAAGCATAGAAATATGTACAATAACATTGTGCATGTATATATCATTTATAAGTTATGATCCAAAATTATTATCGGTTATGAATCATTATGATGTTTGGTTATGGATTATTGTGGTAGTGACGTGAGCTAATTGTTAAAATAAAATTAGTTATCTCATTCCAGTGTTTGGTTTACAATCATTTGCAAATCATATATATCAATTACGTTATACACAATTAAAAGTTGAACCAAGACATCCATATTTACGACTGACTCATAATTCAACTCTTAATATGGGATATATGTTAACCATTAATATGATCTAATCTTTAATTTTTAGAGCAAAGGTCATTATTTAAAAGAATGTTTGCTTTAATAAACAAATCCTACCAACGTATATACAGATATATAAAATAAGAGATAAATATTAAAAAAATAATAATAATAATAACAATATCTATTGAATGCAAAAGAGTCCAACTGCAATTATGGGAGAGGTACATAAAAATTCTTGTGATGTCAATAGCAGTTTGCTTTTTTAAGGAAAACCCTTTAATAACAAACAACCAAAGGTCTAACAACAATAGCTGACCTTAAAAAGGCTAAACTACTATGGTCCAAATTTTAGTTTCCTCTTTTTCACACTTCACTATTTTTAGTGTATCTGTTGAGCTGAGCAACTCTAGTACCTGCATATCCACTCTGTGATCTAACATAGATTAGCTATATCAAAAATGCTAGGAATTCCAAAAAAAAAAATTATCCAATTTTTTATGTATATATATTGTAAGATAACTGACATCAAAAGCAATTTTGTGGTTCTAATTTTGTTACAAATATAGAAATTAAATTATAGAATATACATAACAAGATTTTATAAAATTTGTTGGTGAGATTGAAAAATTCTATCCATTCATATATATTTTATGTCATATTCTGTTATCGATTTATGTGTCTTTAGACTTATTCGTGTGACTCTTATCTTGAAATTATTTAATTTTCTTTTTCTAGTATATCAAGGTTGTATTGTAATGTAAGAGAGGAGAAAATCTTTGCCTATCGCAAGATTTGAACCGTCCACCTCTATTTAACTTCCCTCTAAAAAAAAAACCCCCCTCCATTTAACTTATTTAATAAATAAATAAATAAACTTATTTAATGGGAGACAATAGTTAAAAAGATATGCAATCCATACATGCATGCATTATCTCTTGGTCTCCATTACACTCCACTTGTTTTATTGACTTAAACAATGGAGAGACTTTGGCAACACCACATTGGTCAAGTCTTTCCATTCTTTTTATTCAATAATAAAAAATTTATAATTGAACTATAATCAAGGATGAAATTAAGATTTCATTACTAGAGAGGTCGAAAAAAAATCACCATATACAATACACATGTATGTACAATATGATATATTTATATATATAGAAAAAAAATTAAATACCATAGAAGTAATCTCTAATATGATGAAAAAGTTTTTTTGGTGCAAAACAAATAAAAAAGCAAAGGAGAATAATAAGATATATTATATATATATATGTATATTATTTATACTAGGGGTTCATTTTACAGAAATAAGGAGATCATGGCTACCATAATCGTCTTCTAATTTCATCCTTGATTATAATCTTACCTGGACCACTCAAAGTGATTAATTGTTGGTTAGGTGTTACCACACAATTTAATAAAATAAAATAAATTAAATTAGCATAGTGGTTTGAAATGAGTTAATTAGTGCCTATTGAAATGATGAAGACAACTAATAAATATGAAAATGACATGAACTAATATTTACTTGTTGCACCCTGAAAAATTGGCAAAGTGGCCACAGCTTCCTTTCCATTTGGCTGGTGGAGGTCCGAATCCATTGTCTGCAAAGCTCTCTGACTCGGGAGTGATCCCTATATAACCACGCCAATAGACCTTGTTAACTTAAAATAACAAAATAATAATTTTACAGACACAGAATTTCATAATTAATTACAAAAAAATATATGTTACTGTTTTCACTCATGTTATTCTATCTATATTTTATGTGATTGATTTTGTATTCGTATAATAATTGATAATAAAAATACCAAACTTTTCATCATAACTCTAAGACTTGTTGATTTAATTTAACGTTGTGTTTATTTTGATGAATTTTTTTTTTTAAAAAAATTCTTGTAAAAATGTCTTCTTATATTTGGTTGCAAGTTTGAAACTAATGTGTTAGAGATTGTGGTTGTGGTGCTAGTGGTAGAGGTGCTGGTGCTAGTGATGAAGGCCACAACGGCAATGGTGGTGGTGGTGGTGGTGGTGGTGGTAAGGGGAGGTGGGCGATAGTGTAGTAGTGGCGTTAGTAAGAATTTAATTCAAAATATTCTTCACTTGTCAAAAGTAAACATATTTTTATTTAAATAATTTAATTTTTTTATTAATCATTGAAAATGTTTTTTTGTTTACTTGCATTTTTGTCACACCAATGTCGGAAATATGAAAAATATTTACTAGAAAATGTTTCAAGCAGAAAGGAACAGAGCATAAGTACAAAATCCAATAAAATTCTTGAACCTACCTGTATCTAATAGACCCACAATTATGTTGCTCTCCATTTTTAATTTTCTTCTTGCTGTCATAGGCAACCCAATAAAATCCCAGGACTTTGTTGTGTGTTGTGATACCGGTTTCGGAAAACCGAAAGCACCCCCTCCATACCTAAGCATTCACAAAAAAAAAAAAAAAAAAAAAAAAAAAAAAAAAAAAAAACTCATTAAATTCAAATACAATCTCCAAAGACATAAGTTCATAGTATAATCAAACATTAATTAAACATACTGGATAATTTATTGGCTTTCATGTTCATGTAACTTTGCAGCAAATGCATTGAAGTTTCTACTGTAGCTGTGTACAAGGGATTCCTCAGCATCAAGCTCACTGTTCCATTATGAAAAATTACTCTTTTTGGAAAGTGTAATTGAGAAAAGATAAAATAAACAAACAAAAAGAATACAAAGATTCATACAAGTCTACGTTTTATTGTGAATGTAGAGATTACAAAAAGTCGGCTCTCTCTCATAGAAGCTCTTAAGATCACAAACACTAAAATCCTGAAATTAACACTCAAGTATAAAGATCCGAAAAGTAACAAATCAGATCAACATAGACTCAAACACGAATGTCGGGTTGGGACTGCCTCGCCATTTCCCCGCTAATTGGGATTTGAAAGTTGCCATTTGGTAATAAATATTATTTGGGTTGAATTCAAGATACTAGCACAACATTGTCCTTAGTCCACTTATGCTAAAGAGCAAGAAGCGTAGGAACACAGAAACTTTTCCAAAACACAATCAGTTCTTCCGATAATACAGAAACTGATCACAGAACCGGAGTACTGTATTCATCCAAATCGACACACAGTGAACCAGGATGAATGCAGTGTGGCTTTCAGACGTGTTTGCAAACATAACACCATACATAGAAGTGATACTGTAGATGGAAAGAAAGAGGCATAGAGATTCAACTAACCTTCCCTTCAAAATTTGAGAGGACATTGATATGTGTCTGATGCACAGATTCTACATCATCAACTGCTTGATCTCTCAAGAACACAATGTCAAATTCCTGTAAATCCTACGATCAAAATCAAATTTTCAATATATATACCAGATAGTACAACAAACAGTAAGTGATGCTAACTACTGAAACCTTTTGTGTGTCACCATTTACAGCTACAAGACTGGTGAAGATACAAATGAGAAGATGAGAAAGTGTTAGAAGGGAATGGATATATCGCTCTCTCGACATGTTTGTAGAGTAAAAAAAGCTTGAGTGTATGAAAGAATTGAGCTATCTTTGTGAAGATGAGAGTCCCTATAAATAGCTAGCAAGAAAGCCAAAACTAGTTTAATTAGAAGAAACAAACAACAACAAATGACCAAATCGCTACCTATTATTCTATAAAATTTGAAACTAAACCAAATAATAAATATTGCGGAATCAAACCAAATTGAACTAGTGTGACGCAGTTTGATTCGATTTGGAATCACGGTTTATAATTACATGCCATCATCACAACATGTTCAAAAAAATATTGTTTAATAAAAATATCAAGTAACCAGATTGTTAATAAATTATTGTTCAAGCAACCATTGTCAAGTGGTAGTCCTAGTTATGAGATGAGAGAGTCCACTGTTGAGTGACTAAGGGTTACGATATGATATTAATTAGGTTTAGTATGTTGAGTGACTGAGGGTTATGATATGATATTAATTAGTGAAGAATTATTGAAAGCTTCTTCATTAATTTCAATGTTTGATTACATGTATGTATTTATACAATATATCTAACAAACTAATAATATCTGTAACTAACTAACTAACTAATTTAACGAACTCTATCTTCTAGCTAACTATGACATCAGTTGTAGCTTCAGTTTTGGCTCTAGCTGGTTAGCTGTTAATGGCAGCTCCTGTTGTGGCTTGAGCTGTTGATGCAACTCAAATGTTGTGGCTCAGTTTGCTTTGTAGTTGTAATATTATCAGTCCCTTGCAAGCTGATGGGAGAGGAAGTGACCAACAGCTTGGTCTTGAGAAACTGGAATCTGAAACTGAAATCTGGAACTGGATAGAGGCTTTGTAAAAATGTCAGCGATTTGATCCACGGAAGGAACATACTCGAGAACAACTTTCTTGGCAGTAACCTTCTCACGAATAAAGTGACAATCAACTTCAATGTGTTTAGAGCGAGTATGAAACACAGGATTTGAAGCAAGGGCAATAACAGAGAGGTTATCACACCAAAGAATAGGAAAGGAAGTAGTAAGAAGATGAAGATCATGTAGTAGCATCTGTAACCAACTTAACTTTGCGGTAGCATGAGCCAAAGCCTATATTCACGCCTCAGTGCTGAGATCGAGAGACTGTCGGCTGTTTCTTAGCAGACCCAGAAATGAGATTAGAGCCAAGATAAATGCAATAGCTGGAGGTAGATCTTCTATCCAAATGATCCCAGCCCAATTAGAAAGAAAAAGCTTGAAGCTCAAAAGAACTGGAGAAAATGTGAGGCCATAGAGAGGGAACCTTTAACAATCTGAGAATATGTTTAACAAAGGCAAAATGGCCATTAGTGGGATCATGCATATGTTGGTAGCTGGTTAACTGCTAAAGATAGATCAGGGCGTGTGATGGTTAAATACTGCAATGCACCAACAAGACTTCTGTATAACTGGGGTTGAGCAAAAGGCAGAGAAGAAGTAGGGAGTGACAGCAGGCTTGACTGAAATAGGTGAATTGCAGGGTTTACAAGAGGTCATGCCAGCCTTGAGGAGAATTTCAGAAGCATTATTTTGCTGGGACAAGAAGTAATTAGTTCCCACAGTTTGAATAGAAACACCGAGAAAGTAAGCAATGTTGCCCAATTCCTTCATGGCAAAGGCATCATACATTTGACCAATGAGTTCTTGAAGAAGAAGAAGAGAACTACTGCCAGTAAGTAGAATATCATCTACATAGACCAAGAGAATGAGAATATCATTGGAGGTCTTCTTGATGAATAATGTCACGCTCCAATTTTTAATCACTTGGAAACATTACCAAAAGCCTGTAATTTAGGTCCATTTTATTTTTTTATTTTTATTTTTATTTTATTTTTTACAAATATCTATTACCCTTGCGTAATAGAAACATAATAGTACATGTTCTCTCTCATGATGAATACAACAATAATAATAATACATGTCAAGCTCCCGCTACGGAGTTACAATAAATAATTACAACTCATGTACAAAATTTATTCTTGCACATCTACTATGAAATTACACATAACAGACACATGAACTTCTTAATCCTCCAACCAATCAATTCGAATTCTCTTCCTATAAGAAAAATGAAACAATAAGGGATAAGCACAATTACCCAGTAGGAATCTGATAGTTCAAAATCAATAACCATCCTATAGATAGAAATGTTCATGCATGCAGGGTGATACCATATAGTAGGTGACGTTTTGTAATTTCAAAATATCATACGTAGAGTATCTTTTTCTCAAAACTTATTTGAACATTTAAGGAAAACCTTCAACATCAAAATTATCCATTTTCATCGAAAAACCATAAATCTTTTTTTTGGAAACAAAGATGTTGAAGGAACCATATCATTTTATATTTATTAACTCATTCCAAAATATTCCTTATTTAATTTCTATCTTAACATTCCTCTTTTTATTTCCATTCTTCCCTTTTACTAATTACATTTATTATAACGTCATAACCTCAAGTTCAAGTTCTCTTAATACTCCAAAACATCCCACATACATGCTATTCCCACCAATCTATTCATCCCTCAATGTAGAAATCCAAATCTCCTTTATATTCAATAATTGTTATCCTACGCTCAACTCCTACTTATCTAATAACTACATCATATCCACATTTGCATTATCAACTATAATTCAATATATTACAACTACATCATATCCACATGTGTGTTATCAATCATAATTCAACATATCACAAGGCTAATAAACCCATTTAATTCAATTTCTCAATTAATCACAAAGCAAAACTCTTAAGTTTTTCTTATAGATACAAACAATCCATGAGTTCTTTATCGCCAACCCCTTATCCAATTACCATTTCATTATCTATTCTTTTCAAATAACTTCTATATGCATTCCCATTCCATACAATTTACACATCAAATGGTAATTTCACAAGTTCATCACAAGTCACACATATCATCACTGACCTCAACACAATTCACAACACATTCCACCTTTTGCCGGTTTGATACGGCGGTATAGCGGGCACCCAATTCATAGCACATTCCACCTTTTGCAGGCTATTATACGGCGGGAAGTGAACTCCCAAAAATCATTTTCTCAAAAACCATATCTTTTTTTGAAAACCATTTTCAACTTTTTAAAACCATCGCCCACATTTTCTGACTATTATACGGCAGGACGTGGACACCCAAAACATTTTCGAAAACCATCTGTTTTTCCACTTTTGCCGGCTACAATACGGCATGACTGTGTGAACACCCAAAAATCATTTTTCCACTTTCGCCGGCTATAATACGGCAGGACTGTGTGGACACCCAAAAATATTTTTTTCCCACATTCGCCCAGCGATAAGCCTAGACAAGGCAATTGGGCACCTTGAATTCAAACTATCCCCACATTTACCGGCTATTATACGGACGGTCGTGGGCATCGAAAAACCATTTTTCAATTTTTAAAACCGTCCCCTACATTTACCGGTTATGATAAAGACGGTTGTGGGCACCAAAAAATCATTTTTTAACTCCCTGCGCGGGTACCAACCACAACACAACTCAACACAACTCAACTCCACACAACATAACTCAACCAATCTCAACACAACATAACCCAATACAATTCACATAACACACAACAAAATTCAACACAACCATTTTAACACAAAGCTCATATCATCCATACTATTAATAATTTCTTTTCCTCCAAGTTTGGTTTCATATTATAACATAATTTAAAATATCAACATTATGAGTTTAATCACAACTTTTATATAAATTTGTACATGTGTAATTTAACACCTTAATTTCATGATTCTACTATTGAAGCAAAACCATTAACCATCTTCATGAGTCAAATTGGGTTTTTAAGAGAAATTGAGGCTTTTTAGAAAAACACATTTTATTCCAACCCTTCTATTACTTTTACACCAAAACTCATGACCCAAGATCATAACCCAACTCTCTTCAAACTCTAAGCCCCAATCTCATGATTCATCACAATATACATAAAAATATAAACTTTTGTATTTATATAAAGAAAATACCACAAATCTATCTATAAATGAGGGTATTGAAAAAGAACTAGAAACCCCTACCTCTTGAAGCAAGGGGATGACAATCCAAAATCACCAGCGACAAAACCATGAACTATTCGGATCAAAATGAAGCCCTTGGCGAGATCTACACTCTTTCTCAAAGGACCTAGGTGAAAAGATCATTCTAGGTGAGTAGATCTAGAGATTTAAGTGAAAAAGTTTGAGTTTTAGAGAGAGAGAAGAGAACTCACGGCCTTGAGGAGAAATGAGAGGAAAAATAATGAGAGAGAAGTGGTTAGAGTCTATTTATAGTAGTAGAAAAGTAGCCCTAAGGTCAATAAAATAATAAGCCCAAAATGCCCCAAAGGTAGGGCTCATTCGGACCCATAAATCTGAAAATAAACACGCAAGGGTCGACCCTTGGTGTGGTGGTATTGACCCTTTAACAAGAAAAGACAATGCTGGTAGCAAACAAGGTGTTGACCCCTGGACAGGAAGGGTTGACCTTAAATTCCAGCAACTAATACCCAAATTCTGCAATAGACAAGGGTCGACCCGTCCCAGACTGGTGTCAACCATTGTGGACAGCAACAAGAGGCAGGTGTCGACACCACCAAGGTTAGTGTCGACCCTAAATTCCAGCAACACATCTAGAAACTTCACCAACAGGTAAGGGTCGACCCTTAGGAAGGCTGGTGTCAACCCCAAAATAGAATTTCTAAGTTCCAAAGGAACTTTTTGACAAGAACAAGCGCAAACAAACAAACCCAACGAGTTTAAATCGGATCATACTCCTCCACAACCAACATTCAACAACTCCAAAGACTCCCAAAAATGAAAATAAGGGAATTAAATACACTCTCCAATGGATTAAAGGATGCGGGTGTTACAAATAAAGAGTTGTCACAGTAACTATTAACAAAGCCATGAGCTAACAAAAACTTGGAGAAGGTTGAATACCAAGCTCTAGGTGCTTGCTTCAGGCCATAAAGAGCTTTCCGGAGTCTACAAACATGATGAGGATTGGTGGCACTAGAAAAACCAGGTGGCTGGAGCATATAAACCTCTTCATCCAAGGTACCATGAAGAAAGGCGTTGCTAATGTCAAGCTGTTTTAAGGGCCACTGATAATGCAAGGCAACACAAAGTAAAATTTTGATAGTAGGTTGTTTAGCCACTAGACTAAAGGTCTCATTATAGTCAACACCTTCTTGTTGTAAAAATCCTGTGGCCACTTACCTGGCTTTATATCAGGCAATAGTTCCATCAAAATTTCTTTTTATTCTGAAAACCCATTTGCAGCCAATGGCTGTTTTGGCAGAAGGAAGAGGCACAAGGGACCAAGTACCTTGACCAAGAAGAGCATGATACTCATCAAGCATTACAGCATACCAGACTGGAGAAGTAAGAGCTTGTTGATAAGTGGAAGGTTCTATATCAGTGAATGAAGAAGAAAAGGAGGCCACAAGACAACTAGTTTTGGATCGAGTAAGCATACGATGAACATTGGTAGAAGAACTCGGATGAAAGGATGAAGCAGGTATAGATGGTAAATATATAAAAATGGAGTAAATAGGAACAAGAGAAGAAGGATTTGGAACAGAAGGCTGAATAGGCTGAGACTGAACTGCAAAAAGCTCAGACAGAAGAGCAGGAGTAGCAAGACTAGTAGGCAGAGAAGGAGGTACAACAGAAGACACAAAAATAGATGGAGGCATAGATGCAGGAGTAGGAGCAGTAGTATTAACAAACCTAGAAGGAGAGCTAGAAGACCAAAAGAAGGATTGCAAGTTAGAGAAAGAAGAAGACTTAGAAGAAGGCTGAGCAGTGGAAAAAGGAAAGATATCCTCATGAAAAATAACATGTCTAGAAATATGAATTTTCCTTGTAGCAAGATCAAGACATCTGTATCCTTTAAAAGATGGATGGTAACTAAAAAAAACGCAAATAGTAGATCTAGGTTAAAGCTTGTTAGAAGTGTAGGGTTGAAGCCAAGGAAAGCACTGACAGCCAAAAAACTTAAAAGAAGAATAAGCAGGAGAAGAATAGAATAGAATAGAATTTCATAAGGAGACTTATTAGAAAGCTTAGAGCTAGACATCCTATTAATGAGATAGGTAGCTGTGGACACTGTATCAAACCAATACTGTAAAGGCACAGAAGAATGATGTAACAAGGCAATGGTTGTTTCAATGATCCATGTGTTTGCGCTCAGAAACTCCATTTTGCGGAGGTGTGTAAGGACAAGACATTTGATGAAGTATACCATGATCTTTTAAAAATTGAGTCATTGAAGTATTAACAAATTCAGTGCCTCTATTTGTTCTTAGAACTTGCAATTTGGTGGAAAATTGAGTTTCAACAAAAACCTTAAATTCCAAAAAATTGGAAAACACTTCACTCTTGTAACACAAAGGATAAAGCCATGTAAACTTGCTAAAGTTATCAACAAAAAACACATAGTAGTTATATGTAGACAAAGAAAAAAGGACCTCATACATCACTATGGATGAGAGATAATGGTTTGTTTACAGTAGAATTGGAAAGCATAAAAGGGAGTTTATGGCTCTTGGCCACACAACAATGAACACAAGAAGACAAAGGTGTTACCCAAAAGACAACCTAAGAAGGGGGTGAATTAGGTTTTTACAAATAAAAATAATAATACCCTAATAAAAATTATGACTAGCACAATAGATAAATATAGTTAATGAAATAGAAATAATTAAAACAAGTGTTCTAACAACTATGTCAGTTAATGATTTTAGCACAGTGAAAATGTAAAATGTAGCTATGGCAATTTAAATAAAATAAAGAGATAAGGGAGAGAGAGGCAAACAAATTTATAGTGGTTCGGTTTCAACTCGGCCTACGTCCACTCCTCAAGCTTCACTTGAGATTTTCCACTATACTCTAGCTTCACAAGGTGCTAGTAACATTTTCACAGATTGAGCAATTCTCCACAGATTTTACACAGATTTTCTAAGTCAAGAATATTGAGTGTACTACACTCTTACAAGGTTGAAAAGAATATGTTTTTGCTTTTATAGAAAGCTACAAGAATTATCTCTCAAAGATAGATATAAAAATGAAGCTCTGATTTTTCTGTAAACCTCACACAGCTGGGCTTAAAGCTATACGTCTCTGTGTATAATTTCTGAAAGAGGATGTAAACAAAAAAATTGAAGAACACTTCTCAGAAAATTTTTCAGAGAATAGATGTGAGTGATTATAGATCAAAGAATATTTTTTGATTTTTTTTGTAACTTGTTTACATTAGAGGCTTTGGTATATATAATGAAACTTATAGCTGTTTATAGTCATTTATAACCGTTGTACTCCATCATTACTAATTTGAATATCTTCCACTCCATCATTACTAATTTGAATATCTTCCATTTGAATCTTTTGGCCTACTGCTGTGCTGGGCTGTTTGAACCTTTGTTTTAGGCTATTTGAACCTCTGGTTTGGGCATTATATTTGGATTGAAATGAACTCCTGATTTAAGCAAATATTAAATACATTCAAACAATATTTATGATAAAAGTTTAGGTGAGAAATAATGGGACAAAATAAATTTTGATTCTATTTTTCTCTTTCAAATAAATTAAAACATAATTAAATAAATCATCAAAATAAATTTTGTATTCTATTTTATTTTTCAAATAAATTAAAATTAAATAAATTATCAAAATAAATTTTGGATTTTATTTTTCTCTTTCAAATAAATTAAAATATAATTAAATAAATCATCAAAATAAATTTTGGATTCTGTTTTTCTCTTTCAAATAAATTAAAATATAATTAAATAAATCATAAAAATAAATAAGTCTAACAAAAGGAGCCAAGGTTTTATTAGCAATATTAGGCAAATGACTCTGCATATGTACAAATTTCAACTGAGATTGATGGCTGTAACAAGTCCGCGGGGGACCTCGCTACAGTTCGGACTCGATTTGTGTCACGGTTCTTAATCTGAACCAAAGAGTCCAAATCCGAAATCGTTTTGAGAAAACAGATTTTTAGAAAAAAGTGCCAAACATGGACTGCTTTGCCAGATACAGAGTCGCCACCTAAATATTTTATTTTGGGAAATTTAGGAAACCCTGACTCGTTGCCTAAGGCCACGTGTCCGTCATCACCAAAGTTGCCTCGGCTCGGAACTTGGGTACGATTGGGAAGGTCACTTCGTGAGCACCCCGCTCGCCCGATCAAAGATCGGCCTCTACTAACCATGATATCTAGTTTTGAAAACATTATGCGTTCTTATTCCGGTTATTAGCCTAGATTTACTATGTGATGCGCACAGCATACAAGTATAGACTGGATCGCCTGAATTGGAACAAAACATTTCATGTTTGTTTTTTGAAAATGGTTTGCTACCTGCAAGTAGGCTTAACGTGGATTTGCCACCCTCGGTGGGCTTAGAAAACATGATTTTGCCACTATCTAGTGGGCTTAAAACACAGTTATGATTGTTCCAATCAAATAACCCAACCTTCACCCACAGGCATTCAGGCAGTTATATCACATAAGCAATAGCCTCATGGTAAGCATGCTATCATGGCAGTCACTCACACACATGCAAGGATGCTAAGCATAAAAACTTACCGAGTACTCCAAGCCAAAACAGAAGCTAATTAGAAATCATGCATGATCCTAATTATACAGAAATGCCTAATGCAACACATGCAAAAATGCAACTATAGCAGGCTCGGCTATTCTAAACATGGCATATGGAATGCTACAGCTAACAAGTATTCAACTTGAATTGAAATACAAATGCAGTTAGTATGATGCGCCGAGCCCGTGCATGCAAAACAGATGAATGAATGCAAACATGCTATCATACTGTATGCTAATTGAAACATGCCCTAATCTAACCATTAAGCTGGTAAATAAAAGGGAAGAAAGACGTGGGGTTGGAAGACATACATCACACTCACGCACACTTATTACAACATTGCCCTCGCGCAGAGGGTCCGAAAGAATAATATACAGTCCCAAAAATACAGTAATTACAGTCCGAATAAATACAAAACCCTAATTAATTAACAAATTAACTAGGAAAGCTGTAAACTAGCATGCAAGCTAGGGACTGCCTCGACTCCGTCCGGATGATGAATGATGCATGTTGGTTGCTTGGCGGAAATCCACTGCGATGCCCCAATTAGCCTCTGTTTGCAATGCTTGGAATGCGTGCAAGCTTAAAGCTGCTGATTTTGATTTGCTGCAACAGAGAGCAGGAAAGGGGCATGGCAATGTATTTTCACATATGTATGCTTGACTACTCTTCAGGGAGCGTAGTCCTCGATCCTCGTGCCACCAATCACGCATCTCGATGCATGATGGCCGAGGAGTCGAATTGCACGACTTAATATGAAATGAATGCACATGAAAACATAACAAAACCTAAACTCCATCATGTGGAATCCGGAGTGTCGGCGACTGGGGAATTGGGGCACGTTCCGTCACTCGGAGTACGAAACGTACCTCGTTTCCCGTGCTTGGGCTCACTCCTATCCCAAACACAATGCAATATGCATGACATGCATGAATGCAACTAAGATACAACCTAACATGCACAATGCTATGAAATGGCATACACGATGCACGAGGTAACACGGCATACACAATGCGCTAACATACAACCTAGCATACACAATGCTATGAAATGAAATGGCATACACAATGCATAATGGACTTACACCAATATGAGTGGACCTCAGCCACACTCACATAGGAGGCCATAAGATGAAAAATGAGACACTCGAGATGCGTGCACGATGCACGCAAACCGAGGACCGATCCTAAGGCACGAATGCCACTCTACCAAAGCATGGCAAGGCATGGAACATGATATGCAAACAAGCAAATTTCAGCGCTAAAACATGATGCTAAACAGCCCCGAAACATGGCAATATGGCACCCGATGCATGAGATGAACCCGAAACACAAAACTAGGCACATGGAATGACTTATAGCTATACAAAGCATGCATTATTTGAACATGAAGTGTAAAGACAGAGTCAAGGCAGTCCCAAAACATGCATTTTCCAGTTCAAAGTGTGGCCAAAAGGTGCTAGCAAGATGGCTTAAAATAGTATGCAAATTTGACCAACAAACATGGTTTACATGGCAAGTATAAGATGCACATGGAATCTGACCAAACCATCAAAAATCAGTGAATAAATCATATGAAAATAGGCCCAAATAACCACTGATATGCAACCATGGCATGCCAAAATGATGAGTTGCTTTAGAGGGCCATACAAGGGATTCTTAGCACATACAAGATAGACATGCATGATCAAAAAACTTGAAAATCAAATATGATAGTCCCAAAACTCACCAAATTGACCCTAGAAAAGACTAAGAAGCATGCAAGATGGGGTCACTTTGGAAAGCCAAATGGCCACCAAACAAGTCAAGGTGAGAGGGGGTCACCCCCCTTATTTGGAGGCTCAAAACAGCATCAAACCACTGGAAATCCACTGGATTCAGTGGCTAGAAGGCCAAATCAAGCATGCAACAAAGCTTAGGTGTAAAGCTCAAAATAGGAGAAGCAAGCATACAAGAGCATATGACCTCAAAAAAAAATGGAACCCTTAATCAAAATGAAGATGATGTCAAAACAACTTTTTTTTATAACAAGTCTCAAAATAACACAAATAGGGCTAATCTATCATGCAAAAATGGCCCTAAAAGAGAGAATAGAGGTAAGGGACAGCAGCTGGCCCCAAATGGCAAGAGCCCTTCAACAAAGTTGAAGAGGGGCTCAAAACATGGCACTTCAGTTTACATCAAGCCACGAAAATGAACACAAGTGAGGCTAAACTATTATGCAAGAAAAAGGCCAAAAGAGGGACAAAGAAGCAAGTGATAGGCTGGCCTCAAAGAGGAGAGCCCTTCAACAATTGAAGAGGGGCTCAAAACAAGACTTTACAGTTTATAACCAAGTCTAAAACAGCTCACAAATAAGCCTAAAATACTATGCAAAAATAGGCCTAAAAGAGGGTTTAAACACAAGAGGAAGAAGGAAGCCTCAAACAGGGAAAGACCCTTAATCAAACATGAAAAAGAGCTCAAAATAAGACTATTTCCAGTTAGGGTCGGAGCCCAAAAATGCTTTTAAGCAAGGCTTAGATATAGAGCAAGATAGGAACAAAAAAGAGGAAAAGAAGCTTACCCTTGAAGACCAATGGACCAGCAGCTCTTGGCCTGAGAAATGGTGCTCCTAAGCTCTGAAAACAGCCCCAAGTTGTTGGAATGGATGTGGTGGTGTGGTGCTATGAGGTGGTGTAGAAATGGTCCAAGAACAAAGGTTTTTTAGGCTTGGATGAGAGGAGAGGGAGATGTGTATACAAGCTCAAAGCAATTTTTCTAACCCTAAAACTGAAGGGGAGGGGCTGGTTTTATAGGCAAAGGTGTGGAGAAAAGGGGGGGAGATTCAAATTTAAATTTCCCCCCCAAAAGGTTGACCCTCGGGCATAGGGCCTAGAGGAAAACAAATTGCACATCTAGAACACACTTGGGGAGGGGGTCATGGCCGGCCAGCTCAAAAGGGCAAAAAAGGTCATCCAACTAGGTAAGTGGCCGGCCTGCTACATTTTCTGGCCGGCCTGCTACTTTTCAGGAAAAAAAATGGGTCTGCCGGAAAGAAGGGTGGCCGGCCAGTGATAGGGAAGTCCAATGGTGGCCGTTCAAGTGTCCAAATTGAAGCCCCGGAAGTTAGCTTTCCAATGGCGCAAACCTTGCATTAAAATTCCTCCTGTGGAAAAAGTTATGCCCTTTTTGGTGAAGCCGCGCAGATTTCGGTCCAACCGGAGTGATGCCCTACTTCAATCAACTATATCTCCCCCGTCCGGAATTGGATTTAGGAGATTCTTGAGTGAAAAATGAAGCCCCAGAAGTCTTATTTCCAACGGTGGTGGCCTCATAGCTTGATTCCAAGTATGCAAATGAATAGGCCCGATTCGGCGAGGGCTGTTCGACTCTTTCTTAACGGTTCATGCCCATTTTCTCCCCCAACTGGATTTCTTCCCTCTTCTCCTCTTTTCTTCAACTCCAAACCCCTAAGTAAGGTGTTTTGAAAGATTTTTCAAAGATTTCATCTCTCTTTCATTCATTTCCACTTTGTCCTTGCTCGGTTTACCGAAAAGCGCAACATTTGACAAAATGCGAGCCTCGGAACATCGTAAAAACTTTATTTCAAAAACGTTTTGAAAGAGAGGGTTTTAAGACTAAAATCTTTTGATCAAGATCGTTTTGGTCCAAAAAAAGGGGTATGAAGTTGAGATTTGACTCTCTCTCTCTCATTGCCGAAGAAATTGAACCTTTGCACTGCACAACTTCCAAAACCATCAGTCGCGTCCAAGTCTTAAAGGTGGTCAAAAATGGGGTGTCTACAGTTGCCCCTCTTTGACAGAACTCGGAAGTCAAGAAGTGACGGGAGTGAATGTCAAAGCCCAGAGACGACCCATTTTTGACAAGGCCGAAGACTTGGACAAACAAACAAAATATAGATAAATAAATGGTTGTGCCCACAGGCTGCCTACGTATCCTTTTGTAAGGAATCAAACCAGCGTAGTTCAGGGGCAGGATGCAAAATGATATGCAGAAAGATTTTGATAATTGGACTTATACGCTACGCGAAGCCGGTTTGAAAGTTGGACTTATACGCTACGCGAAGCCGGTTTGAAGATTGGACTTATACGCTACGCGAAGCCGGTATGAAAATTGGACTTATACGCTACGCGAAGCCGGTTTGAAAATTGAGGACTCATGCAATGCACTGCAATGTAGTGGCTAAGATGCAATGTAATAGCTAAGAGGTAAAGGTACCTTACAGGGGCAATTGGCAATGACTTACCTCGGCAATGTCCTACCTCATACTGATGTGGGAATCTTCCTCTTCTTCTCAGTTGAACCACATGTACTACTTTTCTCCCTGACTATGGTTGTAGCTTTCCCTATTCTCCAACAGGGTGACAGACTAGGTTGGATCAGTATCCAGAATTGAGGCGCATACAGATGCTATCTCAATCTATGGGGCTGCCATACAGATTTCAAGCCGAGGATATACCCCTGGGTATTTAAACCAGACTTTAGTCTCGGAAATCCCGAACCTTTGTGTTCTAGGCATGAGCCATTCGAACTCTAGTTTCCACCGTCTCAGTTGGTCTCCTAGGAACTCACCGCTAACACAGGCAGGTGGCTATACCAGACCACCGGAAGTCGTTCGGGCACGACAAACACCAAAGGAATTGCACCTTTAGAGGATTTAAGGTCTCCTAGACCGGGCAATAAAACAGATATGATGCAATGGATGTAATAGATGTGATGCAATAGATAATAGATGCGATGCAACAGAGAGTGCAATAGATGCAAAATGGTGACGTACGCCAACCACGCTGGACTCGTGAGTGGAGGAAGAACAAAGAAAATCAATCAGGAGCGCGTTCCACGCAACCTAAGGTAAATTCCAAACACGCTGAAATCGTGTGAGGAAGGGGACACTCGAACCACGCTGAAATCGTGAGAGGAGGTCCAAAAACAACCGCTCAAGTGCGCGCACAACGCAACCCGAGATAAAATCCAAACACGCTGAAATCGTGTGAGGAAAAGAACACTCTAACCACGCTGAAATCGTGAGAAGAGGTCCGAAAACAACCGCTCAAGTGCGCGCACAACGCAACCTGAGATAAGATCCAAACACGCTGAAATCGTGTGAGGAACGGGACACTCAAACCACGCTAAAATCGTGAGAGGAGGTCCAAAAACAACCCGCCCAGCGCGTCTACAACGCAACCTGGGATAAATTCCAAACACGCCGAAATCGTGTGAGGAAAAGAACACTCTAACCACGCTGAAATCGTGAGAAGAGGTCCAAAAACAACCGCTCAAGTGCGCGCACAACGCAACCTGAGATAAGATCCAAACACGCTGAAATCGTGTGAGGAAAAGAACACTCTAACCACGCTGAAATCGTGAGAAGAGGTCCGAAAACAACCGCTCAAGTGCGTGCACAACGCAACCTGAGATAAGATCCAAACACGCTGAAATCGTGTGAGGAACGGGACACTCAAACCACGCTGAAATCGTGAGGAGAGGTCCTAAAACAACCCGCCCAGCGCGTCTTCAACGCAAACTGGGATAAATTCCAAACACGCTGAAATCGTGTGAGGAAGAGAACACTCTAACCACGCTGAAATCGTGAGAAGAGGTCCAAAAACAACCGCTCAAGTGCGCACACAAGCAACGCAACTGAGATAAATTCCAAACACGCTGAAATCGTGTGAGGAAAAAACACTCTAACCACGCTGAAATCGTGAGAAGAGGTCCAAAAACAACCGCTCAAGTGCGCACAACGCAACCTGAGATAAATCCAAACACGCTGAAATCGTGTGAGGAAACACTAAAACACGCTGAAATCGTGAGAAGAGGTCCAAAACAACCGCTCAAGTGCCGCACAACGCAACCTGAGATAAGATCCAAACACGCTGAAATCGTGTGAGGAAAGAACACTCTAACCACGCTGAAATCGTGAGAAGAGGTCCAAAAAACCGCTCAAGTGCGTGCACAACGCAACCTGAGATAAATCCAAACACGCTGAAATCGTGTGAGGAACGGACACTCAAACCACGCTGAAATCGTGAGAAGGTCCAAAAACAACCCCAGCGCGTCTCAACGCAACTGGATAAATTCCAAACACGCTGAAATCGTGTGAGGAAGAACACTCTAACCACGCTGAAATCGTGAGAGAGGTCCAAAACAACCGCTCAGTGCGTCACAACGCAACCTGAGATAAATTCCAAACACGCTGAAATCGTGTGAGGAAGAACACTCTAACCACGCTGAAATCGTGAGAAGAGGTCCAAAAAACCGCTCAAGTGCGCACACACAACGCAACCTGAGATAAATTCCAAACACGCTGAAATCGTGTGAGGAAGACACTCAACCACGCTGAAATCGTGAGAAGAGGTCCAAAAACAACCGCTCAGTGCGCACACAACGCAACTGAGATAAATTCCAAACACGCTGAAATCGTGTGAGGAAAGAACACTAACCACGCTGAAATCGTGAGAAGAGGTCCAAAACAACCGCTCAAGTGCGCACAACGCAACCTGAGATAAATCCAAACACGCTGAAATCGTGTGAGGAACGGACACTCAAACCACGAAATCGTGAGAGGAGGTCCTAAAAACAACCCTCCGCGCGTCTACAACGCAACCTGGATAAATTCCAAAACGCTGAAATCGTGTGAGGAAAGAACACTCTAACCACGCTGAAATCGTGAGAAGAGGTCCAAAACAACCGCTCAAGTGCGCGCAAACGCAACCTGAGAAAGTCCCGGAGGACAACGATCCCAAACGCTGCTCAGCGTAAAAGGATAAATGGTAGAAGATAACACAAGATGCAAATAAATGCAAGTAAGGTGTGCATGACAATACGAGTGGAAAGGTGCATAACAATGCGGGTGGATGGGTGCATAACTTTGAAGCAGGCTTGATCTTGCGCTTGAAGTAGAGGCACACTCATACTTCGGAGCACTGACAAGGCTTGAAAAGGTACATCCGGAATACAATCACGGAATTTTCTGAAGTTGAAGCACACTCAGATGCTTCCATTTTCCCTCTTTTCTTTTGCTTTATAGTCCGGAACCCATGTAGCTTCAGATAGGTCCTTGTTTTACTGTTCACACTTATCGGGGGTGGACCCTGCAGTTTTATGAAAGAACAAATACTGTTTTGAACAAATGTGGAGAACGGCACGGCACTCGGAGCACAAAACGATTTTATTTTCGAAATTGAGAGATGAGTTTTCGACCAGGTATTGAGCCTACGACTGAACACAGCAAAACGACTCAACAAGGAAATAAAAGGCACACAACCTAGACACATCGAGTAACACTCGAAACGACTCAAAACAAGAATCGAGATAAAACAAAAAAGACACGACACTCAGACGTGCACAGGGAGCCTGTTTCACCGGGTAGTGTTTCCCACCCTTTCTCATTTGTGATTCTCACATCACTCTGGCACTCAATCTCTTGTTTTCTGAAAAAGCCCTTTTCTCACTTTTTCTCTCATCGCACATCTCTCTATTCTTCAATCTCTCATTTTTCAATCCCTCCCCTGGGTGGTTGATGGATAAACAGGGTTGCGGGCTCTTGCCCCTAGCATGCTGCTAGATTCTCTTTCTTCCGTTCACAGCTAGTAAATTCCTCCCATAGAAGGGTTGCGCTACAACTGGTGTGTAGCAAATCTGCAGCTAACATCGGTTGATGATGCTTTGCTGGGGAGTTTGGACGTGATAAGATCTGTCCAGATGATGGAGTGGAATATCTTGCCCCATTCCAGTTCGTGCTTCGCACTTGGCTTGATACCTCGTTGCTTGGAGGGTGAGAGAGCTTTCAGCCCTTTGTTGTGCCCTTTTCTGGCGAATACGGTGCCCTTTCCGGCAAGTAGAGTGCCCTTTCTAGCAAGTATTTTGACAAAGGGGAAAAGACAGAACACCTGACTCAACTGTGCCCCTAGTTCATTATTTTGACCATTTTTGTTTTGATTTTTCTACTAAAACAATTTTAACCAAAATGAGAGTTAGATTAACGCGCTTGTTCGATTTTCTGATTCAAAATCATGCAAGTTAGGTTATGAGCACTGAAAATTTTCCTTTTTTGGGTCCAGGAAAAGGGTCCAGTTTTGGAAAAAATGGAATAGTTTTTGAGAGAAAATCAGTCAACCTCAGTAAAAATTCTCAAAAACTGTTTTTGCAATCGGCCACTGCTCAACGAGCATAGAACCCACTCTCGAGATGCACAACCTCAAATCCGAAGAAAAATTGCCCCTTGCTTGAAGAGAGCTGCATGGCAACGGAAAGTTGCCCCTTGTTTGAACGACACCGCCGCATTGAATGGCAACGGAAAGTTGCCCCTTGTTTGAATGGCACCGCAGCGCATTGTAGTCAGTCCTCAGAGTGACGAACACAACCAAATCCTCAGATACAGAGAAGACAAAGATGACCAGAACCATCGCATGGACACAATCAAATTGAAGTGTTTTACGGCTGGACTTCAGAATGAAGTTGCCTACGTATCCCAAAGATGGGAATCAAGCCTTACGTAGTTCGGGGTTAAGGTACACTCGGGTATTTTATCCTTCACTTTTTTTTTTGGCTCTAACTTTTGCCAAGGCGCCCGTTGCGGGTTTTCGACCTTGCGAGCTTCTGTTTTTCTTTTCTTTTCAATTCTTTTCTTCTCTTTTTTTTTTTTTTCTTTTTTCTTTTTTTCTTTTTTTCTTTTCTTCTTTTTTTTTTTCTTTTTTCTTTTTCTTCTTTTTTCTTTTTTTGCTTTTTGTATATATCTTTTCTTGCTCTAACTTTTGCCTGGGTCGCCCTTCCGGGTTTTCGGCCCAGCGAGCCTCTCAAAGGGTAAAAGTGTAACAAATCCATGCCAAATGGTTTTAGGATCTCGAAGCCATCCGTATCCAAGAGAGTGGCTATTGTATCGATTTGCAGAAGGATCCATCTTCGGCTCTTCGAGCACATCGGACATTTTCGCCCCTAGTTCGAGGGGTGCTTCTGTTCTAGCTTCGCAAGCTTCTTCTGATGAGGTCTGATCTTCTTGATCTGACTTTGGTGCCTCTTGTTCGAGGGCTGTTTCAAATCTGGCCACACAGGCCTCACATTGTGGTTGACCGTTTGAACATTCTGAATCCCAGTTCAAGGTTTGAAAGTGAGGGGTCGAGTTTCGAGGCTGAGAGCGATCCTAGGCTGCACAATCTCAAGAGCGATTCCACACAGGTCTTCACAGGACCGCGCAAAACATTTTTTTGAAATCTTTTAAGAAAGCGACAAATCGCTCGCGCTGAAGACAGTGTAGAACCAATCTGGATCAAGCCAGGATCCTTCCCAGTACTCACACTAACAAGCATGATTTCATTCATTAAGGGCTTAGCACGCCTCTCTTCCTCTCAGTTGATCAAATTTTTTGCAAATCCCGAGGAATTCCTTCCTCTTCGTTTTCACCACAGTGTTCAAAAAGTTTTGAAAAACTCAGGTCATTACAATGACTTCAAGGCACAGAAAAGACAGAGTCCTTAGTCAAATACTGTCATCTCCTTCAGAACTTCCGGCATAACTGGCACAAGGCAGAAGCAAACGCGAGAGCGTAAAAATCACTGCTGTTTCATTCAAAAACTGCTGGCACAACTGGCTCCCTGGCAGAAACAGACTCAAAACAAAACGAAAAGACAAACGCAAAACAAAATGGTGACGCCCGAGGTAATACCCCCGGAATCACCCGACTCCTATACAACAGGACTGACTCGATATAACAAGACAGACCCGAAACAAAAAGACTGACTCAAAACGGACTCAAAACAACAAGACTGACCCAATACCCAAGTCAGAAAGCACAAAAACCAGCATTCACAAATGCTCAAAACAGTGCATGCCATCCACCATATCTGGAGTAAACTGAGTGCCGTCCGCAGGCGGTTCATCCCCGATCACATGGTCACATTATCCCCCAAGTTCACCGATCCAGTGCCGATAGACTTTGCAGAGCTTGGCGCGGCAATGACCCCGTTGTCAATCAGATCTTGCACTTCGTGGCGAAGACGAGAGCAATTGTTGGTGCCATGACCGGTTTGCTGATGGAAGGCACAGTACTGGGCGGCATCATGCGTAGCCGGAAGAGGATTTGGGAGAGGCCGAGGCTCAAGGGGTTTGAGATGGCCTTGTCCAACAAGGACTTGGAGAGCTTTGGACAAAGGCATATAGAGGGCATGAAAGACCCTCTGACCTCGGGGTTGGTACCTCAAGGTTTGTGGATTTTTGCTGGACGCACCAGTAAAGGGATTGGCAGGTGCTGGCCTGGTTTGTTGATCTCTTCCGAGTGCAGGATTATAGCTGAAAGGAACGTTTCTGATACAACGACTTTTCTCCCGGCTTGCCCTTTGATTCAAACTGCCCCCAACTTGAGTGGCGAAAATGTCATCCACAGTTTTTGCAACAACTGCGAGCACTTGCTCTTTGTTCAGTCCCTCAGCTTTCAAAGCCTCAACAGCCAACAGAAGATGTTCATGGGGATCCATGTCCGCCCCTATCTTGTTCTTTCCACTCGCCTCCACTTTGCCAAGGGATTGGCATTCCTCAAATGCAGCTTGTTCCAAGACTGGGGTAACTCCCTGGTATGTGATGTGGTTGATGATGGAGCCAATGTCCCAGAGGCCAAATCTGTCACAGTTTTCTGAAGATCTTCGATCATTCTCTTCAGCTCAGAAGTAGTGGGCTCACGGGTTTGAGATGATTGGGGTCTAGGTGCATCCATCATGCATAAGTCCATGCTTTCTGGAATGAACACCTCAGGCTTGGGTAGATGGGCTGGGGTGATGTATATGCTGGGGTCGTAGGTGGATGGTAGTGTATGGATGAGGTTGAGGTGGGGAGGTGACGGGTCAGTACTAACCTGAGGTCCTTTTGGTGGAGCTAGGGTCTCTTCGTCAATAAGATCCTGAATCTTATGACGGAGGCGGATGCAACGGTTTGTATCATGACCGTGTTGTTGATGGTAGGCACAGTATTTAGCTGGGTCATATCTTGGCGGAAGAGGGTTTGGAAGGGGTTGGGGTTCTAGAGTTCTAGGTGCCCTTCTTCTTGCAGCTTTTTCAAAGCTTGGAGAGACTCATGTAAAGAGGATGGAATTTTCGGGCTTGGGGCCGAGTTGAAGTGGTTGGTTTTTGGCATTGAGGGAAGTGGTGATAGTGTCTACTTCTGAGCATTTCGCAGCTGTGCTACCATCAGTAGTAGCATTGGAACTGCGAGCAACATTCCTCTTCAAAGGCTCATTATCTTCTGCAAAGATCCCTTGTCTGATGGCATCCTCGATTTGAACCCCCATTTCATGAAGATCTGAAAAGGTAGGGAAGGGAGAACAATCATTTTTTGCATAAGCTTGGGCTGGAGATTGCACAATCATCCGAATCTGATCTTTGTCAGTGGGCCTAGTGGTCATTATTGAGGCTTTTGCTCTCCATCTCGTCACGAACTCTGAGAAACCCTCCTTTGGTTCTTGGCGGGTGACTTCGAGATCACGAGTTGTGACCTCGATCTGTGTGTTAGGAGTATTGAGCAATAAAGGCCTCAGCCAGCTCTTTCCCAGTTCTGTTTCACAGAGTTCTCCAATTTTGCATACCAGATTGCGGCTATCCCAGACAGGGTTCGGCCGAATAGTGACAATTTCTGGGCTGTGGTCAAACCCATTGGCCTCAAGATATCAGAAAACAGTTGGAGGTGCACCATTGGGTCTTCAGAGCCATCAAATCGATCGATATGCGGCATTTTAAACCGCTCCGGCAAGTCACCACTGAGTCGGTATAACCATCCTCTATATCAGGAATAGAGCGGGCCCCCTGAGACTTTTTGAACAATTTCTCAAGCTTGCTCACTTTCAATGCTGTGGGGTCCGTCTCGAACTCAAAGGGGGAGTCTGGTAGGTTGGTGGGTGTTTTAGATAGCTGGGGTAGAACCGGGGCGGAGCTGGCCCGCCTGGAATGTCCGTATCATCCTGGACGTGGGTTGCCTCCCCGAGTATGGGAACTCTTGGTGGGGGAGGAGCCTGGTGTGAAGTAGATACCCCAGTTTGCTGCTCTAACCTGGCAATTGTCTCTGCCTGTTGGGCTATGACCACGGCCTGTTGCTTGGTGAATTCCGCTTGACGGACAGCATCTTGCTGCATGGCTTTCATACTATCCTGGAGTTGGCGCACCATCTCTTCCAGACCTGACATATTGTCCTGATCTGATTGAGCAACTGTATATCTGTCTGCAGTAGGCTCGAAATCTCAACCTGGCTGTTCAAAGACCACTGAGCTGGTAGCTGCTGTACTGGTGGTCTGTGCCTGACGACCTTTTCACCCTGCCTCTGGTAAAGGAACACTGATTGCCTTGAACTGAATCTCTGACCTGACAAAGTCTATCAACACAAGTTCGGTGTACCCGGGGGATATTGGAGCCTTCTGAAGCTATGGTTCCAGACTACCTAGCAAAAGAGAAAACATGCAGCATCTCAGCCTATTTCACGATAACATATGAGCAGAGCTGAATGAGTGTGCCTCCTACAGAATTCTGCCCAAATTCTGCCTGTAAACTGATACCCTCAGGTAAACTGAATCCCAAAATACTGAACTGGTGCCCGCAGGCCTGATGCCCAAACTGACTGGTGCAAAACTTGTATATACATGCATTCCTATAGAGACGCACTCTAAAAGCACATAACAGAAGTGAGAGCCAAAACACCCCTATGTTGGGGTAGGGTTTCCCTGTCCTATTTTGTCAGGAGCTAGGGCTTCACTACGCACGCAGCGGTTTCAAACAACCTATATCGGGTAAGCAACCTGTCCTAGTTTGGAATGGTCACTACGGATTTCGATATGCACTAGGTCGAATGGTCAAAAGGGTGCCCCGGTAAAACCGGGGTTTGTGTTCCCATACTGGCAGAGCCCACAACCGGTCAGCCTTATGGTCATGCCTTGACAAGACAAGCCTCCGGTAAACCGTTCAGGAATAGCAGATGGCAAACACGGTGTCCTAGGCGCACCAATGCAAATGCAATGCAAAGAAACACATAAGTGTAGCCAAAACCAGATATCATGGGTTCGAGTCAAGTTCTCTAAATCCCCAGCAAAGTCGCCAGAAACTGTAACAAGTCCACGGGGGACCTCGCTACAGTTCGGACTCGATTTGTGTCACGGTTCTCTAAATCCCCAGCAAAGTCGCCAGAAACTGTAACAAGTCCGCGGGGGACCTCGCTACCAGAATGGGAACCTCTTGTAGAAGCATAAGCAACAGATGATTCTAGACTCTGACTCTTTCTTTGTTTTGCTTCAATGTGAATAGATTCAGAACAAAGCAGAGAGGTCAATTTAGCCATGGAAATAGCATCAACTCGTGCACGAATGGTAGTTTTAAGAGCATCGAATTCATCAAGTAATCCATTTAAAGTAAGCAACACAAGATCTTCTTCATCAACAGGTAATGAAGCTAGAGCTAGTTGATCGGCAAGGTCTTTAATTTGACTCAAATAATCTTCAATGGATTTAGAATCCTTAGTCAGATTTTTCCATCTATTCTTTATTTGATGAATATGAGATCGAGAAAGCAGAGTAAATCTCTTGCATAATGTGTCCCATACCTTTGCACTGTGTTGCAAATGAAGAACATATGTGAAAATTACAGGTGTAAGAGTTACTGTAATACAACTAAGCAAATGCGCATTAATGATGTTCCATCGTGCTCAAGCTGGATTAAATACTTATTCACCAGTGGAATTCTTGATCAATAATGGAGGACAAGAAACAGATCTAGTTGCAAAATCGAAAAGCTCAGTTGCACAAAGAATATTCTGAAACTGACTCGCCAGATGATGAAGTTTGTAGAATCAAGCTTCACTGTAATGAAGGAGTGCAGATTTGAGATCAAAAGATTTAGATTAACAGGTAAGGAGGAAGAAGACGAGGAAGCCATGGATGGATCAACTTCAAGCTCGTGAGAGCTTTAGAGATGCTCTGATACCATGAAGAATTATTGAAAGCTTCTTCATTAATTTTAATATCTGATTACTTGTATGTATTTATACAATATATCTAACAAACTAATAATATCTGTAACTAACTAACTAATGTAACTAACTAACTAATCTAACAAACTCTATCTTCTAGCTAATTATGACATCTGTTGTAGCTTCAGTTTTGGCTGTAGCTGGTTTGCTGTTAATGGCAGCTCCTGTTGTGGTTTGAGTTGCTGATGCAACTCTAAATGTTGTGGCTCAGTTTGCTCTGTAGTTGTAATATTATCAATTACGTTAAGTTTAGTATAAGGCCAAGTTTGACAAGTCAAATATAATTCAAAAAGCTAAAAAGTTATACAAAAAGCAAAAAGGGTATTACTATTCACAAATAAAAATATTAAAAAAATATTTTTATATTTTTATAATATAATCCACTGACAACGTCACAGCCGTTAAGAAGGCCATCATACACTTCTCTTGGGGCAAAAAAAAAATTGCCTCCTTCGGGGAAAATAACTTTTGGACAGTGATGGTCGGTCTGTAGCGGCCACCATGGGTCCCATTTTAATAATCTAAACCGTTCAATATGTAGAATTTGTCGAGTACGTTGATCGGATATCGTTAACTATACGATCAAATCAGTTTTGTATAAACAAAATTGATGGTGTGATAATTAACTGTTGAACAAAACTAATCCGATCATATAGCTATCGATATCCGATCAATGTGATTTTTTACAGCCATATAATACTCGACGAGTTGTACATATTAAATGGTTCAGATTATTAAAATGAGACCCATGATGGCTCCCACGGACCAACCATTACTGTCCAAAAGTTATTTGCCCCAAAGGAGGCAATTATTTCTGTGGAGACATGTTGCGCAGCTGCAGGAGAGCCGTACAATCAATTAATGTTCTTCCATTATACACTTTATTTAAATAATTTTTTATTACACATTTTTTCGTAAAAGACATAAAGTTAACCTAAACAGCCATATTTTTTTCCTCAACTTTTTAGTTCAAAAAGACAAAAAGTGCACTTAGGCTTCGTTTGGCAAGTGGTTTTTTTAGTCAAAAAGCCAAAAAATTATTAAAAAAAACCAAAAAGCCAACAACCCATACCAAAAAGTCAGAGATTCCCTTTTCTCTCTACTTTTTGCACATCTTTTCGTAAAAAGTCAAAAAGTCATCCCAAACATACTAGTTTTTTTTACATCACATTTTAGCCAAAAAATCAAAAAATTACTAAAAAAGCCTGTAATGACTTAGAGCATCTCCAACGGTTCACCAAAATTTTCATTAAATCTGAGTAAAAAATGACTTTTTTCTCAATCTGATACCGAGTGCTCCAATGGTTCATTCTCATCAAATTTTCATCAATCTGCGCCGGGACAACCGGTTGGTTGACCGGCTGGTCGACCAGCTGGTTGACCGGTGAAGCCAAATTTTTTTTTTTTTTCTGAATTGTTTGAACCTTTTTTTTGAACTGTCTGAACTTTTTCCGGGACAACTGGTTGGTCGACTGGCTGGTCGACCAGTAAGGCAAAAAAAAATTTTTTTTTTTTTAACTGTTTGAACCTATTTATTTGAACCGTTTTATGGTCGACCGATTGGTCACCCGGCCGGTCAACCGGTTGGTCTCCCTCAACGGTCACAAACAGTGATTTGCTGAAATCTTTATTCTGTCCTTAGTTTGATGATTTGTTTGATGAATTCTCGATTGATACCAGTTTGGTGAAACCGTTGGAGCATGAAAAAGTACTTTTTTCACCAAATTTTAAATTTGATGACAGGTTTGGTGAAGCGTTGGAGATGGTCTTATATATATATATAATGAGTAGTCAGATTTGATTCTTAACCGGAACTATTAGTACAAAATCTTTAACTGAATCATAAATTACAATTCAATTATTTTTAAGAAATGTGACCTAATCGTGCATTAAAAAATTAGGTTTGATACGGAGACTAGACGAGTTTATGATTTTTTTGATTTTTTGAATTGCCTAAAAGATTGATTTTAGTTATTTTGTTGTATAGAAACTATTTACAAATATAATTTTTATATGCAAAATTTATTTAGAATGATGTAATAGTGTGTTTGAGGATACGTACGTCTCAAATCATTGGATCAACGAATTTATTTTTTTCAAAGATTAATCACTTTTTATATTTTATTAACCAAAGTGAGTTACATATCATTATGGGTGCAGTTTGTTAATAACTGTTAGCAGGTATTTTAATATTATCATGTGTTATTGGTTTCCATTCTAGTCTTCTTCTAGTCTTCTCTCCTATCCATTCCAAGACTTGGAAGTTAAGCAATCCAAAGTCTTCATCAGGTCCACCAATCTTATCTAGTCTTTGGTCTTGGTCTAGTCTTTGGTCTTGGTCTTGGTCTAGTCTTTGTTAACTTCTCTACTAAGTTTTTCATTTCTATATATATTAACTTGTGTCATATCTGGTTAAGAGAGAGAAGAAGTCTTGGTTGTGTTGTTATGTCTTGAGTGAGATTATCAGGCAAATAAAAAGGGTGTGGTGTAAAAGCTTTGGGTTTAACCAATTGTGCAGTATTGGTTAACCATACGACTTAGTCGGGCTGTTGTATCCTGGGGGGGACAAGTCAAGATTTTTCTGCTGCACCGGTGTGAGGCTTTGCCTAACCGCAGATGGCTTGAATCTCCTTAAAGAGAGCGAATTTCCCGCGCCTCAACCCTTATATTAATTGTTGTAACTTTTATTTTGTGTATTTTCTGGTGTTTTATTTGTAAGTATCACCAACAATTTTAAGGAGATTCAAATAGCAAAAGTTCATGGAGCCAATACTGAAGAAGCCCAACGAGAATACCGGCGATCTCAACAAGCCTTTCCGGTTCAAGGGAGCCCATTTCAAGAGATGGAAAGGCAATGTGCTTTTCTACCTTAGTCTCCTCAAGGTGGCCTATATCCTGACCGAGAAAAATCCAAGCAAAGTCCCCACTGAAGAGATGACCGACGAGGAGTATGCTGCTCATCTTGAAAAAATCGAGAAATACAACACAGATGAGTATAAATGTCGATACTATCTTTTGAATTGTCTTTCCGATCAATTTTATGATTATTATGATACTACTTACACCACTGCCAAGAAATTTGGAAAGCCTTGCAGAACAAATATGACACTGAAGAGGCAGGCGCTAAAAAATATGCTGCAAGCCGTTTTTCTGCTATCAGATGACAGACGGAAAATCAGTGGTGGAGCAAGTTCAAGATTTTCAGATGTTAGTAGCTGAAGTTAGATCTGAAGGCATCAAAATTGGAGACAATCTTGTTGTAGCAGATTGTTGACAAACTTCCATCATCTTGGGAGGGAGTTCCAGAAGTCGATGCGTCACAAGCAAAAAGAGACGTCCTTGGAGACTCTAATCACAGGGATTCTGGTAGAGGAGGAGCTGAGGACAAGATGTGCTTATGACACAAGAGCATTCCACTGCAAAGGTAAATTTAACTTCTGGAATCTTTACCTAAAGTCGATTTCATAAAAATAGTCATTTGAAGCCAATTAAGAAAATTTGGAAAAATACTGGAAGGCCACAAAATAAAAATTACCCGAGGCAAAAGAAATGGAACTAAGAACCCCCTTCACAAGATTTGACAAATGTGACATGTTTTGTGTGTGGCAAAAGTGGGCATATGCTCGAACTTGCAAATTTCGGAAACAACAGCCTCGACCACAGGCTAATGTTACCGAGGAAACCATTTGTGGTCTATGATCACAGATATCTTATGGTTCAATCTTGGAAGGGTGGTGGCAGACTCTGGTGCCAATAGGCATGTCTGCTATGATAAAGATTGGTTCAAAGATTTCACTCCTTTTAATGAGGAGAGGACTGTTATGCTTGGTGACTCCAGTTTAACCAAGGTGCTCGGGTGTGGGGATGTTGAGCTGAATTTTACCTCTGGACGTGTGCTTGTTTTAAAAGATGTGTTGTACACACCGTCCATGAGAAAAAATTTGATGTCAAGTTATTTGCTCAACAAAGCTGGTTTCAAAAGAGACTATTGAATCTGACCAATATGTAATCACTAAAAAAGGCATATTTGTGGGAAAGGGTATGCCTGTGATGGAATGTTTAAATTAAATGTTGAGAATAAGAAAGCACATGTTTCTGTTTACATGCTGTCTTCTATGAATTTTTGGCATGCTCGTCTATGTCATATTAATAGCCGATATGTGGGAGTCATGAGTAGTTTAGGATTAATTCCCAGACTAACAAATAAGTTTGAGAAATGTGAAGTTTGCAGTCAAGCAAAAATAACTAAAAGGCCTCATAAAAGTGGTGAGAAATACTGAATTGTTAGAATTAATTCACACTGATTTATGTGAATTTGAAGGAATTTTAACACGTGGTGGAAATAGATATTTTATCACTTTTATTGATGATTTTTCAAAATACACTTATGTATACTTGTTGAAAAATAAAAGTGATGCTTTTGAAAAATTTAAAGAATTCCTTCTTGAAGTTGAAAATCAATTCGGTAAAAAGATTAAAAGATATAGAAGTGATAGAGGCCGGGAGTATGAATCTTTTGGATTCAACTCGTTTGCTCAGTCTTTGGGAATAATCCATGAAACTACTCCACCATATTCACCTGCATCAATGGTGTAGCAGAAAGGAAAAATAGAACTTTAACTGATTTAACAAATGCTATGCTAATTGAAGCAGGTGCTCCTTCAAATTTGTGGGGAGAAGCAATTTTAACTGCATGTTATGTTATGAATAGAGTGCCACATAAAAAAACAAAAGTTACACCTTTTGAGTTGTGGAAAGGGCATAAGCCAAATTTGAGATATTTGAGGGTTTGGGGTTGTCTAGCTTTTGTTAGACTTGTGGACCCTAAAAGACCTAAATTAGGTGTGAAAGCTGCCACTTGTGCTTTTCTTGGATATGCAACAAATAGTACAGCCTATAGATTTTTTGATATTGAAAACAAAATAATTTTTGAATCAGGTGATGCAATTTTTCATGAAGAAAAATTTCCTTTTAAATCTAAAAATGGTGGGGGTCAAAATTATCAAGAAAATATTTTATCTGAAACTGGTTCCTCTACTCCTCTTTTACAAAACCAAGATCTATAGTTTTTGAACCTAGAAGGAGTAAAAGAGCCAGATTAGAAAAAGATTTTGGCCCTGATTATCATGTTTTTAATGTGGAGGAAACTCCATTAACTTTACAAGAAGCTTTGGCATCTCCTGACTCTGTTTTTTGGAACGAGGCTGTAAATGATGAGATGGAATCATTATTATCCAATAAAACTTGGGTATTAGTAGATTTACCACCAGGTTGTAAAACTATTGGCTGTAAATGGGTTTTGAGAAAAAAACTTAAACCGGATGGAACTATTGATAAATATAAAGCAAGGCTTGTTGCAAAAGGTTTTAAACAACAAGCAGATCTTGACTTTTTTGATACATTTTCTCCGGTTACTAGAGTTACATCCATTAGATTATTAATTGCAGTGGCTGCAATTCATGATCTAAAAATTCATCAAATGGATGTTAAAACAGCCTTTTTAAATGGAGACCTGGGTGAAGAAATCTATATGGATCAACCTGAGGGTTTTGTGGAACCCGGTCAAGAAAGCAAAGTGTGCAAGCTAGTTAAATCCCTCTATGGCTTAAAACAGGCCCCTAAACAGTGGCATGAGAAATTTGATTCCTGCATGATTGAGAATGGCTATAAAACGAATGAATGTGATAAATGCATTTACTATAAATCTGAAGAAATTCACATGTCATTATTAGCCTCTATGTGGATGATTTACTTATATTTGGCTCTAATTTGCATATCATCGTGGAAACTAAAAATATGCTTAGTAGCCATTTTGATATGAAAGATCTTGGTGAGGCTAATTATATTTTGGGAATGAAAATTACCAAAACCTGTGATGGTATATTTCTTGATCAGTCGCATTATGTTGAGAAAATTTTGAGAAAATATAATTTTTATAAGTGCAAGCATGTTCTTACTCCTTTTGATCCTCATGTGCGTTTATTTCCTATTGAAAATGATGAGGATGTAATTAATCAAAAGAAATATGCTAGTATGATTGGTAGCTTACGTTATGCGACTGATTGTACTAGACCTGACATTGCAGTTGGAGTACTTAGCAGGTTTACTAGCAAGCCTGGCAGTGATCACTGGCTAGCCATTGAGCGGATTATGAAATATTTATCTGGTACCATAAAATATGGCTTGTTCTATAATAAGTATCCTGCAGTACCTGAAGGTTATAGTGATGCCGATTGGAATACCTTGTCAAGTGATTCATTATCAACCACTGGTTACTTATTTATATTGGGAGGTGGTGTTATAAGTTGGAAATCGAAAAAACAAACCATTATTGCTAATTCAACAATGGAGGCTGAGCTTATTGCTTTAGCCACAACTAGTGAAGAAGCAAATTGGTTGAGAGATTTGTTAAATGAAATCTCTTCTTGAGAAAAACCGATTCCACCTATATTGATTCATTGTAATAGCACCGCAACAATTGGTCGAGTTAATAACCGTTATTATAATGGTAAATCAAGACCTATCAGAAAAAAATACAGTACTGTGAGATCATATATGAATAATGGCATCATAAATGTGGATTATATTAAATCTGGTGATAATCTTGCAGATCCATTAACTAAGGCCTTAGCAAGAGATAGAGTCTGGAATACATCGAGGGGGATGGGGTTAAAGCCCATTGAATATAGCAGGAGCCATGTATGAGGATACTCAACCCAGGGACCAGAGATCCTGTAACTGGGTTCAATGAGAAAAACGATCATATGATGGCCGTGAGAAATGCACAAATTACTTTTTACCCATCCCTATGATGTAAGTGCATTTATCCTGTAACGTTGTAGAGGTTGAGTTATTAAAAAACTCTTAATGAATTTCTGTAGCTCTTATTGAGTGGGGTGTCATAGTTACAGGAGCACCCTTGACAGAATTCACCTATGTGAGTGTGGTAGTGGGGCCGCTACCTATGAGATTTGGGCTAATTCTCAAACACACTCATGAATCCTGGGATCGCACAAGGCCGTAATGTGCTAGCTTTTAAAGCTTTTGTGAACACCTGGAATATTATGTGTGTGCAATAATTATTTATTTCCCTTAAGTAGTCATAGTTCAATGCTGAGCATACTATTGGCTCTGGAGTAGATATTATTGTTTCACTAATGGAGGTTCAATGCAGAGCACACCTACCATGATGCATAATATCCTTATTTGCCTAATAATCTCAGTTTTGTTACCTATAATATTAAAATAGGTGGGGGGGGAATGTTAGCAGGTATTTTAATATTATCATGTTTATTGGTTTCCATTCTAGTCTTCTTCTAGTCTTCTCTCCTATCCATTCCAAGACTTGGAAGTTAAGCAATCCAAAGTCTTCATCAGGTCCACCAATCTTATCTAGTCTTTGGTCTTGGTCTAGTCTTTGGTCTTGGTCTTGGTCTAGTCTTTGTTAACTTCTCTACTAAGTTTTTCATTTCTATATATATTAACTTGTGTCATATCTGGTTAAGAAGAGAGAAGAAGTCTTGGTTGTGTTGTTATGTCTTGAGTGAGATTATCAGGCAAATAAAAAGGGTGTGTGTGATAAAGTTTTGGATTTAACCAATTGTGCAATATTGGTTAACCATACGACTTAGTTGGATTGTTGTATCCTAGGAGGGACAAGTCAAGATTTTTTTGCTGCACCGGTGTGAGGCTTTACCTAACCGCAGAGGGCTTGAATCTCCTTAAAGAGAGCGAATTTCCCACGCCTCAGCCCTTATATTAATTGTTGTAACTTTTATTTTGTGTATTTTCTGGTATTTTTTTTGTAAGTATCACCAACAATAACAAATCACCAATTACTATTATTATATCAGATGAACTAAATTTGAGTATTCATCCACCAATCAGACAGTTGGGATTCTAATCAAGAACTTAGTATGTACTAATACATATATGTAAAGATATCATATACATATCTTTATCAAGTTAAAGTGGCTTATAAACAAAGAGCAAATTACCTCAAGAACACTTTGCTTGAATTCTAATACAAGTCAAATCTGTTTCTTTGTTTCTATTAGTAGCAATGTCAGAAGAATAAAGTTTTCTAATGCTATGTTTGATTAAGGGATTTGAAGAGAAATTTGGAAAGAGAAATAGAAAAGGTAGGTAAAATGTGAATAAAACATGCCTAAATTTTATCTAGTTTCACACACATTTTTTTTTTCCCTTTCTAAATCTCTCCCCAAATCCCCCAAACCAAACACAGCATAAGGAGAGCTTTGTTAAATCAAATTAACGGCTGATTTTCACCTAATTTCAGAAGTAATTGGTTTGGTTGCAAAATAAATTAAAAAAGATATGAAGGAAAAACTCGAAATCTTAAAACATTTTGATTGTGTTAACTTTGAAGTAACAATCTTGTCATGACCAAGAACCACGAATTGAGGAAAACCTCAACTATTCAGTGACATGTACTAGTAACTGAATTATTTGGATTATTATATTGTTTGCATTGAGTTCTACGCAGCGAGAACAAGATGCTCAAAATAAATGTACGAACCAAATTATGTATCCCACATTGCACCTACACTTCATTTCTTGAGCACTTTTTCTGAGTTTGTAGCCTTTTTTATTTGCATAGTTTTGTAGTGTATATATTTGTCTAGGGTGCGCATGGTTTGGAATAGATTGGATTGGGATAAAATTATGACTAATTCGTTATCTATAATTTTTGAAAAATTAGAACCAATTCAATACGATTAAATCGTAGAACCAATCCAAACCAATCCATTTAAATACGGATTGGATCGGTTTAAAACTACAGATTCACATAATTAAATAATAAAAATATTTATATAATACTTTAATTTCATAAAAATATAAACATAGCACTATATTAGTTAGTTTTATAATAATAACATGTCTTTTTATAATAGCGATATACTGTTTTAGAATGTAAAAAATTATAAGAAAACTGGTTTTACCAAAAGTATTTAGATCATTACAAATCAAAACTAAAAACTAACAAATAAAAGTAATAAAAAAAGATACTATGCGGATTTAGGTTTGTGTTTAGGTTTTATATGAAATAAGAGAATATACTATGCAGAAGGGTATATAATAAAAATATAGACTATTTATATACTGTTCGGATTGGTTCCAATGTGGAACCGTGGGGTTCTTCAATCGGAACCAATCCATGGACTAAGGATTTTTAATTCTTCAATCTAGAATTGAATCATGGATTCAAAAAATCAATCCCAACCTATCAAATTAGATTAGATTAGATCGAATTACGAATTTTACGAATTCGTTACACAACCCTATATTTGTCAAGCGTGCAAAAATGCAAAATGGATAACTAAAAAGCTCTTTTGTCCTCCCTGTTGCATAGGGTAGCCAATAAAATTTAGATTGAAAATTATTACGAAAACTTTCTCACAACCGAAAATGAATGAGAGAAAATTGATGAGTTGAACTTCAATATTTTACACCCATGATGAGGCCCATATATAGAAATATCCTATGTACAACTTCTTTGCGCTGTTTGGTAACAAATTTTTTGGATTTTTTTTTTTCACTAAAAGATAAATTAGTTACAAAATCAGAAAAAAATAAATTTAAACAAAATATTACATCAAATCTCATAATCATTTCACTTTTTCTCTTACAAACATCACATCCAATTACAAAAAAATCCAACTATCTTCCAAAACACAAAAAAAAAAAAAATTCTCCAATAATATCCTACAATCAAAAAAACTTACAAAAAAACCTATTTCCCAAACACTCACTATGTATAACCTAAGTTACTCACTCATGCTCTTGCTTAAATTTGTATAGAATAACCATATATGGAAATATCTTATGTGCAGATGAGTATATAACAACAATACTATATATCCCTTTAATTTATCACCCCTAAATCATTCATAATGATGTGATAATGAGATTAAACCCTATATAATGAAATATTTAATAAATCAAAATTTGATATTTGTCAGACACATCATTAGAGGTAGTTTTTAGGGATGATAAAATAAGTGTCTCAAGCATTTTTCAATGTATAAATATAACTTTAGGAATTACCTCATACCATTAAAGCTCTATCGAATAATGTTACACAACAAATATTTAAAAAATAATTATTATTATTAACTAGGGGTGGGCGCGGGTCGGTTGCGGCCACGGAACCTCCAATCCGCCATCCGTCCGCCAGATTAGTGGATTGGAGAAAATCAATCCGCATCCGTCCGCCAATCTGGCGGATGTGGATTGAGCGGATTGGCGGTTTGGCGGTGGATGCGAATCGGTTTGGCGGTTTAAGATCTTATAAATTTTCAACATAATTCAACTTGTGTACTTCCTCAAAAAAAAAAAAAAAAAAATATTACAGTCAATGACTTAAAAAACTATTACAATCACTGTGTATGTCTCATCCAAAAAAAGAAAGTTTGAAACTTTAGAATATCACAATCACTGCATGGCTCATCCACATATTACAATCACAGCATGATTCATCCACATATTACAATCACACAGCAGGATTCATCCACATAAAGTATTACAATCTGTGGTTCTTAAAATATAATAACAATTCAAACCACCAAAACCATGAACAGGGCAGTAGTAGTAGAGATTGTATGTCTCTGTATTGTTACATCTATATATGTTTTGAAAAAAAAACCAACCAGCATATATCATATTATTATTTTTAGAATTAAATTTAAAAACCAAAAAATATAGATAAATAATATGTTTATTTTTCAATTCAAAAAATATATTCAAGTTAAAAACTTTTTTTCAATAAAATATTTAAACTCTTTTTCAATTGAAAACACAAACAAAATATTTAAACAAATTGAAAACATAAAGTCTTATAAATTATTAAGGGGTGCTCGCGGTTTGGTGGTTCGGTTGCGGCCAAAGGAATCTCAAATCTGCCATCCGTCCGCCAAATTGGCGGATTGGAGAAAATCAATCCGCAACCGTCCGCTCGTCATCACGCATCAGTCCAAAATGCGACGGATCGGTTCAGTTCGATCGGTTTTGGCGAATCAGTATATCCGCTGCTCACCCTATTATTAACAACCATGTGATTCATGTGGCTAAGGTGTGGGTGTGTTTTTCTCGCAAAAATGTCACCATTACTTCATTCTAATTAAAAAATTTGTTATTAATTTGACTTGTACATTGCTGCGTGAGGAAGGTAGTGATAAATAGTGGTTTTAATGTTTAAAAATATACATACTCATAGTTTTCCAATACAGTGTGTATTTGCTCGCCGCCTTACTTCTAGTTATCAAGATGTGATCCGAGCAAGTTAAGTGCTTGAAGAGTATATTTTCTGAAACATATATGATTACATCAATAAGATATTCACTTTATTATTCTTATATATAGATTCATCAGGTCTTTGAACTTCTTTATTTTTTTCAGCTTATTGAGGAGGGGATTGGTTTAGGTGGCACAACACGTGTTGTGAGAGGCCTGCAGGGGTGTGTCTCAAGTGTATTTTATGATTTGATCCGTTCATATTATAAGATTCGTAGAATGAATTATATATTAAAAAATTTAAATCAATTGGACATCTATAACTTTATAACAAACCACATTTGTTTAAAGAAAAAATAAACGATTGGTATAATTTTGATAATTTTTATAAAAACATTTAGGGCTGACATAGGGTTATATATGTCCGATTAATCTAATTTTTTTTATAAATAATATGCTCGATAAATTCTATAATATGAACTATTCAGATGATTGAAAAAGGCTTGGGACACACCTTCCCATGAGCATTATGTCATAAGACAAAACACTGACCATTAATCCTATTGAGGAGAGATCTTATAGTTTACAACAATAGAAAAAGATGTTAAAACAAGAATAAACGAATTTTTTAATTTACCTACAATTTTTTTTTAATTATTTCTAATCATTTTTATGGTTATATTAGTTTTAATTTAAATTAATAGAACTTTTTGAAAATATTCTCACACATGAAATGGGGAAAGAATGAGTAACAAAAGAGAAGACTTTTGCCTCATTTTGAGAAATGAGTTAAAAATCACTTTTTAACTTTTAACTCACTTTCTTTTTTACAAAAAAGTAAAAAAAAAATCAAAAAAATAAATTTTAATTACCTTCTCAAAACACCCAAAAAATTGGGAAAAGAATCATTTTATCCCCTCAACATGCGCGCGCGCACACACAAAAGATGTTTATATCAGAGAAGGGATGAATTTAATGAATAAAGAGACATAAGGCTAGAAAAAGAATAATTTTGTTTTAAAAATACATGATATATTGGGAGTGTTTGGCAAGTTGGGTTTGGGTTATTTTTTGATTAAAATTTACAAAAAAAATAAAATAATTTAAAATAGCTAATAAGATAAAATGTCATATCAAATTCATAATCAGTTCATTTTTTCTCACAAATATCACATCTAATTATAAAAAAAAATTTAACGATCTTCTCAAATATAAAAATTTTAATCTATTAAAATAGTCAAAAATAAAAATAACTTATTAAAATAATAACTTTCCAAACACGCACGTTATAATACTAACTAAAAGTTTGATAAAGTTTGATAGTAATGTTTTTGTCATTTTATGTGTGGAAATGCTTTCAAAAAGTTTTTATGATAAAATAATTTGTTAACCCATTCCACAGTCGACACTTCATCTTACAATTATTTTGAAATAATTATATATTTTTATTCTATATGAAATAATAAAAATTAAATATAACACATAATTTAATATAAAAAAATTATCAAAACAAGGGAGAATTTTTTTAATAAATATATAAAAAATAATACTCACAAATTAATTACATTAAGACATTATAATTATTAATAAATATCACTTTACTCTTTTATTTTTTAAAACTCATACATTTTGATTTTTATAATTATAAAAATTCATATAAATAATCATAAACAATAAGTAAAATAATATTTTTAAATACACAGCAAAATAAAAAGTAAAATTGGGGCAGAAAATGAAGGGTTCTTTTAAAAATTAATTTTTTTAATAGATTTTTTGACTCAAAAGAAGTAAAATAATAATAATAATTTGACAATTTTTAATAATTTTAATTTTTTTTTTAATACTAAAATCCTTACTTTTTTTTTTGAACTGACTAAAATCCTTACTTCAATTCCCCAATTCCCAAACAGAGCCTAAATTCCATTTTTGGGTCAGTCTCTTCTTCACTAGTAGTCTTCCACTGAAAATCGTGGTTCCACGAAGATGTTCATCTTCATCGCTCGAACCTCTCGCCGGAAACAACCCTCACTCTCTCTCTTCTTCACGCGCCACCACCTCTCCTCCTTCTCCACCACCACCACCACCACCACAACCCCTCCTTCCTCCAACCTCCACACCAAGTACTCCTTCAAACCCCCACTCTCTCTCCACCAAAACCCTAACCCGAAAACCCCAACCACCAAGAAGCCGCAAAAGCCGCCGTACCGTCCGCCGTCGTCGCTCGACCGCGGCGGAGCGAAGCCGGTTCGCTCGGACCTGCCGTTCGATTTCCGTTCAGCTACACCAGAAGTAACCCGGATGTGAGCCAATTGGCTCCGAGAGCCGAAGTACTCGCCTTTCTTGTTTTAATTTGATAATTTAGCTTATAATTTCATGGGTTCTTCTTAAAATTACGATACTGGTATTATCTTAGTGAATTTGTTGACAAAATGTAACTTTTTGATGGAGAAACAGTTGTGTTTTCATTTTCTGTATTTTTTTGGTTTTTGTATTCATTTTCCGTGTTTTTGAAAACAAAATAATGAAAAGTTTGAACAGACCTATTGTTTGTAGTTTTTATTTTTTGTGTGAAAGCAGTTTTGGAACATTCAAAAACAACTTTTTTGTTTCAAAAAATGTGTTTTGTTTCAGAAAATTTTTCCAGAAGCAGTATTCGGAGAGAGTGCGCCTAACAAGGGTGATATGTGTTATTCGATCATGAGTAGATTTACAATAAGGGCATAGCAGCCCAAGCTCCATAAAATAATGTAATTGCTTTTAATTATAATAACAAAAGAAAATCAAATGCAGATATGTATCCAGAAGGTAAACTAGATTTGAATTATTAAATAGTTTGTAGAAATGACGAAGCTCTGTTAATTATGTTTTTGTAATGGATTTTGATTAGTGCTTAAATGCTTAGCCTCCGTTTGGGAAGTGGGTTGGCTCTTTGGCTTTTTGGCTCTTTTGGCTATATGAGCCTGGGCTCAAAAGTTTGGTTTGGGAAGGGCTTTTTGATTTTTGGCTTTTGACTTTTTTTGTGAGAGAAGAGTAATGATTATGGTTGGATGTGATTTTTTGTCTTTTGTGGCTCAAAATTGTATTTTGTCTTTTGTGGCTCATTGAGCCAAAAAAACCCAATGAGCCACTTCCCAAACCATGCCTAAGAATGCTGTTTCTTGAGTTGTAAAGAAAAAAGATTAGGAATGCTGGTGTCGAATGAGGTCACTATCTGAGGATTAGATATCATAGAGGAAGGCTTTTAATTGACATGATATTCAATTGTTAAGAATGAATTTGATGGTCTGATTTTAATATTCTGAAGTAGAACATAAGGCATTTTCTTCTTTGAGTTAAAAAAGAGTAAGATAGCATGGAATTGTTTGCTAATTCAACCATAATCTTTCATACTCTTTACTAATTTAGCAATCTTCTAAAGAAAAGTCATTGAAATTACAGCTTGACTGATTTTTTTAGATTTTTGAATGAGTTACACTCAGGATGTTAGAATGTCACTATTTACACTTCCACCATATTAAAAAAAAAAAAAAAAAAAAAGAAGAAAAAAAAGGGGAGGACAACAGTTTCTCCAGCAGCTTTTTCTGCTCACTTTTGGCATTCGTGGTTTCTATTGTAGGAAGGGATGGTTTAACACACAACATGTTGAATGATATTCATAATCACTGGAAACACGCTGAGGCAGTCAGGGTAAAGTGTATGGGTGTACCCACCGTTGATATGAAAAATGTTTGCACTCAGCTAGAGGTACTTTGTTCCCCTCATGTCTAGAAGCATTTCCTTCTCTTGGTTTCATCTCCTCTAAGGACGTTATTTAGAAAGGAATAGTGCATAGAGGCATTTCCTTTCGGAAGTAACCTTTTGCAATTCACATTCATATTGTATGTAATGCTTTTGTTTCTTGTGTGTTTTGTACACCATGGTAGATTAATTTGTACCTCTTTGCCCATGGTTTTTACATGTTCGTGCCATTTTATAATGAACTTGGTTATTATTCATATCTAATGGGCTCCTAGATATTCTGTTGTGTCTGTTTAGTCAAAGTTTTCTGTTTGTATTCCAGGATAAAACATTTGGCAAGATTATCCATAGAATAAACAAAATAAAAAAAAATATATCATTCATTTTCTTTACGGCCACACGCCGATCAAAATAAACATAAAAAAAAAACACAACCCTTGGGTATGTTTGGTTGTGTTGAGAGATGTGTTTTAGAGATAAAAAGTACGAAAACATGTTTGGTTGGTTTTTTGGAAATTGTTTTGGAAAATTGTTTTGGGAGAGGTTTGGAAAAAGTGATTGATTTGATGTGTGTGTGAGAGAGATTTGTTTGGAAAACTTGTTTGGTTGTGTGTTTTTGGGAAATTTTTTTGGAAAAATTTGTTTGGTAGAGAAAATTTCTGAAATTTGTTTGTAGAGAAAATTTCTGAAATTTTTTCAGAAACACAAACCAAAACCTACCCTTTATTTTTTTTTCCCGCCATACGCCGATCTTACTTACTCGCATCTTCCATCGTTTTCTTCTTCTTTTTATCACCCTGGGCGACTCTTGATGCCCTGCCCCTATGTTTTCGTTGAGAGCGACGACTCCCCGCTGACTATCAAAGGCCAAGAACGACGTTGCTTCAAATCGGGCCATGGAGGTGGTCTTCTGTTTAAGATCTTTATTTTCGGCCTTCAGTGTGCCTATTTCTGCTCGCGCATCCTTGTACATTGCGCTGAAGCAAGAGAGTTGGGCGTTGACCTGATAGAGCTCACTCGTCCTGTTCTGCAATCGGTGAGCCAATTTTGTGACAGCCGTCACCGTCTTCATACAGGACATCAGTGTGAAATGATTGGCTTCAATGTCTGATTGAGCTGCCCATGAATTTGCTCAATCGACATCATAGGAAGGTTAGGAAGAGAATGACAGGAAGAGTAGGAGCAGAGACACTCGGCAGCCAACAGCGCTTACAGGATCATTTAGGTCCGGAAACAGAGTGAGGGAACGGGATGAGGAAGCTATGGTTTAGAGGTGAGAGGTGTAAAAGAAATGAGTTGCGAAGAAACAGAAGAGAGTGGTGAAAATAATAGAAGAGAATGGTGAAGAAGAAAATGGAAGAGTGTGTGCTCAAGAAGAAGGCAAAAGAGAAGAAGACAAAGAGTGAGAGGGAGCCGAGGCGCGTCCAAATCGAGGCTTGCTTTTGTCGGTCAATGACGCAAAAGCGAGAACGCGTGTCCGGCGTGATTTTCGACGCAAACGAGAGAGGCGTGCGAATCGTATATTTATGTATATAGATGTTTTGAATTGTATAGATGTCATTTATCACTATCATTTTTCTCCTCATCCTCCAGATTCTGACCTATACAAAAACAGATAAAGATCACACTTTTTTTGTGTGATGTATGTTATTTAATCACACCTTTTAAGTTTTATTAAAGTGTGATCTTTGGGAGTGTGATTAAAAGGGGTCATTTTTAATCACACTTTTTAAGTGTGATTAAAAATATTTAGATCACACCTTTTAAGTGTGAGTAAAAATATTTGATCACATCTAACTTTGATTAAGTGTGAAAAATATTTAGATCACACCTTTTAAGTGTGATCTTTGGAAGTGTGATTAAAATGGTCATTTTTAATCACATTTTTAAGTGTGATTAATAACATTTAGATCACACCTTTTAAGTGTGATTAAAAATATTTACATCACATCTTTTAAGTGTGATTAATAACTAATAAAATCTGTGATAAAAAAAGGATTCGACATATTTAAAAAATAATCAATATTATTTTTGTATGCACATTTGAAGAATGTAATACACACTATATACTATATTTTGAATCATAACCACATATTGAATAGAATAACGTCATATGTTTCATAAATGGAAATTAAATATTCAAAAGTATATATAAAAGAATTAAATAAAAAAAATTAACTATGCTTACATTTATTAAAAAATGAAAAAACTTAAAAAACTAAGTTCTTTAATTCTGGACCATATTTTGCATCTCTCCAAAAAATTTCTGACCTGAAAAATAAAAACACAAATTAATCCAGAAACCGCTGATGCATATGAATAAACTAAAAAGTTAATTCAACAAACCAAAATAGGAACATTAATCATTTCTGCTTGATCTTAATCCTTTTGGAAGTAACTTTCCTGTTAACAATTAGATGCCATAGCAAAGTTTGCGGTCATAAGTTGTTCATTAATGTACCTAAAACAAAAATTTTATATCAGATTCAATATCATTATACACTGGATAATGATGAAGAAGATTGTGTAGTTGAGCTAGTAGAGGTAGTTACTTGTCATGGAGTAGTAATCGGCCACTAACTGTACCCCGTTGATCAGCATGAGGGAAGTCTTCTGAAAGAGGGAAATCATATGGCCAGCTTTGGGTTTCTATCAACATCTGAATATATGCAATGAGATGAAATTGTTAATTTTGTTTGTACTGATTAGATTTTATGTTGTCAAAAATTTCATGCCCAAAGTAGTACCTGTTCTTTGGCATCTTCCCAAAGTGTAGGGCATCCTCTTCGACTGAAACTGAGTTTAGATAGATCAAAACAGGGCCAAACACCTTCTTTCATGGCTCGCCATCTCGCAATTTTATTGTCAGATTGTCCCCAGCATAATGGGTGCTGAAAAACATCTGAAGATAAATAACACAATCCTTTAACATTAACATCTAGTAGTAAGGAAATTTGTAAAAATTTATTTATATATAACATTTTCCACTTATTGAAAGTGCAAGGTTGTGCCTCAATAGGATAGATTTAAGTAGTAGGTCATGTGCTTAACTAGAAAGTTATGCTCTGTTCTCCATCAATTCCTTTTTCAGTCCAATTGTTGTGAAGTAGTTTTTCCTATGGATGTCATCATCATAATACAAAACAATATTTGTTCTTTTAGGCTTCGTTTGGGAAGTGGGAATTGGTCAAGAATTTGAATCTACATATATTACTTTTTTCGTTTTTTTTTTTTTTCTTGTCATGAAATTCATTATGTAAATGGGCCACTGTGTTGGGCCAGTGAGTAAAATTGATGCCATTTGAAAGTGTGCTCTCTTGCAAAGCATGATATCTAAGTGATTAATAGCGAAGGATTGTGCAAAGGGAACAATATCGGATACTTACAGATAAGGTGGTTGGGCCAACATGCGAGGTGAGATCTTGCTTGACAGGGCCACCTGTACGGAACTCATCGCTGGGTGTGATCATCCAGAATCCAACAGCCGGGTTGGAGCATATCCACCCATGAACCCGATTGTCTTTGTCATCACATGAATATTGGTACTTATCATCCACCTACACAACACAACATCAAAAAAGAAAAAAAACTAGCATATCTAACTACACAAATGCAATCTTTCCTCTTGTGATTGTCAAGTCTTCATGAAGTAACAAAAATATCAAGAAGTTAACACTCTTGATGAATCACAAAAGGGCATTTTTGTCAATTCACAAAACCATGAGGAAATTCACAAAAACTGCTATTTACAGCAAAAGACTTGTAATAATCCGCAAGGAAAGTAGGGGAAAATTTTCTGAGTCTTCATTGGTTCAAAATTATTTTCTTTTTCTTTTTTCTTATTCTTTCAGTAATAGAAAACGGAGAAACCTACATTACCATCCTCAACTCAACCGACTCCTAACTCTACATAAAGCATTGTCATTTGCATATGATAATTGTTTAAGCCAAACATTAGCATGCTTCATGATTACAGCATCCATAGAAGAATAAAATTTACATAAGAAGATGTTCACATGGAAAAAAATACAACAGAACACGTAAAGAAAGTTCAAGGGAGGCACAACTGGGTGAATTCTGCCAGAGAGAAACACAGGTATGCTAGACGAGTTCCTCAATTCTCAACAGTGCTCAAAAGAGAAGCCCAATTCAATCCTTAAATTCCTAAATCAAATTGACTCCTTGCTGATGTCTCATTTGCCTAAAATATGTGTGAAGATGCGTTCTCACATTGTCAGCCCAAGTATTTTTTTACCACGGTATGAGGCAATGGCCACTATTGCACTTAAAATGCTAATGCCTTGCTGTCTCACAAAGGTCAGAAGGTCATATCGACTGCAATGAACCAACCAACCTCTAAATTGGTTGCCATGTTAACAGGAGAGATGAATCAATATTACACATGGTAAATACTTAACCAAAAATTTCTATTTCTTCAAATACTAATCTTACTGCTGGATGGTGCCAGAAGTCACGAAACCATGCAAATTTCTGTTGCACAAGGGAAGGCAGATGACCTGGTACTGATATGATCCACAAAGTAAAAATGAGTAGTAAAAGATAAGCCTTGTCATCAGAGGTTTGGTTATAAAAATTATCACTTACAATTTTATGAAAACATAAGCCAACCTTTTCCAATATGACGTCAAACCATAAGCACTTGTTTCTGGAATGAGAAAGGAGGGGAGTTTGGGGTGGATGAGATGGTCCAGCTATATTAAATAAGAATGGTAAGTTTAATAAAAACATTTAAATGAAATTCTGCCAACGGATTCCAAGGGAGTCAAGGTTCGCAAAGTTCCATTACTCATCATGAAATTCGAATCAATTCAATTCATATTCTTCACCAGCAAAAACATTATCACCAATAAAATTAAAGTAAAAAAAACTACAAAATATTAGAGGACTTGCAGAATGAAGGGAAAAAAAAAGATTTAATCAGCATTCTTTAATTAGCCAATGACCATCATGCATGCACCTAATTCCAACCCATGAAAGGTAACTGTAACATTTACCTATAGGCCACAAAAGTTATGATCTCATCATGCAAAAACCTTCTTTTCAGTCCAGGTAATCCAAACACCACATAAAAAAAAACTGCTGACAGCTCCTCAAATTGCACAAATAATGTTGTCAGCACTCCCTACCAAGGCCACAAAAGTTATGATCTCATCATATGTTAGCTATTTTTTTATAGGCAAAGTTATGATGTCATAATGTTATCTCAGCCATTTTTTTATATGCAAATTCAATAATGTCATCCGAGGGTGAGGGTGAGGGTGAGGGTGGAGAAGAAAGGCACACAATCAATAACAGCCAAAAAAATATAGAATAGCAAAGGATAATGAACAAAAATGGATGGGAACATTGTCCAATAAGGGGCCACAACTAAATATTTGGAGCATTGTCTAGTTGAGAAAAAATATAGAATATGACAATCTAATGGATATTACAATATACTATATTCTAAAAGAAAATATAACATTACGTTTAATTGTAATTAGGCTAAGAATATAATAGCAAACTCTAATTATCATTTAATAGCAAACTCTAATTATCACACCATTTGAAAAAGGAGAAGAGAAAAAAATTATAATCAACATATTAACAAACCTGTGAACTTGACTCTATACCCAGTAGTTTATGCAGATGACCAACATTGCCCCCCTGAAAATGCAAGTTCAAAAATATGACTACCAGATAAAATTATTATTCGAGAACGAAGTGAAATTCCACAATCATAGAAGAAATGCCCACAACCAAAGAAACACAATACAATCTCCAGACATTTTACTTTATTTATAACAAAAACAACTTCCAGTATTACTTGGAACACTCTACAACTCTTATTCAGAGTCTTTAATGGTAGTCTTAAAGTACATCCCACCTAGGCAGTTGAAGATGAAACCTACTCAATTAGATGAGGGCCTCATTCAACAGAATAACCCCTACATAAGTTCATTCAACATCACTACATCTCCTTAGAAATCTAATCAAAAAGGAACATAGGTGCACATACATGTTGCTAGTTTAAGAGAAATTTGCAGAGTTACCAAAATATATAAAATAGACATTATGTAGAGGGCATAGTTTCTGGTTACCATCGAAGCATTGTAGCATTAGTATCTTTAGAATTTTTTGTCATCAAGACAGAGTCGAAATTCTGTTAAAAGACATCATATAGTCATGTCAGGATATATTGTAAGAAATAATTCCAAAAACCAAAAACCATGTCAGCAAAAAATGCCTTGCCAACTTGCCGCAATGCAGTGAAGAAGCTTTCCTCCTCTTGACGTGTCCAAGCAGCCCATTGCAGTGTTTGTTTTTTCGCTGCACTGGAAACTGCATTCCAGAGGTACAATCAATATTCTCAGTTTAGTAACAAAAATGACAAAACACCTCAATTGAGACAAATGATTAGAAACTTCGAAATGACAAGCACAAAATATTACCTGGCTGCTGTAATCTCTTCATGATTTTGAAGAACCAAACTGTGTTTGTTGATTTCCAACTCTACCCATAAACTGCAATTCCTTCTTATCATAAATCTCAAAAGAAATTTGTGCTCAACAATCTACATTTATATTATCTAATAATTTTTTCTTAGTTTTCTCAACAACCAAACAAAGGACTGAAAGCACAATCCAGATCTGATAGTGCAGTTCAACACATCAATGAAAACTTTACAATGCACAGATCTCAAAATCAAGCAAAAAACTAAATTAAAACAATTAAATCAAAAAAACAATTTCACATTGTGAACATATACGACTCATCAATTACTGAAACAGAGTATACAAATTGTATTTTCATTAACGAATAGGGATTATACTACTCATCAATATATAATCAATTTAAACTCATGAATGTCTCTGTTTTTGCAAGATCACTCTCCAATTAATCCCACAATGCCTGCCCATCATTATTTGTTTCTGACTCTAGTTTTATTCATCGTCTCTTTTCATGGTCATATATCTATATATATATTTTTAATATCTGTTTGAATATGACAAATAAATAAAGGTCCAATTGCTACTAGTATGTAACCTAAAATTAATTAGTTTAACCTGCTACTCAGTCACCAGTTTTGCTCAATTTTTTTCTTGAATTCTGGAATAAACACTTCAATTTATTTGACAATAGGACATAGCATTCTTCCTGTTGTGGAAGTTTTAGATCAGTGTCATATCAATTTACAAAATTGGCTTTACTACTTAATATAGGGAAGACAATTTTTTTTTTTTTTTTTTTTTTTTGGGAGGGTTCTTGCTTGGCAAATTTCTGGTTCCAAAATAATATTTGCTGAAGCTCATTATTTGCAATTACTTCTGAAATAAGGAATGCCAAAGGTTAGAATAGTGCACCACCAAGATTTGAACAAGAAAATTCTCATAGCACTCATTGTTGCCTGTAGTGTATATTAACCACAACCTGATAGGTGTCGTTACAATGAAGACTCAAAATTCGTATCCTTTTAATTTTTTTATTATAATTTTATTTCATTATAAAATTTTAATTTTATTCCTTACTTCTCAAACTTTAATCCTAACCTTACTCCAACTCCAGCCACCTCCACCTAACTTCATAAACAAATTGAATTTAAAAACTAAGTGGAAAATAACTTCCATTTGAGAATTAAATTTCAATACAACTCATGGTTGGATTAATAATTCAACTCCATCTCCATTTAGAATTATCGGTCTATGATCTAAATTTGTTTCATATATGACTCCACACAATGCTATTTCAATCTACACCACACAATTATTTTCTGGGAAAAAATCTGATAAACTAGATAAATCTAGGTAACTAAGATTTCTTTTATCTTCATATTCCCATGATTGCAGGCTATTTTTTTTAATTGCCAAATCAATTTTGGCCATTGTCAAAAAGAAGAATGTTAGCCTAGTGACTGGTATGACACATGAGTTACGGAGAAAAGAAAATCCACTTGGGTGCGCATGGCTAACATTATGCTATGCCTCCTATTGTAAAGTAAAACATATATTATATTTATATACTCCTAATTAATTCAAGGTACCTTACTGTATTTTGCAGACTTTGATCTTATCCATTTTATGTGCGAGGGAGAATTTTCACACAAATTTAATCGCTATGAAGTATGAATGTAAATTTATAATTTTTAAATTAAAAAGCAAGCCCCTTCCAACTCAATCGACCATTGGTAGGGGAGACCGATCCGACGAACGACGGCAACAAGTCAAAACGGCGCTTGTGGAGTTGTAAAAACACAGGCCCGAAATCTGCCGAGGAAGAGCTAGAAGACATCGTTGACTCTGAAGGGTACCTTCAGAGATTCCCAAAATTCAAACCAAACACTAAACCTAACCCCAGAAAGTAAAATTAACCCCAGCAACCACATTGCTACGAGCAACACTATCATCGTCCAATATGTTGTACAGAATTGTGTGATTGTGTTATAGCCCTAGATTTGGGGTTTGAGGGAGGGAGGGAGGAAGGCGTATTATGGCGGAGAAGAGAGAGTTGATCCATGTTTGGGGTTTGACGTTCAAGTGACGCTAGGGCTCGTTTGCCCTTTCGCTGCTCCTCCGCTGAGCGGGAATGGGAAAAAAAAGGTGGGGAAGGGAGTGGGAATGGAAAACAAAAAGGGGCGGGAATAAAAAATAATTATATTTTTTTTTTTTTTTTTGTCAGAAATGAAATTTAAATAACAAAATAATGTTGTTTAATTTTTTTTTTTTTTTTTTTTGCGACGGGGTTGTTGTCATCAAAAAAATTTATTTTTTGTTAAAATATATATTTTTGTAGTTAATGAATTTTTTTTAAAAAAATTCTTTTTTTTTTTTACTAAGATTGAAAATTTATTTGTTTCATTTTTATTTTAATGAAAAAAATATTATTATTTTTTATTTGGTAGAAGTAAGGGTAATATTTTAATAAAAAATATTTTCCACTAAAGTTAAAGTTAATTTTCTATGGTCAATGAAAAATATTTTTCTACGGCCTACTTTTTTTTGTTATTAAAAATCATGAACTAATTTTATGTGGTAGAGGAGAGGGAGTAGTAGTAGTGGTGAAGGTGGTGGATAAGAGATGGTGGTGGTGATGGTGGTGGTGGTGGTGGCGGCGAAGGAGATTAGTGGTGAAGTTGTGGTAGTGGTAGAGTAGATGAAGTGGCAAGGGTGAATGAGAGGTAATGGTAGTAGTAGTGGCAGTAATGGTGAAGGTGGTGGATAAGAGATGATGGTGGTGGTGGTGGTGGTAGCGAAGGAGATTAGTGGTGAAGTTGTGGTAGTGGTAGAGTAAATGAAGTGGCAAGGGTGAAGGAGAGGTAATGGTAGTAGTAGTGGCAATGGTAGTAGTAATGGTAGTCGTAGAGGTGAAGTGGCGACAGTGGTAATAATGGTGGTAGTGGAATGGCGTTTGCAGTAGTGGTGAATGTGGTGAAGGAGATGAGTGGTGAGAGAAAGAGAGATGAGTGAGAGACAGATAGAGGAGAGAAAGAGAGAGAGACAAAGACAGAGTGACGAGCGCGAGAGAGACAAAGTGGTCGCTAAAAGTGCATTTTCTTGTAGTGGATAGATAAATCGAGAGGAAGCTCAGTAAATAGAGAAGACGGAAGAGAGAGAGTGAGCAACGCGAACACAGAGGGAGAGAGAGAGAGGGGGACAAAAAGATAAAGAGATAGAGAGTGAGAGACAGAAAAAGAGACAGAGAGAGAAGAGAGATGAACGAGAGAGACAGAGAGAGAGATAGAGAGAAGAGAGATAAGCGAGAGAGACATAGAGATAAGAGATATGAACGAGAGAGACAGAGAGAGAGATAGAGAGAAGAGAGATGAGCGAGAGAGACAGAGAGAGATGAAAGATGAGAGAGATAAAGAGAAGAGAGATGAGCGAAGAGATAGGGAGATAAAAGAGATGAGAGAAGAGATAGATGAGTGAGAGACACAGAGAGAAAGAGAGAGACAGATAGACAGAAAGAAAAGAGTGATAAGTGAGAGAGAGAAAGAGAAAGAAGAGGAAGATGAAAAAGTGGGTGAAAAGATATAGACAAAGAGAGAGAGAAAAAAAAGAGCGAAAATATAAACGAGAGAGAGACAGAGAGAGATGAGCGAGAGAGATAAAGAGAAGAGAGAGAAAGAGATGAGAGAGATAGACAGAAGAGAGATAAACGAGAGACACAGAGAGAAAGGGAGAGAGACAAACAAACAGACAGATAGAGAAGAGTGATGAGTGAGAGAGAGAAAAATAAGAGAGACAGAGACACAGAGAGAAAGAGAGAGACAGACAGACAGAGAAGAGTGATGAGTGAGAGAGAAAGAAAAGAGAGACAGAGACAGAGAGATAGGAAGATGAAAAAATGGGTGAAAAAGTTCCGTGTCTAAAGCCTCATTTTCTAGTAGTGAGTCGTCTCTATCATTCAGGGTAGAATAGAGGCGCGGATTTGGGAATTGTATATTTTATATAAAAATCAAATTGAAATATTTTATACAATCACACCTATTTAGGGAGTGTGATTAAATATATATATAATTATATATATATATAATTACACTTATTTAAAAAGTGTGATTAAAAAGTAGTAATGTATATATAATCACACTTATTTAAAAAGTGTGATTAAAAGTAGTAGTGTATATATAATCACACTTTAATTAGAAGGTGTGATTAAAAAATATATAAATAAATCACACTTTAATTAGAATGTGTGGTTAAAAAATATATATAATCACATCTATTTAAAAAAGTGTGATTAAAAAGTAGTGTATATATAATCACACTTTAATTAGAAGGTGTGATTAAAAAATATATAAATAATCACACTTTAATTAGAATGTGTGATTAAAAAATATATATATATATATATAATTACACTTGTTTAAAAAGTGTGATTAAAAAGTAGTAGTGTATATATATCACACTTTAATTAGAAGGTGTGATTAAAAATATATATATATAATCACACTTAATTAGAATGTGTGATTAAAAAATATCTATATAATCACACTTGTTTAAAAAGTGTGATTAAAAATAGTAGTATATAATAATCACACTTTAATTAGAATGTGTGATTAAAAATATATATATATATATATATATATATATAATCAAGTGTGATTGAAAAGTGACATAAAAAATAAATATTATCACACTCAATCAAATTAAGTGTGATTAAATATCAATCTAATTTTTTTTATCACACTTCCAACAAAAGTGAGATCTTTTTTTTTGTCAAAGTGTGATCTTTAACTATTTTTGTAGTAGTGATGATTTCCTTTTGATAATGTCACAGGGGGAGAAAATATATGATGTTATGTATTATGGTATTATTTTCAAACTAATCGGATGTTATGTATTTAAGTTTGATATCTTAGTTTCATATCATGTCTCTAATTAAAGTTTATTTATTATACATGTGCAAACCTATGTATTTAGAAATGAATTCAGGGAGCATGACTTGAGGGGAGCCTTTCTTACTTCCAAAATCAAATCAAAACATCATTGTGTGCCATCATAAAAGGGGGAGATTGTTAGACTTATTTATTTTGATGATTTATTTAATTATGTTTTAATTTATTTGAAAGAGAAAAAATAGAATCCAAAATTTATTTTGATAATTTTATTTAATTATATTTTAATTTTATTTGAAAAAGAAAAATAGAATCCAAAATTTATTTTGATGATTTATTTAATTATATTTTAAATCCAAAATTTATTTTGATGATTTATTTAATTCATGTTTTTAATTTATTTGAAAGAGAAAAATAGAATCAAAATTTATTTTGTCTCATTATTTCTCACCTAAACCTTTATCCTAAATGTCGTTAGAATGTATTTAATATTTGATTAAATCAGGAGTTCAAACAGCACAAAACAGAAGTTCAAACAGCTCAGCACAGCAGCAGTTCAAAAGGTTCAAAAGATTTAAGTGGAAGATATTCAAATTAATAATGATGGAGTTACAACGGCTATAAATTCAAATGAATAGTTCAAAAGGTTCAAAAGATTCAAGTGGAAGATATTCAAATTTGTAATGATGGAGGGAAAGATATTCAAATTAGTAATGATAGAGTTACAACGGTTATAAATTCAAATGAATAGTTCAAAAGGTTCAAGTGAAAGATATTCAAATTAGTAATGATGGAGTACAACGGCTATAAATTCAAATGAATAGGCCAAAAGGTTCAAAAGGTTCAAGTAGAAGATATTCAAATTAGTAATGATGACTACAAACGGCTATAAACGGTTTTAATAATTTCATTATAATATACCAAAGCCTCTAATGTAAAAACAAGTGACAAAAAAAACCTGAAAACACTTCTTTGATCTATAATCACTCACATCTATTCTCTGAAAAATTCTCTGAGTAGTTCTTCAATTTTATTTACATCCTCTGTCAGAAATTATACACTGAGCCTTATAGCTTTAAGTCCATCTTTCTTGTGTGAGGTTTACAGAAAAACCAAAACTTCATTTTTATATCTATCTTTGAGAGATAATTCTTGTAGCTTTCTGTGAAAGCAAAAACACCTTCTTTTCAACCCTTGTAGAGTGTAGTACACTCAGTGTTTTTTGACTTAAGAAAGTCTGGTAAAATCCGTGGAGAATTGCTCCATTTTGTAAAAGGTTGCTAGCACCCCCGTGAAGCTAGAGCATAGTGGAAAATCTCAAGTGAAGCTTGAGGAGTTGGACGTAAGCCGAGTTGAAGCCGAACCACTATAAATTTGTTTGCCTCTCTCCCCCTTATCTCTTTATTTTTATTTAATTGTTGTAGTTATATTTCACACATTTTCACTAAGCTAAAATCATTAACTGACATAGTTGTTAAAACACTTGTTTTAATTATTTTATTTTATTAACTATATTTTATCTATTGTGCTAGTCAACTTTTTTATTAGGACATTATTAATTTTTTAATTGTAAAAACCTAATTCATCCCTCTCTTAGGTTGTCTTTTGGGTAACACAGACCGCTCGAGCGGTCTAGGCCACCGCTCGAGTTGCAACTCCCTTGTGCAGCATGTACTTTGGCCGCTCAAGCCAGCTTGGGGCCGGCACGAGCGACCAGTCCTTCCTTACAGTAAGCAGTCTGCACACTCGAAGCGGCTGTGGCCATCGCACGAGCGGCCAAGGCCACCGTATGTATGGCCAACAGGGTAGACCCAGCCTTGTTTTCACTTCACTTTTCTACTTTTTGGGCCTCCGTTTGTATGGTTTTAAAGTGTTTTCATGTGCATTTGCATTTATGTTCATATCATAAGCACGAAAGAAACTAAAGCACAAACGTTATAACCAAACGGTTAAGTAATAAATAGAAACAGAGTAAATAGATATAAGTACCAAACTGAATAGGATTGATTGAATAACTGAATAACACGATTGTAATCGAATTGTGCTTGACTTTGCTTCTTTAGGTCGAACGCTGCCTTTTATACACATAGTGAGGGAGCCCACTGTGAGTAACATTGTTGTAAAGTTATGTTCCATTATAATTATTTTCTGATTGATGAAAATGTACTGTTTTACTGAAATGATAATGTTTACTGATGAATGATTTTCCTATTTTCCAAACTGTACTCGTGGCATCCATAGCATATTGTTATTGCTATTGTTATTGTTATTGTTACAGAGATCTCTGTCAGTTCCAATTCTTGGAACTACTGTTATTGTATTGATGGCCATTAAATGATTGTTCGGTCTTTAAGACCTATTGATTGTTCTGCTATGGGATATACCGCGTATGACTATATGAATCAAAATGATTGATATGATGTGACGCATTGATTGATAAATTGATCCATTGATTAATTGACTATTTCAATTATTATAAGGACATCATTCATAACCCCTTTACGCAATTGTTATTCATTGAGCTTTAGCTCATTGTTTATATTATGTATATGTAGGTGGCCAGGCATCGGATTAGGGTTAATAGCGTTGACCCGAATCCTATTTTTGGCAAGCCAATTATTACGCCTCACTGCGAGGTTCCAACCCAACACGTGTCAAGGCTTTTTGGGTGGTTCAAACTCACCCTTTTGTAATAAGCCAAGTCGCAAGATTGATCTTTGACTTTTATTGTACTGTTTTGATCTTAGGGATTTAATTCCCTAACTTCTGTTTTGTTTTTGTATATAAGTGTTTTATGGACTTTAGTGTTTGGGCATATATAAGTATATGAAACTTGTGTTGTTCATTTAAGTCCTCACAGCTCATTGGACATTAATTTTCTATTATTGATTGGCTTCTGCCAGCCCCATTATTGTGTTATGTCATTATTGTTAAACAAGCCTTTGGTAATCACGGATTACTGGCCGGTTACAGCATTAAACCTATAGGGACGGGTTTGGGTCGCGACAAATTTTCTCTTCCAAAATCACAATTTCATGTGTTTAAAATTATTTTTAATATCCCAACTATTGTAATTTTAGAAAACCTCCTATTAAAATGTAATCATTTTTTTTTATTCCATTTTATTTTTCCGCCACAAATTCAAAATTTAAACACAACCACAATCTTCTTATAGCAGACACTGCATGCTCCCAAAAGCCCAAATTATAATTTGGGTTAATTTGGGAAGATGGTTAAATGTCAAATTTTTACTTTTAACCTATTTTGAATCACATCACCTCTCTATTTTTTTACACGTTCTTTCAAAAAAAGTCAAAAAATAAAAAAAATAAAAGATCAACTTTTAACCAACTCCTCAAAATAATCTTTTATAGCCAAGAGAGCCATTGACTCATCACTGCATAAAGTTTTACAGCTCAAGTAGAAGTAGACAAGCTATACCCCATGTCTAGTTGGGGCATAGGCACATTATTGATTACAAATTTCTACAGATAGTAATTCTAGACATGCCTATTATTCTTATCATATTGTTCACACTATTCTCACTAAGTTGTCTCTAAAATGTTACATAACGGTGTACATATCTATTCATGTGCCACATATATAGCACATCAGGCCAAACCACCTTTTATTTGGTTCATTGTTCCTTCACTTGCACATACATCACCTTTATGGACTACAAATAACAATAGGACTCCTCACAATATGCCGCGAGCTTCTCCATATGAGTGAACCTGACATTATTTGCATGCTCGTTGTGGCCTTTGCCTTCACTACCACCTTAAAGCTCCTCTTTTGCGAAGTGCGAGAGAAGTGGAGACTCATCGGTTTAACTATAATCTCCACCCCTTTGGGAGCCCTAATGGTGGCATTGTAAACAGATTGAGAAGGGCCAACATTAGTAACTATCCTGCTAAACACGCCTGTGGTCGTCTCGTGATCTGTTAAACTTAGTTGCATGGCTGGATAGTTGAGAGCATCACTTCCAACCCCGGGAAGCAAAGATGAGCAATTGATTGATTTGGAACCTGCTAAAGTTGCAATAGATGATCCAGGGTAGCCCTCATGGCAGAGGAACTGAATGTAGGACATCTCGTCCATGTCATAGATTAGTCCGGGGCTCACTGCTTTAGTTGGGTTCACTTGACCAGCACCGTAGGCAAATTCACCCTCATTGTTCACCCTTGAGCTCATTGGTGTTGCTTTGGAAAAAATTTCAAGGGAAAGCCATAATGAAACAAAAAGATGAGAGGTTCACAATTAGAGGAAGGACAATGCTACAGGCACATAAATAAATTATAATGCTATCTTACATGTAGGGAGCATGTGAGTGTCTGGAGTTGGTTTTACTGTTTATTTCGTGTCAAAAGTGTTGAAAATGCTAAGGCACAAAACAAAAAGTTTTAAGAGCACAAATTTTTTTTTAACAAACGATCACAAATATGGGACAAAATGACGGAAAATGTTTTTTTTTTTTTTTGGTAAGTCTTACCAACGCTGCTAGCTTACCACCACCACCACTAATACCCTATTATTACCACTACCAATAACACTATTAGTACATTAGTTTTAAAGTTACAATCAAACACAAGAAAATATTTTTCACAAAGTATTTTTAAAAAAATGTAGAAAATATTTTTTGTCAAACCAAATTTTAGCTTGCTTGGTTAGGTTTTTCAAAAAACACTTTTCAAAAAATTCTACTTTCTTGTTTTTTGTATTTTTTTGGTTTTATTGAATTTTTTTTAATATTTTAAGCAATTTTTTTTACTTTTTAGACATAACTAACATAAATATATCTAAAAAGTAAAAAATTTGTGAAAAAAATCTTTTAAAAATTCACTAAATACCAAAAATATAAAAAAAAAAAAAAACGAGAATTCAATACATTTTTTTGTACTTTTATGTATTTTTTAATGTTTTAAAATATTTTTTCACAAATTTTTTTTCTTTTTAGATACATCTAAGTAAGGTGCATCTAAAAAAATAAAAAAAAATGTTTAAAATTTAAAAAATATTCACTAAAAACAAAAAAACACGAAAACTAAAAAATTCGATTTTTAAAAAACTTAACCCAAAAAATTCAAACAAAGCACACTGTTATAATTTTTCGAAGCAAATAAAGACCGTATTCCAAGTTACTCGAAACTAATAGGACAAGAAAATGTTGCTTGTTTTGTTACCTGTGGTCATGATAGCGGATTTGATCGCTGTAGGAGACCAATTGGGGTGGAATGACTTCACGTAGGCAGCTACTCCAGCAACGTGTGGACATGACATGGAAGTCCCAGACATTAGTGTAAATTTTGAATGAATTGTGTCACCTTTTAACCCTGTAAGTGACCTCATAGGGGTATATGATGCTAAAATGTCTATGCCAGGTGCTGCAATATCAGGCTGTTCCATCACAAAATTTTAAAAAATAAATAAATAAAATAAAAAATGAGGTTCAGTAAAGTACTAACTAGGAGGCATGGTTAAGGATAAGCTACGCCTATGAATATACCTTGAGGAGGTGGTTTGATCCTGGATTTGGACCCCTAGATGAAAAGGAAGCAATGAATGGAGCTGGGATTTTAACTTCTTGGGACTTGTATATCACTGCTGATGGTGATCTGAATTGGACAAAAAAAAAAAAAAAGTGAATTGTTCTCTTACAAGGTACTAGAAACATTTAAAATCTTGAAATTAGACCGTTTGAATAAGACGCTTTTTTATTGAGCATGTCTAAAAATTAAGTTTTATCAATACATTATCCATCTCATAATAATATTTCATTCATAGAAAAAAAAATTCTCTTCGTTGGATTGGAAAATGTAGTCTGCGCCCACAGATCCTACTCTAATGATTCGATTTGTTCATTTTATAAGCCTATGTATAGATTATTGATGAAAAAAATTCAAATTGATCCAATAATTATAATCACATAATTTAATTATATTTGTCTTAAAAATATGAGTACCAAAATCATACTTGTCCATTTTTTAAATCAAATATGATAATATCGGTACAATTATTGGATAATATATTTTTTATGATTTACCCATAAATATTTACAAAATGAATAGATTAAATATCATAATGGAGCCTGTGGTGTTCCCAAATGCCTGAACGAATCCATTCCACTTGAGAGAAGCTCCCCCCCCCCCCCCCCCAACAAAAAAAAATAAACATTAATTTGGCCAACAGTATTATTATTACCTTGTGGTGTTAATATATTCACCAATAGTGTCACCTATGGTGGTATTGACCGCAGTTGCAGGTGCCATGAAAATTTGGGCATTGTCTAGATATTCTTCACTTGCAATGATGGCTCCAATCCTCCAAATCCTTTTACTACTGACTCCACTCCCCACATTCCTAGTTTGCATAGGACTAGTTTTCCCTTCACCTTGTGAGGATCCATTGACTCTTGAAAACAGTACCTTTGCAACATGGTAAAATATATTTAATGAGAAAAATCTATTCTTAAATATTGTTAATAAGAAATTATAAGAATGACGTGATAATATTATTTTTAAAAATAAAAAATGTTAGATCCTAAAAGATTTATCAAAAATTTTGATAGAAATTTTAGTAAATATTTTAGGATTTCTAGTATTACTACTCTTTAAAAATTTAACACATATCGTTTGCTTTGAAATGATAAAAATATGCGTCATGTCATTTTGTATTGATTTTCAATATTACTATATTTGTTTGTACGATATTATCTGTGCTTAATATCAACAATGTTATGTACTCAGAAAATATTCCAAAAAAAGTGATACAAGTTTAAAATGTGGATCAAATTTATTTTGGATATGAACCACCACACTAATTTTACATTTACACCATAAATTAAAAATTTTAAGTTCTGAATTAATACTTTCCCTTCAATAGTTTTGTCACTTCTCAAATGCATGATTAGTAAATTAATTTAGTACCTTGCATTGTCTGTGCTTTCAGAGTTTTTGGCAACAGCATCACCTCTAACGAGAGGGTACAATTTTTGCTTTGGGTCAAATATGTTCACCCCAACCCCCTGCATATAAAACACGTGCATATTTTCACCATGTAAAAAAAAAAAAAAAAAGTACACCATAAAAAATTAAGATTTTAGAGACCAAAATTTAAGGATAAAATTATTTTTTAGGGACCAAATAATTTTGTTGCGAAAAGTGTCGTCATTATATTTTTAGTAATAAAAATTAGACATTAGTGATGAATTATTATTCTTTTGGGACCAAATTTTTTGTCTTAAAAAATAAATCATTTGAGACTAAATTATTTTATCCCTAAAAGTCTCTTTTTTTTTTATCAGTAAAAACGAAAGCTTTATTGATGAAAAAAGACACAATACATGCAAAATTTACATCAACAAAGCAGGTAGCTAACGTCAACAATCCTAACTAGGTTGGTATTTATTAGTGACATTTTCAAATTTTGGTCATTAAATGCTTTATTTTTGACTTTTTGAGACGACCTTTCAGCGACTATCCTCATGACGATGGAAATTGATCCTTAAATGTTTTTTGTAATAAAATTTTTACTTTTAGAGATCAAAATATTTAATCTTTAAAACTCTTATATGTTGTAGTGGAAGAAGAAGGAAAGAAGAAAAGAGACATTTTGTGACTTCTTTTTTAAAAAGTGAACTTTTACAAAATTTGGACTTTTCTTCCTTCATTTCTTGTTTGGCCCTTGGGCTTATGCCTTTCCCTATCTTAAAATAAAAAAAAGAAGAAGAAAAAAAAAACAGAAGACAATATTGAATACATAAATTAAATAGGGAAATGCCTGAGGCCTCGAATCTGAGGCCTCGAATTTGCCTCGAATCCCAATTTTTTTTTTCTTTTAATTTAAGACAGTTAGTTTGGTTTTTTTCTTTTTTTTCTTTTCTTTTTGTAAGGATAGTTTATGTATAGGGATGTGCTAAAAAATTAGATATTCTGCAAGTGAGTTGGGTTGGACTGATTGAATGATAAAATTGACTGATTAATTATTTTATTTTATTTATTGGACTGTGTTATTTATTTTATTTTTTTTAAAGGTAGTCATATGTAGGGGTGTGCCAAAAAATTAGACATCCCGCACCAACTCATCATACAAAATTATATGGAATTAATAAATTTAACCAGCAGTGATCAATCAATTAGGTTGGACTGTGTTGAGTGATAAAATTGACTGATCAAAAATTGACTGATCAATTTATTAATTTTTATCCGATGAGCTGGTACGAAATATTTAATTTTTTTGGTACATTCCTACAGATAACCACCCTAAAAAAACAAAATAAACAAAAAAAAAAAAATAACACACAAAGTCAAAAAAAGAAAAAAAAGAAAAAAAAAAGCACTTTCGAGGCAAATTCGAGGCCTCGAATTCGAGGCCTCTATCACTGCTCAATTAAATATAAGGCTTCGTTTGGGGACTAGTCGGTTTAGTTAAAAAGTCAAAAAGTTATTAAAAAAGTCAAAAAGTCAACAATCGATACCAAAAAGTCAAAGATTCTCTTTTATCTCTACTTTTTTGCACATCTTTTCGTAAAAAGTCAAAAAGTTATCACAAACATACTAGCTTTTTTTAGCTCATATTTTAGCCAAATAACTAAAAAATTACTAAATTAACCTGTTCCCAAACGAGACCTTAAATACGAAAACATACGAATGAATAAGACCTTATAAGATTTATTTGTGGGTTGGCTTTTCAAAAATTGTATCCATCTATTTATCTTCTTTGTGTATGTATGGGTTATTTTGGGATTTTGCTATTTTATTTTCTTTCTCATATCTTCAAAAAAAAAAAAAAAAAAAAAAAAACTTACTGAGACGGTTTTGCCACTTCCCAACACAACATTGCTCCTGAACTGCCGATTGATGCCGCTAGCGGCCACTGTAAAGATCCACGGAGCATTGTTTGCCACTGTAGCCATCCTTGGCCCATCATTTCCAGCAGAAGCAACAGTTATGATCCCTTTTCTCATAGCATGAAACGCCCCAACCGCTATTGAGTCCGTCACGTAATCCGCCGAGAGGCCTCCGATGGAGATGGAAATGACATCGACGCCGTCATTAATGGCGGCGTCAAAGCCCGCCAGGATGTCCATGTCGGAGCAACCGGAGCTAGCCCAACAAACCTTTTTTTGTTTTATTTTTGTTTTATCAGCAAGAAAAAAAAGCCTTTATAAATTCAAGGAAAAACCTCATGCACATACAGAATAAATTAAAATTTTAACGATGAAATTAGATATTTGAGTAATACATTACTATATTTTTTGATCATAACTTTCGTCTCTAAATGACATCAAATTATTTGATCACTAAAAATGCCATTATTAGTGACATTTTAAAATTTTGTTGTAATTTTTTTTTTTTGGTTGACTTTTTGATATGATTCAAATGATAATTGAAATTGGTTTCTTAATTTTTTGTTAACTAAAGATTCACTTTCATGACAAGAAAGTTTTGTCCCAAAAACCCTTACATGTTGATTTGTCCCAAATACATGTTGATTATTTCAGTTTGGATTGAATGATTTGAAAAGAAAATAAAAGAAACGAAATGAAATGAGTTTCACTTGAATCTAATCCCTTGCTTAGATGGCTACATAGGAAAGAAATGAGGAGAAATGGAAAGAAATTAATTTATCTTATAATCCACTTTTTGAATGGACAAAAGAAAAAATAGAATGATTACTAATTTTTATATAATATCAAAATTATTCATCTAGGTATTAAAGAAATAAAAACATAAAATATTATTTTAGTAATATATAACTTTTTAATTTTTTTATATGGTCTAACCAAATAAGATATGAGAAAAATTACTATATTTCCTTTTTTCTCTTTAGCTTAATCAAACAAAAGGAAAATAAAACACAATTTATTATCTTCTCTCTCCTAACTTAATAAAACTTTTCTATTCTTTTTTTTTTCTTCTTTCTCTCCTAGATTAAAAAAAACAAAAAAAAAAACATGTTGACAGGAAGTGAACAAGGCAAGCAAAAGGAAAGGCAACAGACCTTATAAGCAGCAACCCTAGCAGAGGGCACAGCCCCACGAGCAGTGCCTTTGGCAAGGCCAAAGAGGTTTGCACCTGGGACTAGGTTTCCAGCTAGGGTTGAGGAGGTGTGAGTTCCATGGCCATCCACATCTATGGGTGAGAGTATGTCACTTGGGTCTTCATTTCCATCTAGCTTGAAGTATTTGGCTCCTATAAGCTTGCTTTAATAAAATAATAAATAAATAAATAATTAGAGGTTAAGCCATGCATCGATTGATAGAAGCATAGAAATATGTACAATAAACATTGTGCATATATATCATTTATAAGTTATGATTGAAAATTATTATCGGTTATGAATCATCATGATGTTTGGTTATGAACTATTGTCATAGTGACGTGAACTAATTGTCGAAATAAAATTAGTTATCTCATTCTGGTGTTTGGTGTTTGGTCTACGATCACTTGTAAATCATATATATCAATTAAGTTATACACAATTAAAAGTTGAACCAAGACATTCATGTTTCATAATTCAACTCTTAATATGGGATATATGTTAACCATTAATATGATCTAATCTTTAATTTTTAGAGCAAAGGTCATTATTTAAAAGAATATCTGCTTTAATAAACAAATCCTACCAACGTATATACAGATATATAAAATAAGAGATAAATTTTAAAACAAAAATAATAATAACAATATCTATTGAATACAAAACAGAATCCAACTGCAAATTATGGGAGGGGTATATAAAAAATTCTTGTGATGTCAATAGCAGTTTGCTTTTTTAAGGAAAACCCTTTAATAACAAACAACCAAAGGTCTGACAACAATAGCTGACCTTAAAAAGGCTAAACTACTATGGTCCAAATTTAGGGGTTGTTTGGGGTATTCTAAATAAGTGTACTTTTTGTCTTTTTAGACTAAAAAATTGAGGAGAAAATATAGATGTTTGGGTTAATTTTTGACTTTTATGGAAAAATGTGTAATAAAAAATTGTAAAAATTGGTTTATAGGAGAAAATTAGGATTGAGAGTTGTGCAGCCGTAATTGTTGACTTTGACGAATAGTATTAACTTTTTAACTTTTTTAGTAACTTTTTAGCTTTTGACTTTTCCTGGACATGCTAAACTTGACCTTAGTTTCCTCTGTTTCACACTTTACTATTTCGACAATGCTACGTAACTCAAATTTTGTGGCTCAAAAGTGGCTCAAATGGCCAAAACGACGTCGTTTGAGTACAGACAACATAAAAATGGCCAAAACGACGTCTTTGGCCATTTAAGCTACTTTTGGGCCACAAAATTTGAGTTACGAGACATTTTCCTTATTATTTTTAGTCTCTCTATTGAGATGAGCAACTCTAGTACCTGCATATCCACTTTGTGATCTGACATAGATTAGCTATATCAAAAATGCTAGGAATTCCAAAAAAAAAAATTATCAAATTTTTATGTATATATATGTAAGATACAACAATGCTACAGACCACTAAATTTCTACCACTAATACCACCACTAATGTGTGAAAGTAAAAAAAAAAAAAAATAGACATAAAACACAAGTGGCAGTGGTGGAGGGGCCCACTGCCACATAATTAGAGCAACCACTAATTAGTGGTCTACATCATTTTCCTTGTAAGATAACTGGCATGGAATGCAATTTTGTGGTTTCTAATTTGTTACAAATATAGAAATTAAATTATAGAATATACATAATAAGATTTATAAAATTATGGTGAGATTGAAAAATTCTATCCATTCATATATATTTTATTCATATTCCGTTATCGATTTATGTGTCTGTTAGACTTATCGTGTGGCTCTTATCTTGAAATTATTTAATTTTCTTTTTCTAGTATATCAAGGTTGTATTATAATCTAAGAGAGGAGAAAATCTTTGCCTATCGCAAGATTTGAACCGTCAACCTCTATTTAACTTCCTCTCTAAAAAAAAACCCCCCGTCCATTTAACTTATTTAACAAATAAATAAATAAACTTATTTAATGGGAGACAATAGTTAAAAAGATATGCAATCCATACATGCATGCATTATCTCTTGGTCTCCATTACACTCCACTTGTTTTATTGACTTAAACAACGGAGAGACTTTGGCAACACCACATTGGTCAAGTCTTTCCATTCTTTTTATTCAATAATAAAAAATTTATAATTGAACTATAATCGAGGATGAAATTAAGATTTCATTACTAGAGAGGTCGAAAAAAAATCACCATATACAATACACATATATGTACAATATGATATATAAATTATATATACATAGAAAAAAAATTAAATACCATAGAAGTAATCTCTAATATGATGGAAAAGGTTTTTTGGTGCAAAACAAAAAAGAAAGCAAGATAGGAGAATAATAAGATATATATATATATTATTTATACTAGGGGTTCATTTTATGTATAAAATAATATATTTACAGAAATAAAGAGATCATGGCTACCATAATATTGTTCTAATTTCATCCCTGATTATAATACTCAAAGTGATTAATTGTTGGTTAGGTGTTACCACACAATTTAATAAAATAAAATGAATTAGCATAGTGGTTTGAAATGAGTTAATTAGTGCCTATTGAAATGATGAAGACAACTAATAAATATGAAAATGACATGAACTAATATTTACTTGTTGCACCCTGAAAAATTGGCAAAGTGGCCACAGCTTCCTTTCCATTTGGCTGGTGGAGGTCCGAATCCATTGTCTGCAAAGCTCTCTGACTCTGGAGTGATCCCTATATAACCACACCAATAGACCTTGTTAACTTAAAATAACAAAAATAATAATTTTACGGACACAGAATTTCATAATTAATTACAAAAAAATAATGTTACTGTTTTCACTCATGTTATTCTATCTATATTTTATGTGATTGATTTTGTATTCGTATAATAATTGATAATAAAAATACCAAACTTTTCATCATAACTCTAAGACTTGTTGATTTAATTTAACGTTGTGTTTATTTTGATGAATTTTTTTTTAAAAAAAATTTCTTGTAAAAATGTCTTCTTATATTTGGTTGCAAGTTTGAAACTAATGTGTTAGAGATTGTGGTTGTGGTGCTAGTGGTAGAGGTGCTGGTGGTAGTGACGAAGGCCACAACGGCGATGGTGGTGGTGGTAGGGGGAGGTGGGCGATAGTGTAGTAGTGGCGTTAGTAAGAATTTAATTCAAAATATTCTTCACTTGTCAAAAGTAAACATATTTTTTATTTAAATAATTTAATTTTTTTATTAATCATTGAAAATGTTTTTTTGTTTACTTTCATTTTTTGTCACACCAATGTCAGAAAATATGAAAAATATTTACTAGAAAATGTTTCAAGCAGAAAGGAACAGAGCATAAGTACAAAATCCAACAAAATTCTTGAACCTACCTGTATCTAATAGACCCACAATTATGTTGCTCTCCATTTTTAATTTTCTTCTTGCTGTCATAGGCAACCCAATAAAATCCCAGGACTTTGTTGTGTGCAGCTTGTGATACCGGTTTCGGAAAACCGAAAGCACCCCCTCCATACCTAAGCATTCACAAAAAAAAAAAAAAAAACAAAAAAAAAACTCATTAAATTCAAATACAATCTCTCAACAGACATAAAGTTCATAGTATAATCAAACATTAATTAAACATACTGGATAATTTATTGGCTTCATGTTCATGTAACTTTGCAGCAAATGCACTGAAGTTTCTACTGTAGCTGTGTACAAGGGACTCCTCAGCATCAAGCTCACTGTTCCATTATGAAAACATTACTGTTTTTGGAAAGTGTAATTGAGAAAAGATAAAATAGAACAAACATAAAAGAATACAAAGATTCATACAAGTCTACGTTTTATTGTGAATGTAGAGATTACAAAAAGTCGGCTCTCTCTCATAGAAGTTTTTAAGATCACATACACTAAAATCCTGAAATGACACTGAAAGTATAAAGATCCGAAAAGTAACAATCAGATCAACATAGGCTCAAACACAAATGTCGGGTTGGGACTGCCTTGCCATTTCCCCACTAATCGGGATGTGAAAGTCGCCATTTGGTAATAAATATTATTTGGGTTGAATTCAAGATACTAGCACAACATTGTCCTTAGTCCACTTATGCTAAAGGGCAAGAAGCATAGGAACACCGAAACTTTTCCAAAACACAATCAGTTCTTCCGATAATACAGAAACTGATCACAGAACCGGAGTACTGTATTCATCCAAATCGACACACAGTGAACCAGGATGAATGCAGTGTGGCTTTCATACATGTGTTTGCAAACATAAACACATACATAGAAGTGATACTGTAGATGGAAAGAAAGAGGCATAGAGATTCAACTAACCTTCCCTTCAAATTTGAGAGGACATTGATATGTGTCTGATGTACAGATTCTGCATCATCAACTACTTGATCTCTCAAGAACGCAATGTAAAATTCCTGTAAATCCTACAATCAAAATCAAATTTTCAATATATATACCAGATAGTACAACAAACAGTAAGTGATTCTAACTACTGAAAACCTTTGTGTGTCACCATTTACAGCTACAAGACTGGTGAATATACAAATGAGAAGATGAGAAAAGTTTAGAAGGGAATGTATATCGCTCTCTCGACATGTTTGTAGACTAAAAAAAGCTTGAGTGTATGAAAGAATTGAGCTATCTTGGTGAAGATGAGAGTCTCTATAAATAGCTAGCAAGAAAGCCAAAACTAGTTTAATTAGAAGAAACAAACAACAACAACAATGTCTTTAGCACAAAACCAGGCTCGACTTCCTAGTTCCAATTGCTAAGGTTTAGGTTGGCAAACCTTAGAAGAAAGATAACAAACAAATTTGGTTGTTTTGTACTCTTTGTCAAAGATAAATATGGCAAAGGATAGGTTGAGTTTAACAGGAAACCAATGACCAAATCGCTGCCTATTATTCTATAAAATTTGAAACTAAACCAAATAATAAATATTGCGGAATCAAACCAAATTGAACTATTTTGACGCAGTTTGATTCGATTTGGAATCACGGTTTATAATTACATGCAATCCCGCTACATACACCCAGTGACGTGGCGACACCCAGTGATGTGGCGACCCCAGTGAGGTGGCAGCTGATGTGTAAAACAGCTGGAAAAAAAAGAAAGAAAAAAGAAAACAGAGTCAGCACACTCTTCGTCCTCTTTCTCTCACACTCTTCGTCCTCTTTCTCTATAGCTCTCTCTCTATAGCTCACCTCCCATGGCAACTCTAGCCCCAACCCTCAACTTCTGGGGAGTCCTCTACGAATCCAAACGAACGAAACACAGTGATGATGGAGAACAGAGTCAGCTTACTCGAGAGCAACAATGGCGAAGTCATCCCTCGAAAGGCTCGGGTGACACTGCGATCAACCTCCTAATCGGAACAATCATCAGAGCTCTGCGATCAAGATCGATCTGAAAAAACACAAATCATCTTAATGTATGATTTTAAAATCGATCTTAAAAAAAAGAAAACAAAATCATACATGATTTTAAGATCGATCAAAATCTGGAAAATTTTTAAGATCAAAAATTCTTTTTCTTTCATAGATGATTTTGTATGATTTTAATCATACATGATTTTAAGATCAATCATTCATAGATTTTTTTCTTTTTAAGATCGATCTTAAAAAAAGAAAAACAAATCTGATAAATTCTAACAGCTGAAAAGAAAAACAATTTCCTTCCTCTCCTCCATCTCCGGCGTCTCTCTCTCCTCCATCTCCGGCGACTTCCTCCATCTCTGGTTTCTCTCCTCCATCTCCGGTGACTTCCATAGGTGCTGTGGGTCTCGGACCTTCATCGAAGTCAAGGGAGAGAGAGGGAAAGAGAGAGAGAGCCGCGTGTCCTTCGTCGGAGTCAAGAATGGAGGAGAGTGAGAGATGAGTGAGCGAGAGAGAAGAGGGAGTCGGGTGTCCTTCGTCGGACCTTCATCGGAGTCAAGGGAGAGAGGGAGTCGGGTGTGGGGAGAGAGAGAGATTAAAGACCTGTAATGAAATCAGATTTTTTGAGAGATGAGAGACCTGAATGACTTCTGAATGATGAGAGAAAAAAGAGAAGGTGCCTGTGCTGAAGGTGCACGTGAATATCACGTGCTGTCCACGTCAGCTGGGGGGGGTGGGGGGGTCGACCTAACTGGGGGTGTGAAGCATTTTTGAATTACATGCCATCATCACAACATGTTCAAAAAAATATTGTTTAATAAAAATATCAAGTAACCACGTTGTTATTGTTCAAGCAACCATTGTCAAGTGGTAGTCCTAGTTATGAGATGAGAGAGTCCACTCTTGAGTGACTAAGGGTTATGATGTGATATTAAGCCCTCGTTTGGGAACAGGCTAATTTAGTAATTTTTTGACTATTTAGCTAAAATATGAGCAAATTGTGATGCCCTGAATCTACACTATTGGTTGCAGTCAAGGGAGAGTCACTAATAAGTCCTATGGTCAATAACCAAGTAAGATTCCAGATCGTCAGAGGAGTCAAATTAGCCTCCCTTCTAAATCCAGCTTTCTTAGGCAGCGCACTATCTTTTTAACAGATCTTAAAAGGTATTGACACAAGGTCTCATAAGCAACGATAAGGTTCATACATATATATATTAGAATACAAGTACATAACAACCACGAATATCCTTGCTTTCAAAAGCTTGTTTCATAACATTACATCCCAAAAGAAAATTTAATCTTCATATGAGCCTTACAAAATATTAAAAGAAAATTTCTAACTTTTCTAAGATAGCCAAAAGTCTTCGAAGATTTCAGGCTCGTCGTCTCTAGCTATAAGCTCCTCTTCAGCATCTGGCATGATACGCCGTTGTAACAACCCCGATCCGTAATTAGCCACTAATCCATATTTAATGATGTTAATGAGAGGATTAAAATAAATTATGTGTTTATTCTGCACTTTGTATTATTTTGGCTTTCTATCTGTTACTTATAGAAATATTTGTTTGGAATTCCACTTTAATTTGTAAATTGAAAGCCATATCGGCATCCGAAACCGAAATTGATTACGTCAATATGTTATTTGAAATTTTTAGAACCATATGGCAAATTTTATTAAAAAAAAAAAATTTGATTCAGTCTGATTAATTAAGTCGTGTTTGGTTAGCCTTATATTCTAATTAATGTATTTTAGCATCATAGCTATATATATGAGATATAAGCTCATTTTGAGCCATTTCTTTTATCCCTTGTGTGGAAAAATCTGGTGAGACATTTTAGAGAGAGAGGGAGCACAATTCTAGAGAGAGAAAGGAAGAGATTGAAGAAGAATCGAGGGTTTTGTGTTGAATTCACTAAGATTGTGCTAGAACAAGAGTAATTCAAGACTCTAGGTAAGCTTTTAACTATTAATTCAAAGAGTTGTGTGTTGTAGAGATGAATTCATGGAGTTGCTAGGATCATTGCATGTAATTTACATATGTTGGTCAAGAAGATGGAGGATTTGATTATAATTTCACTTGCATGTATACATATATATTAATTCAAAGAGTTTGATTTTGAGCATCTAAATTATTTTGGGAGTTATTTAGTGCATGCATGTTTGAATTATCATGTTCCTTCACTTAAAATCATGTCTTGGGAAGAATTTCTTACATGCATGGAGCTTATGAGCTCAATTTGCTAGTTTCATGAGGTTTGAAGAAAAGATTTTCCATGCATGTTGTGTTCATGAGCATTCATCATGTTTTAAGTTGAAATTGTGAGCTTTTGGCAAACTCTTGGGCTATGATTTTATGAAATGATCTTTAATTCATCATTAGGGATGTAAGAAAAATCGAAAAAACCGACTAAACCAATTGAACCGGATCGAACTAGTCATATTTGGTCGGTTTTTTAATATGAATCGATCTGTTCGATTTTGAAAATTAATTTTTTTCGGTTTTCGGTTCGATACCGGTTTTGATATACTATACACCGATTTGCACCGAAACCGACCAAATATATTTACATATAATATATATTAAATATATAATGAATATTTTGACTCTATTTGATAGACTTATGGTTTAGACTTATGGGATGATTGTTTTAAGTTTTGGTTTTGTTTTGATGTCAAGACTTTGGTTCTGAGATTATATTTTGTTTTTAATTCTAATTCAGTAAAAGTTTCAAGCCTTAGTATTTATTAATTTTTTTATTTGTATTTTTGTGAATGGCTAGATTAGATATGGTTAAAATTGTGTACAAATGGCTAATTTAATATTTTTATATAAATTATTTATTATATTACTAATTTAAGAAATGACTTAATTTTGAAAGTACTTAATCACTTAAACCGATTAAACCGAACCGTTTGAATCGGTGCGGTTTGGTGCGGTTTGATAAAAAATTTGGTCTGTATTGGTTTTCAATATAATAAAACTGATATTATCGGTTCGGTGTAAAATTTCACCTAAACACCGACCGTCCCGAACCGATTACATCCATATTCATCATATTTTGCAAGTTTACTATGTTATCTCAAGTTTTGGGGCCAAGAGATGTGTTTTGGAAGGTTGAATTCGAGTTTTGAGCTTAGGAGGTCAATCTGAATTTTCTAGAAATTTGACCCACGCTCAAGCGTGGGTCGAGCGCCTGTCGAGCGTGAAAATCTTGCATCCAGTACTTTTTAGAGTTTACAGTCCGCTCAAGCGGGGAAAGGAACGCTCGAGCGGAGCTTCATTGTCTGCATGTTCGCTCGAGCAGGGAAACCTATGCTCGAGCATAGACCTCATTTTCAGAAAATTTGACTAAGTGTTCCAATTCATGTTTTGGCATCCTCATTGCATCTTAGGCATTCCTAAGACCTAATTAAGCCATAGTAATGAGGTTATGGATTAGAAACACACTAAGAAAATAATGTACTAAGTTCCGAGACTGCAAGTGTGTGTGTTTTAGGCAATATGATAAGAAAGAATAAGAACCAATGTAATGAAAACTAAGCCTTAATGGCCATTTAAATGTGTAATGATAAGACATGCTTGTGTTATGTGTTTTGTGATTGTAGGTCAAGATTCGAGGATTGATTGACCGCTTACTAGAACCACTGTGAGTAACGTTATCGTAAAGATACGTTCATATGAATTATGTTCCAAATGAAATATGATAAGTTTTGATTTCTGAAATGATATCTGTTTTCGTGAACGAATATTCCATGTTTGAAATCTATTATGGCATCCATAGATAGTCCTAAGTCATGGGCGGACGGCATGAAAATGCGGGTCCATGACATACAAGTAATTACGAGATCTCGTTAGCCACTTCATTGTGGTGATATGTGTTTAATCGGTATCCGGAACCGATTACTCTAGTCGGAAGACGTTCTGTGATGTGTTCTATGGGATGTACCATTATTATGTTATGATATGAGGATGCTTATGATATGATCTGTTTTTAATTATGATATGTTCGGATTTCGTTCACTAACCCCTTACCTTAATGTTATTCACTGGGCTTTAGCTCACTGTTTGTATATATATATGTATAGGTGAGCATTCTGGAGTTCGAGTCTGAAGGCTTTTGCCTAGATCTGCGTTCCGTTGTCAGCCAACCATTGTGCCTCACGTGGAGGTTCCCGAAGCGTCCTGTGTTTAAGTTCTGTGATTTCTGTTTATATAAGACTCGATTTGATGTCGTTGGCTGTACTTAAAATATTGTAATGTGTGTGGGTATAATGTATGATTGACTACCAGTTATGTATATAAAGTTTTAAATATTCTGTTTCATGTAAGTCAGCACAGCTCATTGGACAACTATATTTATGTATTTGCTTCCGCTAGCTCCTTAATCTTGTTAATCGGTTCAGAGGCCTTCGGTAATCCAAGGATTACTGGCCGGTTACGATGCTAAACCTATAGGGGCGGGTTTGGGTCTTGACAGCCGTGAGTTTTGAATGCCCAGTAAACGCACACACACCCCATCCCTTTTTCCAAATCCAATACACCATCACATTTATGGCAAACAAGTAGTGAAGCATGATATCCAAGCCAATAATAGTAATTTCAATAATAGAGAAAAGGAGCATGTCATTCAAATAGATAACAAGGTTATAATGTTAGTGGTTAGTATTCTAGAAATTCCCCAAAGAGATTTCATCCTCCCAACCACAAGAATTGGACACCGGACTATTCGGAACTCCCCTCTTTGTTGCTTTGTTGCAGAACTAACCTCGGATGCCTACCAACGGTTATATACCGTGTAGCGCCAAAAAAACTAGTATGTTTGGGATGACTTTTTGGCTTTTTACGAAAATATGTGCAAAAAGTAGAGAGAAAAGAGAATCTTTGAATTTTTGGCATGAGTTGTTCGCTTTTTGATTTTTTTAGTGACTTTTTGACTTTTTGGCTAAAAAAGTCACTTGCCAAACGAGGCCTAATTAGGTTTAGTATGTTAAGTGACTGAGGGTTATGAGATGATATTAATTAGTGAAGAATTATTGAAAGCTTCTTCATTAATTTCAATATCTGATTACATGTATGTATTTATACAATATATCTAACAAACTAATAATATCTATAACTAACTAACTAATGTAACTAACTAATTTAACAAACTCCATCTTCTAGCTGACTATGACATCAGCTGTAGCTTTAGTTTTGGCGCTAGCTGGTTAGTTGTTAATGGCAGCTCCTGTTGTGGCTTGAGTTGCTGTTGCAACTCAAATGCTGTGGCTCAGTTTGCTCTGTAGTTGTAATATTATCAGTCCCCTGTAAGCTGATGGGAGAGGAAGTGACCAACAGCTTGGTCTTGAGAAACTGGAATTTAGAACTAGATAGAGGCTTTGTAAAATGTCAGTGATTTGATCCCCAGAAGGAACATACTCGAGAACAACTTTCTTGGCTGTAACCTTCTCATGAATAAAGTGACAATCAATTTCAATGTGTTTAGAGCGAGTATGAAACACAGGATTTGAAGCAAGGGCAATACCGGAGAGGTTATCACACCAAAGAATAGGAGAAGAAGTAGTAAGAAGATGAAGATCATGCAGTAGCATCTATAACTAACTTAACTCTGCGGTAGCATGAGCCAAAGCCCTATATTCAGCCTCAATGCTGGATCGAGAGACTGTCGGCTGCTTCTTAGCAGACCAGGAAATGAGATTAGAGCCAAGATAAATGCAATAGCCGGAGGTAGATCTTCTATCCAAATGATCCCCAGCCCAATTAGAATCAGAAAAAGCTTGAATCTCAAAAGAACTGGGAGAAAATGTGAGGCCATGAGAGAGGGAACCTTTAACAAATCTGAGAATATGTTTAACAAAGGCAAAATGGCCATTAGTGGGATCATGCATATGTTGGCAGGCTTAGTTAACTGCTAAAGACAGATCAGGGCATGTGATGGTTAAATACTGCAATGCACCAACAAGACTTTTATATAACTAGGGCTAAGCAAAAAGTAGAGAAGAAGTAGGAGTGTGATAACCCTCACTGTTTACTGATAAGACTACTGCTTACTGCTAAACTGTGACTGAACTGGATAAGTAAATGATTAGACTGAAATTCTGAATTAATTACATGAATATATTGTGTTATTTGCATTTCTATCTGTTGATTGTTAAATGCATCTGTTCATGTTTCATGCTTTAAACTGCAAATTGAAGGCCTTATTGGTGGCCGAATCTGAAATTGATTGGTGCTTTGTGCTAATTAGAATTAATGTGATTTTATGTATATTTATTTGAAATGTGATTTGGTATGATTAAATTAGATTAAATAATACTAAATTACAATAGTTGGACTTATTTACCAAACTACTACTTAGTGGCCACTTTATACAAAACACATTTGAGCCTTATTACATTCAAAAAAAACATTTCATCAGCCATCTTGAGTCTACAACCGACTAGAGACAGAGAGAGAGGAGAAAAACTTGTTTTCATCTTGAATTTGCTTGGAGGCTAAGAGGTTTTGGAAGATAATTGCAAACTTGAGCTTCGATACTTGGAGTTGGAAACTTAAGGTAGAGTAATTACCTTCTTGATTGTGTATTTAAAATAGTTCTTGCATGTTTATGTTACATTCATGTTATATTGAAGAGTTGAGTCTTGAATTGGACCTAGCATGTTGCATTGTGGCATATATCATGCATGCATGCTTATATGGATGAGTTTAAAGTTGTTTCCATGGAAAATTGTTACATGCATGTCCATATTATGGTTATAGTCCATGATTTCATCTTGTTTTGAAAAGATTGGCTCATTTGAGCTAGTGATTGAAGCTTTGAATTGGTTTAAATTCATGCATGTCACATTGGAAGTATGTTCTTGAACTTTGGTTTGAAATTGGGTTTAATTGACTCACCTTTGGGCCTTGATTTTACAAATTGAGCTTTGAATCATGTTATATTATGAGTTTTAAAGTGTTTTCCAAAAACTTGGCCTTAAAGGATCGAATTTGATGCATTAAAACTTGGTTTTGAGCTTGAGGTTCAAATATGGAATTTCCAGAATTTGGACTCACGCTCGAGTGGGGAAATTGGCGCTCGAGCGTGAAATACGTGCTCCCAGCACTTTGCATTGTTTTACAGTCCGCTTAAGCGGGGAAATACACGCTCGAGCGAGGACTTGTGTCACACGCTCGAGCGGGTGTCGAGCGCCCATCGAGCGTAATTTTCACACATCTAGTACTTTTGCCATGTTTTGCAGTCCGCTCGAGCGTGGGAAGTGACGCTCGAGCGGGGAACCTTTGTCTGCATGTCCGCTCAAGCGTAGAAAGCCACGTTCGAGTGTGACCCTTGTTTTCTGAAAATTTTGTAAAGTGTTTAAAAGTGCATCTTTGCATCCTCTTTCCATCCTAGGCATTCCTAGGACATGTTTAAGGCATCTTATGGAGGATTTGGATGTAGAACCACACCGAGGCAAATTAGGGATTAAGTTATTATTTTTCCCGACTATGTAGCTTAGTGTGTGTTCACTCTGTAACTGTGTAGGGTTGGCATCCGGAGACGCTTTAGCTTATCTGTAGCCCAGAACTCTGTGAGTAACAATGTTGTAAAGATATGTTCAATTGAGATTACTTTCTGAACGAATGACTGAACTGTTTTATGAAATAACACCGTTTATTACATGAATGCTTGTCCTAATTGCGAACTGTATTCGTGGCATCCATAGCAATTTACTGTTACTGTACTGTACTGCTACTGTCACAGAGATCTCTGTCGGTTCCCATATCGGAACCACTACTGTTTACTGATATGATGGCCATCAACTGACTGTTCGATCTGCTATGACCTACTGTATTGTTTTGCTATTGGATGTACCACATATGACTATTATAGTTTCTGAATGACTGTTATGGCATGAAATATGAGCCACAAACTGAACAACTGATATACTGATAATTGACTGTTTTCACTACTGAAAGGACATTCATTCATAACCTCTTTACGCATATGTTATTCACTGGGCTTTAGCTCACTGCTCATATATATATGTAGGTGTACAGGCACCGGATTGATGCTAGGAGCGTCGGGTTAGCTCTTGTTTTGTCAAGCCACCCGTTGTGCCTCACTGCGAGGTTCCAAGCCTGACCGAGCTAGGGCTTTTTGGGGTGTTTTAGATTTCCCTTTTTGTATCTGGTTTTGTAATACTGTATAGACTGAATGATATTGTACTGTACTGTTCTAATAGGGATTAGGTCCCTATCCTGGATGACTGTATATGGAAGTATATGTACTGTTTATGTGTATATGTATGAAAAGTCTTTTTGCATACAGAATGTCACAGCTCATTGGACGTCTTCTATTTACTGTTTTGGCTTCCGCCAGCCCCTGTACTTTGTATTACTGTTATTACTGTTAAGCAGGCCTTCGGTTATCACGGATTACTGGCCGGTTACGGTGCTAAACCCATAGGGGCGAGTTTGGGTCGTGACAAGGAGTGACAACAGGCTTGACTGAAATAGATGAATTATAGGGTTTACAAGAGGTCGTGCCAGCCTTGAAGAGAATTTCATAAGCATATTTTTGCTGGGACAAGAAGTAATTAGCTCCCACAATTTGAATAGAAACACCAAGAAAGTAAGAAATGTTGCCCAATTCCTTCATGGCAAAGGCAGCATGCATTTGACCAATTAGTTCTTGAAGAATAAGAGAACTATTGCCAGTAAGTAGAATATTATCTACATAGACCAAGAGAATGAGAATATCATTCGAGGTCTTCTTGATGAATAATGTCACACCCCAATTTTTAATCACTCGGAAACATTACCAAAAACCTGTAATTTAGGTCCATTTTATTTTATTTTATTTTTTACAAATATCTATTACCCTTGCGTAATAGAAACATAATAGTACATGTTCTCTCTCATGATGAATACAACAATAATAATAATACATGCTAAGTTCCTGCTACGGAGTTACAAATAAATAATTACAACATCAATGTACAAAATTCATTCTTGCACATCTACTATGAAATTACACATAACAAACACATGAACTTCTTAATCCTCCAACCAATCAATTTGAATTCTCTTCCTATAAGAAAAATGAAACAACAAGGGGTGAGCACAATTGCCCAGTAGGAATCTCATAGTTCAAAATCAATAACCATCTTATAGATAGGAATGATCATGCATGCATGGTGATACCATATAGTAGGTGACGTTTTGTAATTTCAAAATATCATACGTAGAGTATCTTTTTCTCAAAATTTATTTGAATATTTAAGGAAAACCTTCAACATCAAAATTATCCATTTTCATCTAAAAACCATAAATCTCTTTTTTAGAAACAAAGATGTTGAAGGAACCATATAATTTTATATTTATTAACCCATTCCAAAATATTCCTCATTTAATTTTCATTTTAACATTCCTCTTTTTATTTTCATTCTACCCTTTTACTAATTACATTTATTATAACGTCATACCTCAAGTTCAAGTTCCCTTAATACTCCAAAACATCATATACATGCTATTCCCACTAATCTATTCATATTTGTTGTAACCCCTCAATGTAGAAATCCAAATCTCCTTTATATTCAATAATTGTTATCCTACGCTCAACTCCCACTTATCTAATAACTACATCATATCCACACTTGCATTATCAACTATAATTCAATATATCACAACTACATCATATCCACATGTGTGTTATCAATCATAATTCAACATATCACAAAGTTAATAAACAATTTTAATTCAATTTCTTAATTAATCACAAAACAAAACTCTTAATTTTTCCTTATAGATACAAACAACCCGTGAGTTCTTTATCACCAACCCCTTATCCAATTACCATTTCATTATCCATTCGTTTCAAATAATTTCTATATGCATTCCCATTCCATACCAATTTACACATCAAATGGTAATTTCACAAGTTCATCACAAGTCACACATATCGTCACTAACCTCAACACAATTCACAACACATTTCACCTTTTAGCGGTTTGATACGGCGGGATAGCGGGCACCCAATTCATAGCACATTTTACCTTTTGCCGACTATTATACGGTGGGAAATGAACTCCCAAAAATCATTTTCTCAAAAACCATATCTTTTTTTGAAAACCATTTTCAACTTTTTAAAACCATCCCCCACATTTGCCTACTATTATACAGCAGGACGTGGCACCCAAAACATTTTCGAAAACCATCCGTTTTTCCACTTTTGCCGGCTACAATATGACAGGACTGTGTGGACACCCAAAAATCATTTTTCTATGTTCGCCGGCTACAATACAGCAGGACTGTATGGACACCCAAAAACATTTTTCCATATTCGTCCAGGGATAAGCCTAGACAGGGCAATTGGGCACCTTAAATTCAAACCACCTCCACATTTATTGGCTATTATACGGACGGTCGTGGGTATCGAAAAACCATTTTTCAATTTTTAAAATCCCCCACATTTACCGGTTATTATATAGACGGTCGTGGGCACCGAAAAATCATTTTTCAACTCCCTGCATGGGTACCAACCATAACACAACCCAACACAACTCAACTCCACACAACACAACGCAACCAATCTCAACACAACATAACCCAATACAATTCACATAACACACAACAAATTCAACACAACCATTTCAACACAAAGCTTATATCATCCATACAATTAGTAATTTCTTTTCCCCAAGTTTGGTTTCATATTATAACATAATTTAAAACATCAACATTATGAGTTTAATCACAACTTTTACATAAATTTCTCAAATTCTTTAAAATTTCAATTAAATTTGTACATGTGTTTCATGATTCTACTATTAATTGAAGCAAAACCATTAACCATCTTCATGAGCCAAACTGGGTTTTTAAGAGAAATTAAGGCTTTTTAGAAAAACACATTTTATTCCAACCCTTCTATTACTTTTACACCCAAACTCATGACCCAATATCATAACCCAACAAGTAAGCCCAACTCTCTTCAAACCCTAACCCCCAATCTCATGATTCATCACAATATACATAAAAATATAAACTTTTGTATTTATATAAAGAAAATACCACAAATCTATCCATAAATGAGGGTATTGAAAGAGAACTAGAAACCCCTACCTCTTGAAGCAAGGAGATGACAACCCAAAAATCACCAGTGAGGAAACCATGAACTATTCGGATCAAAATGAAGCCTTTGGTGAGATCTACACTCTTTCTCAAAGGACCTAGGTGAAAAGATCACGCTAGTTGAGTAAATCTAGAGATTTAAGTGAAAAAGTTTGAGTTTTAGAGAGAGAGAAGAGAACTCACGGCCTTGAGGAGAAATGAGAGGAAAAATAATGAGAGAGAAGTGGTTAGGGTCTATTTATAGTAGTAGAAAAATAGCCCTAAGGTCAATAAAATAATAAGCCCAAAACGCCCCAAAGGTAGGGCCCATTCGGACCCACAAATTTGAAAATAAACACGCAATGGTCGACCCTTGGTGTGGTGGTGTCGACCCTTCAGCAAGAAAAGACAATGCTAGCAGCAAGCAAGGTGTTAACCCTTGGATAGGAAGGGTCGACCCTAAATTCCAGCAACTAATACCCAGATTCTGCAATATACAAGGGTCAACATTTCCCAGACTGGTGTCGACTCTTGTGGACAACAACAAGAGGTAGGTGTCGACACCACCAAGGTTGGTGTCGACCCTAAATTCCAGCAACACTTCCAGAAACTTCACTAACAGGTAAGGGTCAACCCTTAGGAAGGCTGGTGTTGACCCCAGAATAGAATTTCTAAGTTCCCAAGGAATTTTTTGACAAGAACAAGCGCAAACAAACAAACCCAACGAGTTTAAATCGGATCATACTCCTTCACAACCAACATTCAACAACTGCAAAGACTTCCAAAAATGAAAATAACGGAATTAAATACACTCTCCAATGGATTAAAGGATGCAGGTGTTACAAATAATGAGTTGTCACAGTAACTATTAACAAAGCCATGAGCTAACAAAAACTTGGAGAAGGTTGAATACCAAGCTCTAGGTGCTTGCTTCAAGCCATAAAGAGCTTTCTGGAGTCTACAAACATGATGAGGATTGGTGGCACTAGAAAAACCAGGTGGCTGGAGCATATAAACCTCTTCATCCAAGGTACCATGAAGAAAAGCATTACTAATGTCAAGCTGTTTTAAGGGCCACTGATAATGCAAGGCAATGCAAAGTAAAATTCTGATAGTAGGTTATTTAGCCACTGGGCTAAAGGTCTCATTATAGTCAACACCTTCTTGTTGTAAAAATCCTTTGGCCACTAACCTGGCTTTATATCTGGCAATAGTCCCATCAAAATTTCTTTTTATTCTGAAAACCCATTTGCAGCCAATGGCTGTTTTGGCAGAAAGAAGAGGCATAAGGGACCAAATACCTTGACCAAGAAGAGCATAATACTCATCAAGCATTGCAGCATACCACACTGGAGAAGTAAGAGCTTGTTGATAAGTGGAAGGTTCTATATAAGTGAATAAAGAAGAAGAAGAGGCCACAAGACAACTAGTTTTGAATCGAGTAAGCATAGAATGAACATTGGTAGAAGAACTGAGAGAAATGATGAAGGAGGTATAGATGGTAAATCTATAAAAATGGAGTAAATAGGAACAAAAGAAGAAGGATTTGGAGCAGAAGGCTGAATAAGCTAAGACTGAACTGCAAAAGGCTCAGACAGAGGAGCAGGAGCAGCAGGACTAGTAGGCAGAGAAGGAGGTACAACAGAAGACACAAAAATAGATGGAGGCAGAAATGTAGGACAAGAAACAAAAGCAGAGAGCAGCAGATCCCAGTTTTCCTCTCGTGTTTACTGTATTCCGGACTCAATTCCGTTGATAGTTGTTGTTGTCTGTATTGCATTTTCGTCCTTTAACTCGTTGTATCTGAGTTTAGAATTGTCTTGGGCATGTTTCGAACAGGTTGGTTGAGCTTTCGTCCCAACTTTTGTTGCCCAGATTTTTAGTGATCTGCTCGAGCGGGTGTTTTTGCGCTCGAGCGGAGTTTGCATACCTTCAGTAGTTTGTCCATCTGCAAAAATATTGCAGATGTGTTTTTTACGCTCGAGCGGGTTTCCTTACGCTGGAGCGGGTCACGCTCGAGCGGGTATCCTTGCGCTCGAGCGGGTGTTCGTTGTCTGTAAAAATATTGGAAGAGTGTAATCTACGCTCGAGCGGGTGTTCCTTTGCGCTCGAGCGGGTGGAGTTTTGCAATTGTGTCTTGGCGCTCGAGCGGGTCAAGTTTTCGTGTTTGACGCTCGAGCGTCCTATTCTCCGCTCGAGCGGGTCATATGTATATCAGTTGGCAGCTGGGTCATTTTAGATCACTTTTTCAACTCTCACTCTCTCTCTTACTTTTCAAAATCTATTTTGAGAGCTTCTCTCACTACATTTCACCTTCTCTCTAAGGTTTGATCTAGTTTGAGTGATCTTCTACCTTAGTTCCTTTGCAAAAAGTGTAGAGCTTGGCTTGGGCTATCTATCAATCCGAAAATCTTGGGATTTGGAGCACTTTTGATTTTCTTCACCTTTTCTTTTGGGCTCTGAATTTGAGGTAGGGATAACTACTCATATTTATGGTCTTTGACATAAACTTGTAGTCATTTTGATGTAATGTTGTAGTTAGGAAAGTTTGGGAGTTAGGGTTTCAAACCTTTAAATGTAAAAAGAGGGTTTTTCGTTTCATTGAACTATATGTGCGTATGTGAGCCTTAAAATAAAGTTATTGAGGTCTATTGATGATATTTGGACCTTTGGGTCAATATTGGAAGAAATGGAAAAAATGCTATATTTGGGTTTTATTAGGTCATTAGTGTAATTAATGACTTTCATTGTGAAATAGTGAAATTGGGAAGTTATGAGAAAGAATGGTGAAGTTGGATTGATTAATCACTCACTTTTGAAAATATTGGTAATTTATCTGTTAAGGCATTTATTATTTGTTTAGAAATAAATGCTTTGGGCTATCGGTAGAGGATAGTCTTGATTGTTGTAGATACTGCATGATGATTAAGTGAATTAAAACTAATCGGTTAAATATGTCATTGAATATGACGGTTGGAATAATACATTGAATCTGTGTATTGATTGATCGTGTATATAATAATTGTTTAATACATTGTATTGTGGGGAGGAGATAGGGATGTACTCCACGGTTTAGGAGGAGATAGGGGATGGACTCCTAAACCGGATGTTATTTGGGAGGAGATAGGGGATGGACTTCATTGATACAACAAATCTGTGTATCATTTATGAAGTATGGAAGCATTTTAATATGACATTGATACAGCAAATATGTGTATCTATTGTGAATTATGGAAGTGTTTTATTATGAGTTATAATCTCATTTAAATTGTTGATATTGGAGAGGTTTTTTAACATGAGCCGTAGTCTTATGGGAATTGTTTGGTCAGGTTCTGAGCCATGTTTATAAATCGAAATTGTTAAGTAAAGGAAAGTAAAATGAACATGGACATATTTGTCATGAGATTGGATGGTGTTGTAAGTTGGTTGACCAGTGTTAACATTTATCGAATGCTCATGTTTTAGTCATTGTTCATAGTACGTTTAGCATATCTCTACTGGGAGTTGGCTCACCCTATATGGGACATCATTTTCAGGTGCATATGATATGCCGCCTCCAAGGACTTCGCTTGGAAGGTTTTAGAAGCTGAAGGCTTACTTTTGTAATTATTTTGTGTATTATATGTAATTCAAGCCAAGGGCTTATTTTGTGTTTTGAGTTAGTACTCTCCTTTTTTGTAACAAAGTGTTGGATTGGAAAATTGTAAGCCCGTAGGGCATTTACTTTTGTTGTCAACATATAATACTTTTGGATTAAATACTCTGATGAATGGAAATATGTTTATTTCTCTTATGTTTATGGATGTCACGAATGTATGATTTATGGGTTTATTTTGAGGGCGTTACAGTAACAGTATTAACAGACCTAGAAGGAGAGCTAGGACTGCAAGTTAGAGAGAGAAAAGACTTAGAAGGAGGCTGAGCAGTGGAAAAAGGAAAGATATCCTCATGAAAAATAACATGTCTAGAAATATGAATTTTCCTTATAGCAAGATCAAGACATCTGTATCCTTTAAAAGATGGATGGTAACCAAAAAACACAAATAGTAGATCTAGGTTGAAGCTTGTTAGAAGTGTAGGGCCAAAGCCAAGGAAAGCACTGACATCCAAACAACTTAAAAGAAGAATAAGCAGGAGAATAATGGAATAAAATTTCATAAGGAGACTTATTAGAATGCGTAGAGCTAGACATCTTATTAATGAGATAGGTAGCTGTGGACACTATATCAAACCAATACTGTAAAGGCACAGAAGAATGATGTAATAAGGAAATGGTTGTTTCAATGATATGCCATGTGTTTGCGCTCAGAAACTCCATTCTGTGGAGATGTGTAAGGACAAGACATTTGATGAAGTATACCATGATCTTTTAAAAATTGAGTCATTGGAGTATTAACAAATTCAGTGCTTCCATTTATTCTTAGAACTTGTAATTTGGTGGAAAATTGAGTTTCAATAAAAGCCTCAAATTCCAAAAATTTGGAAAACACTTCACTCTTGTAACACAAAGGATAAAGCCATGTAAACTTGCTAAAGTCATCAACAAAAAGCACATAGTACTTATATGTAAACAAAGAAGAAAAAGGACCTCACACATCACTATAGATGAGAGATAATGGTTTGTTTAGAGTAGAATTGGAAAGCATAAAAGGGAGTCTATGGCTCTTGGCCACACAACAATGAACACAAGAAGACAAAGGAGCCAAGGTTTTATTAGCAATATTAGGCAAATGACTCTGCATATGTACAAATTTCAACTGAGATAGATGGCCCAATCTCTTATGCCAGATTTCAGCAGAAACAGCTCTAGTAGTGGGGGTATGAAAAGCATGAGATGAAAAAGGAAGAAAAGAAGTAGTAGGGAAGTGATATAAACCATGAGCACTAAAGTCATGGTGCAAGATTGCCTTCGAAGACTTGTCCTGAACCACAAATAAAGAATCATCAAAAGTGACAATACAATTATTGTCTTTAGTAAGTTTATGGACAGAAACAAGATTTGAGAAAACATGAGCATGTAAAACCTTGGTAAGCTTAAAGGAATAATGAGGAGTAGGCAAAATAACTTTCCCTATGTGTTAGATAGGCAGAGAAGTACCATTTCCAACTGTAACTTGATCAGTACCTTGATATGGCTGGTACATACTAAGATCATGTGTGATATGATCAGAAGCACTTGAATCAAGATACCAATGAGAAGATTCAGGTGAAGCAGAAGCAACATATGCCTTTAGAGAAGATGAATTCTGTGAGTGAGGAGAAGAAGAAGACTGGTGGTAAGTAGTATCCAATCTATGCCAGCAATCAGAGGCAATATGATTTGCCTTTCCACAAATTTGACAGATTAGTCCAGAATGTAATGGTTGTCTACCTTGTCTGCCTCTGCCTCTAGAAGATCTGCCCCCTCAGAAAATATCTCGAGAGGAGCCCCAGTAATTGTGACTTGATCTATCACGAGAATATGATGAAGAAGAACCAGAATGAGAACCTCTTGTAGAAGCATACACAACAGATGATTCTAGACTCTAACTCTTTCTTTGTTTTGCTTCAATGTGAATAGATTCAGAACAAAGTAGAGAGGTCAATTTGGCCATGGAAATAGTGTCAACTCGTGCATGAATGGTAGTTTTAAAAGCATCGAATTCATCAGGTAATCCATTTAAAATAAGCAACATAAGATCTTCTTCATCAACAGGTGATGAAGCTAGAGCTAGTTGATCAGCAAGGTCTTTAATTTGACTCAAATAATCTTCAATGGATTTAGAAACCTTAGTCAGATTTTTCAATCTATTCTTCATTTGATGAATATGAGATCGAGAAAGCAGAGTAAATCTCTTGTGTAATGTGTCTCATATCTCTGCACTGTGTTGCAAATGAAGAACATATGTGAAAATTATAGGTGTAAGAGTTGTTGTAATACAGCTAAGCAAATGCGCATCAATGATGTTCCATTGTGCTCGAGCTGGATTAAATACTTCACCAGTGGAATTCTTGATCAATAATTGAGGACAAGAAACAGATCCAGTTGCAAAATCGAAAAGCTCAGTTACACGAAGAATATTCTGAAACTGACTTTGCCAGATGATGAAATTTGTAGAATCAAGCTTCACTGTAATGAAGGAGTGCAGATTTGAGATCAAAAGATTTAGATTAGCAGGTAAGGAGGAAGAAGATGAGAAAGCCATGGATGGATCAACCTCAAGCTCATGAGAGCTTTAAAGAGGCTCTGATACCATGAAGAATTATTGAAAGCTTCTTCATTAATTTCAATATCTGATTACATGTATGTGTTTATACAATATATCTAACAAACTAATAATATCTGTAACTAACTAACTAATGTAACAAACTCTATCTTCTAGCTAACTATGACATCTGTTGTAGCTTCAGTTTTGGCTTTAGCTAGTTAGCTGTTAATGGCAACTCCTGTTGTGGTTTGAGCTGCTGATGCAACTCTAAATGCTGTGGCTCAGTTTGCTCTGTAGTTGTAATATTATCAATTACATTAAGTTTAGTATAAGTATTATACGAGATTGTGATAGGCAGGGGCGGAGGGAAGGAGGGCTCAGGGGGGTCACGTGCCTCCCTTGAGTTTTGATTTTTTTTTTTTTTACAAACATAAAGAAAATATTTTATATAAAAAAATTATAAAAATATTATTTAGAGTGAAATGTTAATGATTTTTAAAATTATAAGAACAATAATGATTGTTTTGATTGAAAATAAAGAGATTACGATATTATTATCTATGAAAATTTCAATATAATGGTGATCTTTATCATTATTGATATCCAAACATAATTAATTTCAATGAAAATATAGAATTTATTGAATTGTTAGTTGTATTTAATATGCAGGGTTCATTCTCCATGTGTTTTTTCATTATTGGTTGGTAATATTACGTGTCAATGATTGCGTGGTATGACTATTATATTGAATTTTTACGCATATTTTGTATAAAAAAATTACTTTATCATTATATAATTTATTTTAAAACTTTATATCCATGACTTTTTTTAATGTTGTCCATGATACACTAATTACAAATAACATATTCACTTTGTTTGGTTTGAGTTTTTAAAAACACTTTACAAAAAATTCTACATTTTAGTTTTTCGTATTTTTTTTTATTGATTTTTTTTAATATTTTAAGCAATTTTTAAAATTTTTAGACACACCTAACATAAATATACTTAAGAAGTATAATTTTTGCGCAAAAATCTTTAAAAAATTCACTAAATACCAAAAATATAAAAAAATACAAAAAATTATTACATTTTTCGTATTTTTATGTATTTATTAATTTTTTAAAATATTTTTTCACAAATATTTTATTTTTTTTTAGATACATCATGTATCTAAAAAAGTAAAAAAAAAAAAATACTTAAAATTTTAAAAATATTCACTAAAAACAAAAACAAAAATAAAATAAAAAATAAAAAACTTAATTTTCAGAAAACTTAATTTAAAAAACTCAAACCAAACACACTGATTTTTTTTTTTTTTATTATCTTTCTTGAAGTCAATCGTAAAAATTTATGTGAAATATTTTTGTAAATATTTTTAATATTGTAATTAAGAAGTGCCCCCTCTAATTTATTTTCTTGGCTCCGCCACTAGTGATAGGGTATTTCAAAATTTACGATAAGTAATAACTTATATATATATATGAACAGTCAGATTTGATTCTAAACCGGAACTATTAGTACAAAATCTTTAACTGAATCATAAATTACAATTCAATTATTTTTAAGAAATGTGACCTAATCGTGCATTAAAAAATTAGGTTTGATATGGACTAGACGAGTTTATGATTTTTTTGATTTTTTGAACTACGTAAAAGATTGATTTTAGTTATTTTGTTGTATAGAAACTATTTACAAATATAATTTTTATATGCAAAATTTATTTAGAATGATGTAATAGTGTGTTTGAGGATACGTACGTCTCAAATCATTGGATCAACGAACTTATTTTTTTCAAAGATTAATCACTTTTTATATTTTATTAACTAAAGTGAGCTACATATCATTATGGGTGCAGTTTGTTAATAACAAGTGAGTTACATATCATTATGGGTGCAGTTTGTTAATAACAAATCACCAATTACTATTATTATATCAGATGAACTAAATTTGAGTATTCATCCACCAATCAGACAGTTGGGATTCTAATCAAGAACTTAGGGTTGGTTTAGGATGTTCTAAAAAAGTACACTTTTTGACTTATTAACTTATATGGGTTGGGTTTGATGTGATGTGTTAAAGAGGTGATGTGATTTAAATAAGATGATGTGACTTAAATAGGATTGAAACTTTTTAACTTTTTATATTATTTAATAGATGTCAAACTTGACCTTAGTATGTACTAATACATATATATGTAAACATATCATATGCATATCTTTATCAAGTTAAAGTGGCTTATAAACAAAGAGCAAATTCAAGAACACTTCGCTTGAATTCTAATACAAGTCAAATCAGTTCTTTGTTTCTATTAGTAGCAATGTCAGAAGAATAAAGTTTTCTAAAAGAGAGCTTTGTTAAATCGAATTAACGGCTCATTTTCACCTAATTTCAAAAGTAATTGGTTTGGTTGCGAAATAAATTAAGAAAGATATGAATGAAAAACTTGAAATCTTAAAACATTTTGATTGTGTTTACTTTGAAGTAACAATCCTGTCATGACCAAGAACCACGAATTAAGGAAAACCTCACCTATTCAGTGACATGTACTAGTAACTGAATTATTTGGATTATCATATTGTTTGCATTGAGTTCTACGCAGCGAGAACAAGATGCTCAAAAAATAAAATGTACGTACCAAATTATGTATCCCACACTGCACCTACACTTCATTTCTGGAGCACTTTTTCTGAGTTTGTAGCTTTTTCTATTTGCATAGTTTTCTAGTGTATATATTTGTTCAGGGGTGAGCATTGTTTGGATTGGACCGGATTGAGGTAAAATCAAGACTAATTCGTTATCTACGGTTTCTGAAAAATTAGAATCAATCCAATCCGTTTAAATCGTAGAATCAATCCGAACCAATCCATTTAAATACGGATTGGATCGGTTTAAGACTACAGATTCACATAATTAAATAATAAAAATATTTATATAATACTTTAATTTCATAAAAACATAAATATAGCACTACATTAGTTAGTTCTATAATAGTAACATGTCTTTTTATAATAGCGATATACTGTTTTAGAATGTAAACAACTATAAGAAAACTGGTTCCACCAAAAGTATTTAGATCATTACAAATCAAAACTAAAAACTAATAAATAAAAGTAATAAAAAAAGATACTATGCGGGTTTAGGTTTGTGTTTAGGTTTTATATGGAATAAGAGAATATACTATGCAGAAGGGTATATAATAAAAATATAGACTATTTGTATACTGTTCGGATTGGTTCCAATGTGAAACCGTGGGGGTTCAATTCGGAACCAATCCATGTACTACGAATTTTTAATTCTTCAATCTAGAACTGAACTATAGATTCAAAAAATCAATCCAAACCTATCGAATTGAACTAGACTGGATCGAATTACGAATTTTACGAATTCGTTACACAACCCTATATTTGTCAAGCGTGCAAAAATGCAAAATGGATAACTAAAATGCTCTTTTGTCCTCCCTGTTGCATAGGGTAGCCAATAAAATTTAGATTGAAAATTATTACGAAAACTTTCTCACAACCGAAAATGAATGAGAGAAAATTGATGAGTTGAACTTCAATATTTTAGACCCGTGACGAGGCCCATATATAGAAATATCCTATGTACAACTTCTTGGCGCTCTTTGGTAACAAATTTTTTGGATTTTTTTTTTCACTAAAAGATAAATTAGTTACAAAATCAAAAAAAAAAAATTTAAACAAAATATCACATCAAACCCCATAATCATTTTACTTTTTCTCTTACAAATATCACATCTAACTACAAAAAAATCCAACTATCTTTCAAAACACAAACAAAAAAAAAAATTTCTCCAATAATATCCTACAATTAAAAAAACTTACAAAAAAATCCACTTCCCAAATACCCACTATGTATAACCGAAGTTACTCAGTCATGCTCTTCCTTAAATTTGTATAGAATAACCATATATGGAAATATCTTATGTGCAGATGAGTATAACAACAATACTATATATCCCTTTAATTTATTACCCCTAAATCATTCATAATGATGTGATAATGAGATTAAACCCTATATAATGAAATATTTAATAAATCAAAATTTGATATTTGTCAGACACATCATTAGAGATAGTTTTTAGGAATGATAAAATAAGTGTCTCGAGCATTTTTCAATGTATAAATATTACTTTAGGAATTACCTTGTACCATTAAAGCTCTATTGAATAATGTTACACAATAAATATTTAAAAAATAATAATTATTATTAACAACCATGTGATTCATGTGGCTAAGGTGTGGGTGTGTTTTTCTCACAAAAATGTCACCATTACTTCATTGTAATTAAAAAATTTGTTATTAATTTGACTTGTACATTGCTGCGTGAGGAAGGTAGTGATAAATAGTGGTTTTAATGTTTAAAAATATAAGTACTCCTAGTTTTCCAATACAGTGTGTATTTGCTCGCCGCCTTACTTCTAGTTATCAAGATGTGATCCGAGCAAGTTTAAGTGCTTGAAGAGTATATTTTCTGAACAAATATGATTACATCAATAAGATATTCGCTTTATTATTCTTATATATAGATTCATCAGGTCTTTGAAACTTCTTTATTTTTTTCAGCTTATTGAGGAGGGGATTGGTTTAGGTGGCACAACACGTGTTGTGAGAGGCCTGCAGGGGTGTGTCCCAAGTATTTTTATGATTTGATCAGTTCATATTATAAGATTCGTCGAGTAAATTATATATTAAAAAATTTAGATCAATTGGACATCTATAACTCTATAACAAACCACATTTGTTTAAAAGAAAAAATAAACGGTTAGTATAATTTTAATAATTTTTATAAAAACATTTAGGGCTGACATAGGGTTAGATATGTCCGATTAATCTAAATATCTTTTTATAAATAATATGCTTGATAAATTTTATAATATGAACTATTCAGATCATTGAAAAATGCTTGGGACACGCCCTCGCATGACTCTTATGTCATAAGACAGAACATTGACCATTAATCCTATTGAGGAGAGATCTTCTTATAGTTTACAACAATAGAAAAAGATGTCAAAACAAGAATAAATGAATTTTTTAATTTTACCTACAAACTTTTTTTTTATTATTTCTAATCATTTTTATGGTTATATTAGTTTTAATTTAAATTAATAGAACTTTTTGAAAATATTCTCACACATGAAATAGGGAAAGAATGAGTAACAAAAGAGAAGACTTTTGCCTCATTTTGAGAAATGAGTTAAAAGTCACTTTCTAACTTTTACCTTTTTTTTTCACAAAAAATAGAAAAAAATCAAAAATATAAATTTTAATTATCTTCTCAAAACACCCAAAAAGTTAGGAAAAGAATCATTTTATCCCTCCAAAACACACACACACACACACAAAAGATGTTTATATCAGACAAGGGATGAATTTAATGAACAAAGAGACATAAGGCTAGAAAAAGAATAATTTTGTTTTAAAAATACAGGAATATTGGAGGTTTGGCAAGTTCGGTTTGCGCGCGCGCACACACAAAAAAAGTTTATATCAGACAAGGAGAATTAATGAACAAAAAGACATAAGCTAGAAAAAGAATAATTTTGTTTTAAAAAACAGGATATATTGGGAGTGTTTGGCAAGTTGGGTTTGGGTTATTTTTGATTAAAATTTACAAAAAAATAAAATAAAAAAAAGTTAATAAGATAAAATGTCATATCAAATTCATAATCAATCATTTTTCTCATAAACATCACATCTAACTATAAAAAAAATCTAATGATATTTCCAAATATAAAAATTTTAGTTGACTAAAATAGTCAAAAACAAAAATAACTTATTAAAATAACAACTTCCCAAACACACACGTTATAATACTAAGGGTTGTTAAATAAGTGTATTTTGACTTTTTATGAAATATGAGTTGGGTTTGGTTGGATTTGAATGATGTTAGAAGGTAATGTGACTTAAATAAGATGATGTAACTTAGGCCTCGTTGGGACCAGGCTAATTTAGTAACTTTTTGGCTATTGGCTAAAATATGAGCTAAAAAAACTAGTATGTTTGGATGACTTTTGGTTTTACGAAAAATGTGCAAAAAGTAGAGAGAAAAAGAATCTTTGACTTTTTTGGTATGGTGTTGGCTTTTGGCTAATTTAGTAACTTTTTGACTAAAATGAAGTTCCAAACGAGCCTTAAGCCTCGTTTGGAACAGGCTAATTTATTAACTTTTGGCTATTTGGCTAAAATATGAGCTAAAAAACTAGTATGTTTGGATGACTTTTTGGTTTTTACGAAAAGATGTGCAAAAAGTAGAGAAAAAAAGAATCTTTGACTTTTTGTATGGTTTTGCTTTTTGCTAATTTAGTAACTTTTTGACGTGACTAAAATATAGTTTCCAAACGAGGCCTTAAATAGGATAGTGACTTTTTAACTTTTTTAAAACATGCCAAACTAACCATAACCAAAAGTTTGATAAAGTTTGATAGTAATGTTTTTTCATTTTATGTGTGGAAATGCTTTCAAAAAGTTTTATTGATAAAATAATTTGTTTAACCCATTCCACAGTCGACGCTTCATCTTACAATTATTTTGAAAAATTATATATTTTATTCTATATGAAATAAAAAAATTAAAAAACACATAATTTAATATAAAAAAATTATCAAAAACAAGGAGAATTTTTTTTAAAATATAAAAAATAATACTCACAATTAATTACATTAGACATTATAATTATAATAAATATCACTTTACTCTTTTATTTTTTAAAAACTCATACATTTTGATTTTATAATTATAAAAATTCAATAAATAATCATAAACAATAAGTAAAATAATATTTTTAAATACACAGCAAAATAAAAGTAAAATTGGGGCAGAAAATGAAGGGTCTTTTAAAAATAAATTTTTTAATAGATTTTTTGACTCAAAAGAAGTAAAATATATAATAATTTGACAATTTTAATAATTTTAATTTTTTTTAATACTAAAATCCTTACTTTTTTTTTTTGAACTGACTAGAATCCTTACTTCAATTCCCCAATTCCCAAACAGAGCCTGAATTCCATTTTTGGGTCAGTCTCTTCTTCACTAGTACTCTTTCACTGAAAATCGTGGTTCCACGAAGGAGAGAGGATCCTCTCCTTGCAGTCTTGGTGCTTGCAACCGTCTTTACAGGCCTTCGGATCTACTTTTAGGCCCATTTTGATAATCTGAACCGTTCATATTTTATGATTTATTCAGTATATCATACCTGTAAAAAATCAAGTTGATCGGATATCGGGAAGTATGTGTTCAAAAAATTGAACTAAAATTATTTTTAAATAATTTAATAAACAGTTTTCTGAACATATGCTTCCCGATATCCGATCAATTTGATTTTTTACAGGTATAATATACTGAATAAATCATAAAATATGAACGGTTCGGATTATCAAAATTAGACCTAAAAGTAGACCCGAAGGCCTGCAAGGACGGTTGCAAGCACAAGCCTGCAAGGAGAGGCTCTTGACTCTCCACGAAGATGTTCATCTTCATCGCTCGAACCTCTCGCCGGAAACCACCCTCACTCTCTCTCTTCTTCACGAGCCACCACCTCTCCTCCTTCACCACCACCACCACCACCACCACCACAACCCCTCCTTCCTCCAACCTCCACACCAAGTACTCCTTCAAACCGCCACTCTCTCTCCACCAAAACCCTAACCCTAACCCCAAAACCCCAACCACCAAGAAGCCGCAAAAGCCGCCGTACCGTCCGCCGTCGTCGCTCGACCGCGGCGGAGCGAAGCCGGTTCGCTCGGACCTGCCGTTTGATTTCCGGTTCAGCTACACCGAGAGTAACCCGGATGTGAGGCCAATTGGGCTCCGAGAGCCGAAGTACTCGCCTTTCGGGCCGGATCGGCTGGACCGGGTCTGGACCGGAGTGTGTGCTCCGGCGGTGGAGCTGAGAGTTGGGTCGGTGGAGGATGGGAAGGAGGATTCGAAGTTGGAGGAGAAGAGGAAGAAGATGAGAGAGAAGACTTTGGGGGAGCCATTGACGAATGCTGAGAGGAAGGCTCTGGTGGACCGGTGTCATAGCCATAGAACAAAGCGCCAGATTAATTTGGGTATTGAGAGTTTTTTTCTTGTGTAATTTGTTTGATTGTTCTTGTTTTAATTTGATAATTTAGCTTATAATTTCATGGGTTCTTCTTAAAATTACGATACTGGTATTATCTTAGTGAATTTGTTGACAAAATGTAACTTTTTGATGGAGAAACAGTTGTGTTTTCATTTTCTGTATTTTTTTGGTTTTTGTATTCATTTTCCGTGTTTTTGAAAACAAAATAATGAAAAGTTTGAACAGAACCATTGTTTTGTAGTTTTTATTTTTGTGTGAAAGCAGTTTTGGAACATTCGAAAACAACTTTTATGTTTCAAAAAATGTGTTTTGTTTTCAGGAAATTTTTCTGGAAGCAGAATTCAGATAGAGTTCGCCTAACAAGGGTGATATGTGTTATTCAATCATAAGTAGATTTACAATAAGGGCATAGCAGCCCAAGCTCCATAAAATAATGTAATTTCTTTTTAATTATAATAACAAAGAAAATCAAATGCAGATATGTATCCAGAAAGTAAACTAGATTTGAATTATTAAATAGTTTGTAGAAATGACGAAGCTCTGTAAATTATGTTTTTGAAATGGATTTTGATTAGTGCTTAAATGCTTAATTTATTTATTCTGTTTCTTGAGTTGTAAAGAAAAAAGATTAGGAATGCTGGTGTCGAATGAGGTCACTATCTGCGGATTAGATATCATAGAGGAAGGCTTTTAATTGACATGATAGTCAATTTTTAAGAATGAATTTGATGGTCTGATTTTAATATTCTGAAGACATAAGGCATTTTCTTCTTTGAGTTAAAAAAGAGTAAGATAGCATGGAATTGTTTGCTAATTCAACCAGAATCTTTCATACTCTTTACTAATTTAGCAATCTTCTAAAGAAAAGTCATTGAAATTACAGCTTGTCTGATTTTTTTAGATTTTTGAATGAGTCACACTCAGGATGTTAGAATGTCACTATTTACCCTTCCACCATATAAAAAAAGAAGAAAAAAAAGGGGACAGCAGTTTCTCAAGCACCTTTTTCTGCTCACTTTTGGCATTCGTGGTTTCTATTGTAGGAAGGGATGGTTTAACACACAACATGTTGAATGATATTCATAATCACTGGAAACACGCTGAGGCAGTCAGGGTAAAGTGTATGGGTGTACCCACCGTTGATATGAAAAATGTTTGCACTCAGCTAGAGGTACTTTGTTTCCCTCATGTCTAGAAGCATTTCCTTCTCTTGGTTTCATCTCCTCTAAGGATGTTATTTAGAAAGAAATAGTGCATAGAGGCATTTCCTTTCAGAAGTAACCTTTTGCAATTCACATTCATATTGTATGTAATGCTTTTGTTTCTTGTGTGTTTTGTACACCATGGTAGATTAATTTGTACCTCTTTGCCCATGGTTTTTACATTTATTCGTGCCATTTTATTATGAACTTGGTTATTATTCATATCTAATGGGCTCCTAGATATTCTGTTGTGTCTGTTTAATGTTTTATGTTTGTATTCCAGGATAAAACATTTGGCAAGATTATCCATAGACATGGTGGTCTACTCATATTATACAGGGGCAGGAATTATATCCCCAAGAAGAGACCCACGATTCCTTTAATGCTGTGGAAGCCTCACGAGCCTGTATATCCAAGGCTTATCAAAACTACGATTGATGGCCTTAGCATTGAAGAAACAAAGGGAATGAGAAAGAAAGGACTGGCTGTTCCTGCCTTAACAAAACTTGGTAAACCTTCTGTCAGTAGTAGCTTTCAATACCGTCACTTTGTATGGTTTCTAACACTTCAGTTTCAAATGCAGCTAAAAATGGTTATTATGGTAGCCTTGTACCTATGGTTCGAGATGCTTTTCTTGCCAGTGAGTTGGTTCGGATAGATTGCCAAGGCCTTGAAAAGAGTGACTACAAGAAACTAGGCTGCAAACTGAGGGTAAAACTTTAGCTTTTGATTAATCTTACCTTGTGGTAGTTGTCCTGTAACTACCAATACAAAATCTGCTATCTTTTGTTCTTCTTAGTAATTTGTTGCATGCTTGTTGCAAATTGCCCCAAAAGTGCACTGTTGGCTGGGGTTTGGGGGGACGAAGAGAGATTTGTATTTAAAATATAAAAAGGAAAAGCAAAGAAAACATGCATATATATAGATATTACTAGCGTCTGGCTCCACGGGATGTTTGGGTAACTTAACATATGGTTTTTGATTTGTTGATTTTACTTTTTGGTCCTTATAGTAATTGCTAGACAAAGGTAATAGTTGGGGAAATTACGTTGTTGCTATTAATTTTTTTTTGAAAATCAAAATTGCATGACTAAGCTCTAACCGAGTAAGTTGTGTGCTTTATATAATGGAATAGGCATAGCGAGAGCTTAAAAACAGGCAGTCCTAGTGCACGAGGCTCCCACCGCCATTGTGAGGTCTAGGGAGGGTCAGATGTAAGTCTTAATTCAACTGCTTGACATTGGTCACATGAATGTGTTTTGCCATTGCGAGGTTCAGGAAGGGTCAGATGTGAGATTCTGTTTTTATTTTTATTTTTATCTTATATGAAAATGCTTACACGTCCGTTCAACATACCTGTAAGCTGAACAGATGACGAACTGCTACTAACTGATAATTACGACTTTGTATGAAGAATTATGCTGAAATTTTGAATTTACAAAGGTGGTCTTGTGTTTGAGTCTATTAAAAGCAAATATAATTTCTATGACATAAATCCCCCAAGTAACCCCAAGTAGGACTGACTATTGTTTTATGACCTGAGTTAAATTACCTAACACCCCACCTTCTTTCAGACTGAAGAAACACCACAACCTTCCTTCTCTAACCTCAACTAGAAAGAGAAACAAGTTATATTGCTGATAAATTAATGATTATAATTTTATTTTATTTTTGTTTTACATAAAAAACCATTAGTTATGTCAGATGATTAGTTGTGAATATCTAATTTGCAGAATTTAGTAACTTCAAGAAGTAAAATACAGGTTAACAGATAAGCTGGGAACATTTGCGGTGTTGTGAGCTCCAACAGATTTATTGTATGCAACAGTTGTAAAGCATAACATTCCAACAACCCCATGTTGCCTACATGAATTTTGCTTTGCTATTCAGCTCAGATGGGGGGCCATATCATGAGCTAAGTCATGGCTCACTATCTCGTTTTCACCACCTCTACTTTTCTGTTGGCTATCTTCTTGTGCTTGTAGCTTCTTCCTCTTGATTCATATCTATTCCTACAGACCTACGGTTATGATCATTGGTGATTGAATTTGAAATGTGTATCTCCCATCTTATCCTAAACATATTCCCATTTGAGTTGTGTTTGGATCAAAGATTTTGAGTGGGGATTTGTGGAGGGAAAGAAAAAAGGAAAAGGTAAATTGAAAAAATTGAGATCAATGTCCCATCTTATCCTAAACATATTCTCAGTAAACTTAAATTTAGCATTCATGCAATCCAATTAAAGTTGCTCTCCACTATGTTTTGGTGGATGTAAATTGACTTTGGTGGCAGTTTCAGTTGTTCCATGCATGGTTGCTACTGAAGTTCTAATACCTTAGTGAATGGAAAAGTGTTTTACCAATCTACTTATAGACTGATCCTTTTCTAAACTTATTTTGGTTTTGCCTTTTGACACTGTTGATCACACCTGTATGTTCTAATTCTTTCTTTCTTACAATTTCACGCAGGACTTGGTGCCTTGTGTCCTGGTGACATTTGACAAGGAACAGGTGGTGGTATGGAGGGGAAAGGATTATAAGCCGACAGAGGATGACGATCACTTCTTTACAGTTCGTGCTTCATTTGACAATCCACGTGATGATTTGGTTAGCCATCCAGAACACTAAACCTCAGATGATGACATCAGCAGTTGGCATTCCAGAAGAACACGAAACCTCAGATGATGACACCAGCAGTTGGCATGACTTCCACTCCGAGTCCTAGTAATTGCATAGCACAAGCGAGTTTGGATCCTCTCCTTGAGGCCCCTCCTTCAAATCCTCCATGCAACGGTTCAGATCTGGCCAACCAGATCCAACGGCTAAAAAAAAAAAATGGAAATTGAAAAGTAAAATTTCCCGCCCAAAGCTATACAGATACTCCTCAGCCTCTCACACTCCTTCTCAGCCTCAAAATTGGAGCTGAAATGTTCCCGCCCACTCTCTCATCTCTCTCTCCCCTCCATGGCATTACCCTTACTTCTCTTCCTCTCTCTCTCATCTCTCTCTCTCCTCACTCTGCCACTCCCAACAACAACACCTCTACCAACAACAAACTTCTTTAGATGTTTTATGTACTCCGGATAGATCTCCAAGTCACAATGATTTCCTCCTTTAATTCATAGTGGTTCATATTCTTCTTTACAAAGCTCCCAAAGCTACTTACCATGGGAGCAATCCACAACATCATCTGCAGCTCCCAGCAAGCACCAACAGACAAAAACAGAGTGAAAAAACATGTCGACATAAGCATGTACTTGCCCTTTCTGTTTGTGGCAAAATGCAAAGTAACAATCTAGTGCAGTGGCTATTTCTCATTTTTGCCTTACGACCTAGTACATATATGTTCCTTCAAAGATGATTCGGTGCAAGTTCAAATATGCATAGAATTGATGAACATCAATATTCATTATTGCAATAGACTGCAATGATATCTTTAGTCTGCCCACATTATCATGCATGTTAGAAAAATCTCAAATTTATTTGCAAACAAAAAGAACACAGTGGACAATATCTAATAACAAACAAGACAAAACATATAATTTAATGCATTTTCTGGAGTAGACTTAGGGTTGGTTTGGGGTGTCCTAAAAAAGTGCACTTTTTGTCTTTTTACGAAAAGATGTGCAGAAAAGTAGAGAGGTGATGTGATGGAAAAAAGATAAAAAGATGGATTATATAGGTTACTTCAAACCAAGCCTTACACGAGATTCAAAGATTTTCATGGATACACAGTAATGATTTGGATTTGTTTTTCGATTTTAATAGTTTTTTGTTCGAATTCAATTGCAAAAATGATTAGATTTACATTCAATTAGTTTGAATTCGTTCGATTGACTGATACTCATGCTTAAGGTTTTGATTTTCTTCGATCTAGTTGTTTGTCCCTTTGATTTGGCTGTCTCGAGTTTGAGTTAAGTGATTGTTTTTTTTCATACAGTTGAGTGATTGTTTTTCTAAAAAATACAGTTGCAAGTCCATTTTTATCGAAACTAAATATCAAAATAAAGAACATTTTGTTGAACCTATATAAAGATATATACATTGACACCACAATGGAAAAAAAAAATTCACAATTCATTTATCAATCTTGAAAAGGAAGAACATTACACCATAAAGAGGCATCCAACCAATTAATCAAATCCAATGTTCAATTGGTTTACAAAGACAAAAGTCCCAAACCCCTAGGCAAGTTCTGATAATACATGTTGTCGAACTTGTTCGGAGTCATGATATCGTTGAACACCGACAATGTGGGGTTTTGATGATAATCAGCACAAGCTTGTCTCAACCCATGAGCGAATCAAGGGTTGTAACTCGGATCAGACATTAAACTCGGATTCATGGTGTAATTGTAGATGTTTGTGCTGAACTCCTTACAGTGAGAGAACCAAATTGTATGAGCACCACTCGAAGCCATCATTTCTTCGATCGAGAACCCTTTAGATGAAAAAAATGTTGATGATCTGAGTCAGACATTGTGGGTCTGGGAAGATTACCTTCAACGAGGGTTGATTTGGAGACAAACCCATCTCTGCGGCCTAATAGGACATTGTAGTAAGGACCACCCATCATGGTGAGGAGATCGCGAGCAGCAACGGCGAGAATGTCGGCGCAAGAGACGACGCCGGGTGGGGGAGGTGATCTGCTTGTTAGTGATGGTGTCTTGCATGATCTGGTTGAATCTAAGGCATGAGTTTTGGTAGTAGTTGAGGGAGACGTGTTGTTGTTGGGAGTGGCAGAGTGTGAGGAGAGAGAGAGATGAGAGAGAGAGGAAGAGAAGTAAGGGTAATGCCATGGAGAAGAGAGAGAGAGATGAGAGAGTGGGCGAAAACATTTCAGTTCCAATTTTGAGGCTAAGAAGGAGTGTTTGAGGCTGAGGAGTATCTGTATAGCTTTGGGCGGGAAATTTTACTTTTCAATTTCTAATTTTTTTTTTTTTTTTTTTTATAGCCGTTAGATCTGGTTGGCCAGATCTAAACCGTTGCACGGAGGATTTGAAGGAGGGGCCTCAAGGAGAGGATCCGAACTCAGCACAAGCACCATTTTGCTTCTTCGCGGTTGAAATGAGTATTCCATTATCATATCCAGAAGGCGGTCCATAAAAGATTTGCAACCGTCTATTCTTCTTATGGATGTTTCAAAGTAGCCGAGTTTCCATGATGTTCAGTCTTTTTTGGTTCTTGGTTTCTTACTTTTGGGCTGTGTTGGGTTTAGTTTTAAAATCAATTTTGAAAGGTAAGTTTTTGAAAAAAGTTTTCAAAATTTGAAAATTTAATTGGTTGTATATTTTGAAAATAATTTTGTAGTTGGAGTTTGTAGTTTGGGATGATTTGTAGTTTTTTTTTTAGTTGAACAGATGGGTGTGAGAGAAAAAGTGATCGATTGATATGTAGAATGTGAGAAGAGAGACGAAATAGAAATAGTGATTGAAAATAATTTTGTGAAAATTATAAACCAAACAAATTTTGAGTTTTGAGCTCTCAAAAATTCGACGTACATATCAGTTCAGATCTTAATTCCAATTAAGATTTTAGATTAGGATGTTGAAGCAATCGGATAAGAAAGGAATGATTGTTTAATAGAGGAACTTTATTGGGCTTAATTATTGAATAAATCTTTCAAATGGGATTCTCTCATGCTTTGGAAAGCAAATGCACAGCCTCCTCTTTTTCAGGGAGGAATGCTATATATGACTGCATTTATTTCATTATTTTGTTGTAGTATTTGATTTATTATTGAAATGAAGCTGGAAAATAATGATCATATTCCATCACAATGTTTATTTACTAAAAAATAATGAAAAGTGCATTGTAAATAATATTATTTTTTACAATAATGCTTGAGGTCTCGAATTCGTCTCGAATTTTAATTAATTAATTAATTTTTTTTTTGTTTTTTGTTTGGTTGTGTTAGTTTGGTTTTTTTTTTTTTTATAGTTTTTTTCCCTCTCTTCTCTTTTCTTTTCTTTTCTTTTTGCAAGGGTAGTTATGTGTAGGGGTGTTAAAAAATTAGACATTTCGCACCAATTCAGCCTGTATGGTTTGATAAGGTGAGTGAGTTATTGGACTAGTTGGGTGATAAAATTGACTGATTAGTTAGATTACTAGTTAAAATTTATTAATTTCATATAATTTTGTACGAGTTCAAATTATATTTTTATTTTAAATCAAGAAGACTCGGAGGAAATTGAAATCAAAGCCATTTCAATTTCTTCGGAATCTTCCTAATTTGAAATAAAAATATAGTAGGGACTTGTAGAAAATTATATGAAATTAATAAATTTTAACTAGCAGCCTAACTAATCAGTCAATTTTATCACCTAATCAGTCTAACCCAACTCACTCATCTTATTAAACCAAATAAGCTGAGTTGTTTTTTTTCTTCTATTTGTTGGGCTGGGTTGGTTTGTTTTTTTTTTTTTAATTTAATTTAATTTTATTTGCTGGGTTGTATTGATTTTTTTTTTATTTTTTTTATTTTAAGGTGGTTATGTGTAGGGGTGTGCTAAAAAACTAGACATCACGCACCAACTCATCGTACAAATTTTAACAAATTTTCTTCTATGGAATTAACAAATTTTAACAAGCAGTCTAATTGATCAGTCAATTTGATTGGACTGATTAAATGATAAAATTAACTAATCAGTTAAGTTGTTGATTAAATTTTGTTAATTTTATATAATTTTGTATGATGAGGCCTCGAATTTGAAGTGTCTAGCACTGTCGTATTTTTTAACATTATAAATGAATTGTCATTCCACAAGGAGGGTTCTCTCAAACAAAATTGTATATATTTTTTTATTATTTTAAATTAAATTTATTTTTTTAGTGTTAATGACGTTGATTTTTTTACTAATAAAAAAATACATTGGTTTAAAAAAAATTACTTTGGGTTTACTAGTCAGTTTAAAAAAAAATAAAAAAATTAAAAGTTATAACTATTTTACTAATAAAAAAGTAATTAACAATTCACATTGTTTTTTTAGATTTAAAAAAGTTAGAATGTTAAAAAATTACTAATGCCAAACTCCACCTTTGTGACTAGTTAATTTTTGGTGATTTATTCTATATTTTTAAAAAAATTAAAAATTTTGTTAATTGTTAATTTTTGGTGATTTATTCTATATTTTAAAAAAAAATTAAAAATTTTGTTAATTTGTGTCATTAAAATATATGTTAAAAAACTTCAAAGAATTATGCATTTCTTATGAAAATAAGTGTAATAAAATATATATAATTTTTCTAAATTTGCTTAACATGTGTCTTAAGGAACTTACTAACGAGTCTAAAAAATAAGAAAATTTCTATTTAAATACCACCTATTATCTAAATATATCATTAATTTTTTTAAAAAAATTTACAATGTTATCCTTCAAGCAAATTATTTTTTTGAATAATACCTTAAAACATATTCTCTTAGTACGTACCACCACCACCACCACCACCATTTCTTAGTACACACCATCGGCCACCACCATTAACTACCACCACTGTTGGGACCTCCTCACTGTTGCGACCTCCTCCATTCTTCACCACTTCTCTCAAATTTTGTCACCCTCTCCAGCTCCTACCTACCCTTGTTGCACCTCTCTACTGCTATCCTTTGCTCGCTACTTCCACCTTTGACTATACAATTCTAGTTCAGTTTTCATCTCCCTTTGCTTCTCCTTTTCATTTTTCTCTTTTGTTACTCTCTTTTCTAGCCTCCTTGGATTTTAAAGTGTGGCAAAATTAGACAATAAAATTGAGAAGGAAGTGGTGATGAAAGAAGGCCAAGTGACACGAAGAAAGGAATTAAGTTAAAATTTTAAAATTAAAAAAAAAAAAAAAAAGTATTTTATATTATTTAAATATATAATATAAATTGGTAATTAACATGTAGTTAGAGAATATGTATCTATAAAATCTCAACAATGATTCATTCCACTAAAAACACCACCACTAATAGCATTAATGCATTAAAAAAAAATACAACTCTAAGATCAAAACATCACATCATTCCTGACGAGACCCACTACTACCTAATTAGTAGGAGCACTAATTAATGCTCCCAAGCATTTTTCCTACTCCCAATATAAATGTATCTAATTTGAAGGTGACGGTGACACCGAGGTGGGACTCTCACCCATTAATGCTGCGGATAGCCTCGTGCCACATGCCGCAGAAAACAACCGATGATGCTTCTCTTCTCACAAACCACAAATCTCTCTCTCTCTCTCTCTGCCTTCCACTGTTCACTTGAGCTTTAACAATGGCGGAACACGACCCCATCACTCCTCTACTACCCAAACACCGCCTCTCTCATCCCTCCGACGAGCCTCAACTGATTATACCCGTGGACGACGATTGGGATTCCGAAGAAGAACCCCCAAATAGAATTCACAACTACGAAACCGATCCAATTAACAATACCCATTCAGCGATTGAGAACCCATTTGAGTTTCTTGGTGCTGGACCTCTTTCCGTGCCTTCCTCGACCACCATCGATCCCTTTCGCAACCACACGCCGCAAATTGAAGGGCTTTATGAGTGGTTGAAGATCCTGATTTGTGTGCCTATTGCGATTGTTCGGCTCGTGTTGTTTGGTTTGTCTTTGTTGATTGGGTATGTGGCTACCAAGTTTGCTCTCCATGGTTGGAAGGATAAGCAGAACCCAATGCCCAAATGGAGGTGTAGACTCATGTGGATTACTCGAATTTGTGCTCGGTGTATCCTCTTCTCTTTTGGGTAAGTGAATTTGGGTTGATAATTGAGTTTCTTTTAAGTGTGTGGTGGATACATATTTATGATTTTATATGAAAGCATTTATCTTGCAATTAGATTGTGAACATTTATTTATTCATATATGATATTATGGGCCAATGAATTATAATCATAATAATGAAGATCAAATACATCACATAATTTTTTTCTTTTTTTCTTCTTTTGGATAAATATCAAATACATCACATAATCAATACAAGGAAACTGGTAAAGGAGAAATTATTTAATGCTCCTGGAGCATTGCTCTATTCCATCTACAGATTGACTATTAACACTTTGTCATCTAAAATTCTAAGACAAAAGTGACGGGTTCCATGATTTAGACCAATAACTACTAATTTGGAGCACCACCTAGACTTGCTCCAGGAGTATTGTACAATTTCTCCTCGTAAAGTGGGAGAGCCGGGGCGGAGTCAGGGGCTGGAAGGAAGGCATGGGTGAATTTTGAACAGAGGAATGGTGGGTTGGGTTGAGTGTAAAAGGATTAGATATTAATCAAAATATAAATCAATGTAAGACAATTAGCCTAATAAAAACAATAATGTTTTGTACCTCGAAATTTGTGGCTCGAATGGCCCAAATGTGCCAGGGCCCATATATCTTCTCTGTATCTCTCTCTCCAGACCCATCTCTCAGACCCAAGCTTTTATCTGAAATCTTTGAGTGAAGTTTTAGTGGTGAGAGAAGGCTTGACTTGATGAACAATGGTGTTGCCGGTGAAGAAATCGTTCAATGACTTTTCGATCGACGAGGCTATCATCAACGGACAAGAACATGAACTTCATGACAATCAGAAGGTGTTACATCGTCATTGAAGCCTTCTTCGATCATCTCCGACGAACTCTTCCGCTGCGAAACAGCACCGTTTCTGATCATCTCTCCAATCCGAATCTCTTAACCTTTACCAAAAAATTTGATTGCAAATTAATCGAAAATCTGTGAAATATGCAAAAAACTGGGTCTAGACAACAACAACGACAAGCCATATATGCAAACAATACAAGGAAATGTATATGTTCCATTGATGCAACTTCTAACAATGGTGGTAAAATGAACAATAATGGTGAAAACAAATTCCCAACCAGGATATGGGATTTGGGTCTTTGGTGCTAAATTAAAACTTGACATTGAGTTCTCTGTGAAATAAATTAAATACAAAATACAAAAAACAAAACTATTGAGATTGAGAAAGAGAGATTAGAACTTGTTTTTCTTAGTGTTGTGAAAGGCGTGCCTAGGTGCAAGGCGTAGTGAGGTGCAAGCAGTGCGCCTGAAGGGACCCAAGGTGAGGCGCGTTTAATAAGTCGCGCGCTTTGGACGCGACTTGGCCAGGCGTTGAAAGGCGCAAGGCGCGAGCCTAAGAGGCCTTCTTTTTTTTGTTGTTTGTTTATGATTTTGATCTAACGGTTCTGATCTGTATTCGAAAGGCTCCAATCACATAGGATTGCAACTCATACAATGCAACTTAACCCAAATCAGTCGACTCGAATCCCTAATCTATCAAAGAAATCTGTGTCGTCTCTTCCTCTGGGCTTGTCTCTCTCGACTTCGACTTGACTTCGACTTCGATTGAGATAAGTTATTCTTCTTCTTCTTTTTCTTCTCCTTCTCCTCTTCTTCTTCGCTGGTTGCTGGGTATTCGATTTGACCTTTTTTCTTCTTCTTCTTCGTCTTCCTTCATTGGTTGCTAGGTATTTTTTTTTCCTCCTTCCCATTCTTCTTCGTTGCTTCTTCGAGTTGCTATATATATATATTTTTCTTCTTTGTCTTTTTCGCTTGTTGCTCTCTGTTTTCTTTTTTTTTTTTTTTTTTCTTCTTCGACTTCGACTTCGACTCTCTCTCTCTTCCTCTTCTTCTTCTTCTTCTTCTTCTTCTTCTTTGCTCTCTATTTTTTTCTTTTTCCTGCTTCAACTTAGTTTCTTGCTCTCTGTTTTTTTTTTTTTTTTTTTTGCTTCTTCGACTTCGACTTCGACTCTCTCTCTCTTCCTCTTCTTCTTCTTCTTCTTCTTCTTCTTCTTTGCTCTCTATTTTTTTCTTTTTCCTGCTTCAACTTAGTTTCTTCTTGCTCTGTTTTTTTTCCCCTGCTTCTTCTTCTTTGCTCTATGTTCTTTTTCTTCTTCTTCTTCTCTATTACATGGAATAATGCAAAAATGAGAATAGCAGCAGTCTTCTTTTTCTTCTTCTTCTCCTTATCTGTTTTTTTTTTTGGGCTTATCTTCCATGCTTGTCTCTGTATTTTTTTATTTTTTTTTTGCAATTATATGTCTTTGTTTATTATTATTATTATTTTAAAAATTGTCTTAGTACTAGTATGAATCATTAGTCTATGTTAATTTATTTATTTTTTACTAAGACTGTGCGCCTTGCTTTAATAAAGCCCACGCCTCGCCTTGCACCTATGCCCCAAGAGACCTTCAGCGCCTTGGTGCGCCTTGAGCCTTTAAAAACACTAGTTTTTCTATAGATCATGACCATGATACATACAGAGAACTCAACAAATGATTTGATTTTTTTAAGAAAAATCAAACCCACTCTGGTGACCCTATTCTTGCTCCTTTCTCTCTCTAAAAACTACCAAACCCACTTCGGCAACCCTTACAACCGCGACCCTCACGAACGATGGTAGAGTGAGAGAGAAGACCACCCATTGAAAAACGGAGAGAGAGAGAGAGAGAGAGAGAAGACCACACCCACCGGTCGACGACCCCTTCTCTCTTCTTCTTCTACCCCTTCTCCTTCTCCTTCTCCTTCTCCAATATGGCCAGATCGCGGCTTTCCATTCGGCTGGTGAAGCCATCTCCGGCGTTCTCTCTTCCTCTTCCTTCTCCTCCTCTTCCTCTGTTCCTCCTTCTCCTCTCTTTCTCTCGTCGTTGCCTCGCCTCTTTGTTTGTTAGGGTTTGGTTCTCAAACGTTTGAGAGAGAAACAAGAGGGGGAAAAAACAAAAGGTGTCAAAACGACGTCGTTCGGGGCATTCGAGCCATTTAAGGCAACGAATTTTCGAGCTACCCAGCAGAACTGTAATAAAAAAGTTATAGATGCCTAGTCTAAATTTACATATGCTATATCACTTTTTATAAGCTTAGTTTGAACAGTTTATATATGTATATATAATCTTGAGAATATACTTTTTAGTTTTTGATTTTTTTTTTTAATTATCAATTTTAAACTTACACCAAACACGGCTTATGTAATTATTTGAATATTATTCAATGTGCTTAAGCTTATAAAGTTTCATAAGTTATCTAATTAAAAAACTATAGAAATTCACTTAAGAATCTAATTTCATTTCTCTAGCAGAATTTAACGATATTTTATTTTATTTTTTAAATATGATTTCATACCAATCAAATGGACTGAATTCTATATTAATTTTTGTGAGGGTCATAACATGATATTTTAAATTTTTTGGGAGGGCCGGATTGGGTTTGGGGGCGCATTACATGACATGCACAAATTTTGAAAAATTGCATGTATATAAAGTTGGAATTTGCCAAACAGGCTAACCCGTTGCAAGGTTTTGATCTTCCAGTGAAGTATTCTGGCCAAATAGGCTAACCTGGTAGATCACAAATTAAAAATTTATTGAACTAAGAGAACATTGGTGGTGATTTGTGGGTACTTTGGAGCCAAATAGTGGTGAAGCCGCCATTGGCCCAGGAGGCACACGTGCCCCACCTCAAAATTATAAAAACTCCACTTTTGCCTATTGTTGTAATGACATTTTACAATTTTATCCCATGAAATTTAATGTATGCCCGTCTAAATTTTCGTAGCCCTTCTTTGAAAAGCCAAAAACAAAATTCATGCAATGTATTTAATGTTTTGCTTTTATCTTGTAAGTCAAGAGAAAAGATTGAAAAAACAAAGTAAAATAAGTTTTTAAAGTTTTTTTCCCTCTTTTTTGGTTGGGTTAGGAAAATTAAAAGAAAATGCTTAGATGTTCACCATTTGCCTATGTTCAGTTACTCATACAAAAATAATGTGTATAGGTGACTTTATTTATTTTTTCGTTTTCCATTCCCTTCACAGTTTCAAGATTCAAACATAGCGTAAATTTTTTATGTTGATGGAAAGTTCTCTTTATATTATTTTGCATATGCATTGTTCTTAGTTTCCAATTTTTAATGCAATAGGAACACTGCATTAGATACATGTCGTTTGATCAGGTTCTAATTGGAGTTTTAAGAAAATTTTTTTTTTTTTTTTGTTGCCTTTAAATTTTGTGAGAGTTTTCCGTTACAGTTAGAATGTAATATGTTCAATGAGATTGAGATGTTGACTTTTTCATGCTGTTATGGTAGACTTCTTTTGTCATTTTTGTCTTCTCCTCCTTCCTCTCTTACTAGTTGCTAGTTACTGTATGTTCACAATTTTGGTTTTCTTTTTTGTTTTGTTTGTTTTTTTTGGAAACCTTTGAAAAACCAAGTTTGTTAACTGTAAACTGAATATGATCTTTTCTTTCGATGGTGCAGCTACCATTGGATAAAACATAGAGGAAGACCTGCTCCAAGGGAGACCGCTCCTATAGTTGTATCCAATCACGTATCATATATTGATCCTATTTTCTTTTTCTATGAATTATTTCCCACCATTGTTGCTTCCGAGTCCCATGATTCCATACCTTTGGTTGGAACCATTATCAGAGCAATGCAGGTGATCTTTTATCCATTATGTGTATTAAAGCTTTTTACTTGTGTTGGCACACTTATTGGTTTGTCTTGGTGAATTTACTATATCTTTAATTTTCAGATTTATTTTTGTGCATTTGAGTGCAATAAATGCGTTAGCAAATATTGTTTTTTTATCATTTCTCTATGTTGTTAGGTTGTATATGTTAATAGGTCCTCACCAACATCAAGGAAGCATGCTGTCAATGAAATAAAGGTAGTAAGTTTCTTTGCCTTTACGAACTATTTATTAAATGTGATTCTTTCTCTTGCTGAACTATGTTGTGAATTCTTTTAGTTATTTAGGATGATGAATTTATTTAGTAAGCATATGCCATTGTCTTTCCTTTTTTCCGTGTATTGGTTGACTGTTATTAACCAATTGATGATTAAATAAAACTGCTGGCTTTCTTTGTGTACTTTTTCTCTCACAATGCTTATGTTGTAATGTTTTCACTTTTCAATGTCGATTATGATTTACTGAGATAAACTATATTTTGAGGAAATATCATTTTGCCCCCTCAAACTATTATGTGTTTTTCAATTTGGCACCCAGACTTCACATTATTTTAATTTAACCCCTACACTTTGATATTTATGTCAAAAGTTAGTGTTTTAGGGTTTTCTAGTCTAGCCTTTAATAATTTATTTTTGTATTTGTTAAGTTGTTTGTATAGTGACCGGGAAAAATGAGATTGAAGGTGATTAAGCTAGTACAAATTCTTGTTGAAGACGGGAATTTTGGGTGGGTTAAATGAGGGTAATGTTCGAAAAAAAAAAAAGGAGAGAATGAAATGCTGTGAAATTATGTAAGTAGTTTGCAAATGCTTAGAAAATTTAAACTGATCTTTTGTTGTTGTAAGAACTAACTTAACAAGTTACAAACAAATATACGCATATCAAGGGTCCAAATTTCATTTTGGTGAGCTGCTCTAATAAATATGGAAACTGAAAGCAATGGCTTTATTTATTTTTTTGATAAGCAAAAGCAATGGCTTTTTGAATGTATATCTGGGGTTGTTACATTTTTTGTATGAAAAGAATTCAGAGTATTAAGTTTTATCAATCTATAAAGAATTTGATACAGAAATGTGCTTTCAAGGATTTGAATACAGAGAAAGGCTTCTTCCGATAGATTTCCTCGTCTGCTTTTATTTCCCGAGGGAACCACAACAAATGGAAGAGTGCTAATTTCTTTCCAACTTGGTGCATTTGTTCCTGGATATCCTGTCCAGCCAGTGATTATCCGCTATCCCCATGTACACTTTGACCAATCCTGGTAAGAATTTTCTTTAGTTAAAACCGTTTTGGTGTTGCCTTTTGTAATATCTTTACCTGACTTGCATCATATGGCTTTTCATTTTGTTTAGGGGAAATATTGCTTTGGGAATGCTCATGTTTAGAATGTTCACGCAATTTCACAATTTCATGGAGGTATGCTGAGTGACTTTTATTTTTATTTTATTTATTTATTATCTATAGTTGCATATATTGAAAATGTAGTGAGCTTGGCTTTCATACATATAGATTGCTATAGTGATGTGATGTCTCGATTTGCTATTTTTAACTAACTCACTCTTGCAGATCATCAATATTGATTATGCATCAGCTTAAATGTACATGCATATGTATGATGTGTCCCTGACTATATTATAAATTGAATTTTGGTTACTGTATAAGTTGTATGTTGTAAAAAGTTGAATGAGGTTATCTTTTAAATTGTACAGGTAGAATATCTTCCTATTGTTTCAACCCTTGAAAATCATAAGGAAAATGCTGCCCATTTTGCTCAGAGGGTGAGTCTACATTATTTGGTTAATTTTTGTTGCCTTAATGGTTTTAGTTAATATATTTTTAATATTAAGTATATTCTTATAGATCAAAGTTTTTAATGGGCACATTACATGCAATTTTGTTAATTTTCTGTATATTGTTAACATGTTTTGTATTTCATATGCTTAATTTCCGAAGTAATTCAGAACCATTGGATGTTTAACACACCATAAGTATTGTAATTGAATTTGTGTAGTGCTATGTCTTTTGTGTGTGGAAGCCTGCCCTTTGTGCACAAAGAATCAGCCAATTGATGATTCCGATTTTAAGTAACATTATATATATACAATGATCAAAATTTCATTTCGGTGTGTTGTTTCAAATAGTACGGAAACAAAAACATTTCAGAAACATTTTATGAAATGAAGAAAAAATAGAAATGTTTGGAAATATAAATTGAAATATATCTAAATGTATAAAAGCCTTAATTGATCTATTAAAAAAATTGAGATTTATATAGTCATTAACGTAAAATAATTAAAAACACTAATGTTGCTATGAACTAAAATTATTAAGTATTGTCAAACAATTCAATTTTATTAAACAAAAAGTTTCCAATAAGGTCTAAAAATTTACTTAAACTGTAGTAATAAACGTTTTATGAAAATTTGTAAATATCACACTATGTTTTGGTGTGTTTCACTATGTTTTGATCTGTTTCAATGGTAACACTAGAATTTTATTATTCCACTAGTGTTGCGTTTCGGTCTCTTAGGAAATGGAAGCATTGCAGCCATTTCACTGGAAACAAATGAAAATTTGTTCCTTGTATATATTAAAGATAAATCCATGTCAAAAAGCATTTCATGCATGAGTTGTCTACGCTTTTCATGTTATTTGGTTCCAAACAAATGACATATGGTACCAAATAAAATTGGGTGTAATTACACATGCAAGTTGCAACAGCCTTCATGTCTTCTATGTGCGCTATGTCAAGGGTTACGCTTTTGGTCGATTCGGATGTTTTGGCATTTGTAGATTTTGTGGAAGATTTAATTAGTTGTTGGTCTGTATTTTTGTATTCTTTGCATCGCCTTAATGCCTTTTCAATCAAGTTTGGTTATTTAAACACCACCACACCCCCGCCGCCCCCGCCCCCCCCCCCCCCAAAAAAAAAAAAAAAAAACTTATTACAATTGGAGGAACAGCTTCCTAAAGGCAGTCTTTCGTTTGGGAAATTTTCCCTTTTTGTACTCTTTTAGTAGCAGTTGGTGTACTGCCTTGATTCCTAGGGGCAGAGCCACATATAACAAAGTTGGGTCAAGTGGCCCCACTAAAACTTTGAAAATTTGACATTGCTATTCAGATTTTTGGAAAATTTTATTTTAAGTGAGGTCAATCTTGTATACTAAAAAGTATGAGCTAATTTCATAAAGCATAGAGATTAATATATACTCAAATTTTATTTTTCTCCTAATCTTTTAGTTATTCTTTTTCATTTTCTTCTTTCTTTGAATTCTTTTGTAGTTGTTCAGGTATTACCTACCTTATACATCACTATTGTCCTAATATCCAAGGAGATGATTACGGCATTATGGGACAATTTAGGAGAGGATTTATGCTTATATTTAAAAAAGGGGAAAAAAAGGAGAAGAGAACTTGTGGCATTAAAAAGGAATTGTCCACAAACACAGTGGGTGTTGTTTCTTCAGCTAAATTAACTAAACAAACCTTTTGTTCTAAGGATATATCTCAATTAAATTTGTTCAAAATTTTAATGAAGGAAAATATTATGCATTTATAATTTATGGAATCAATTGTTTAATTTTATTAGCATTTTATGGAATTTTAGTATAGTGATGAAAGCAGACGTTTATTAGATTTTTTTTATGAAATTATTTTTAGAATCGTTCCTTAAATTAACTATTGTGGTTTTGCTTTCATTATGGTATTTGTAATTTGGTGACTATTAGGGGTGTACACGGTCCGGATTGGTTCGGTTCTGAGAAAATCCAAGAACCGAACTGATTCTAACGATTCTGTGATTTTGAGAACTAGATCAAACCATTACACTTGTAAAACCGGACCAAAACCGGACCAGAACCAAACCGAAAAAACGGTTCGGTTTGGTTTACGGTTCCAAAAATTTCTATTTACAAGAATAAATTGTTAATATTAGCAAAATAATTACTCAAAGTAATTACATTTAACTCATGATAAAAACTAATAATATTAAGGCATTACTTAATATTACATATCTATACCATCCTAATATCATTAAAATTATAAAAAACCAATTAATAAAAATAAAACTTGATATTGTATATATATATCTTTTAAAATTCGGTTCGGTTCAGTTCGAACCGCGGTTTTTTCATAAAATCTATTAACCGAACCGTTTTTACGGTTATCATATTTCTTAATCCGAAACCGAACCAATTCTTAATAGAACCGAACCAAACCGTATGATTCGGTCTGGTTTAGTCCGGATTACCGGTTTGAATGGATTTTTGAACAACCCTAGTGACTATGATCCAGTTTTGTGTTTGACACATGTTTATTAGTGTAAATTATGTATAATTGAAGGTTGATATTAGTGGTGAATTGTTTAGTGGATGTTTCTAGCTCCGAACAGTTGATTCTTAGAAGTTTTTCTTTGTAATAGGGGTAAATGGAGAAGAATTATATTTTTGTGACCTTGATGATTATCTAACAGCACATTCCATTTGGGATCTGGCTTGATTTGCCACTTGAGCTGCCTTGAGTATATATATCATTCTTTCTAAGTTATTTGTGGATTATTGAATTTTTAATCTATCACTTCATCCTTGATGGATATATGCAGACTAGCCATGTTATAGCTACCGCTCTTAATGTTGTACAAACATCTCATTCCTATGGGGACATCATGCTGCTTGCAAAAGCTTCTGAGTCCAAGCAGGTCACTTTTCTTGCGCCATGTGTTTTGCCATTTCTAGTTTATCTTGCTTTTAGGTCTGCAAAAATGGTCTTGTACTCCATTCAAACATTTTATGAAGTACTTGATTTCAGCTCTTCAACTTAATTTGAGGGCCTTTTTTGCAATGGACCTTGAATATTTGATGCAGCCGTAATGATGGAATTTACCTTTCCTTTGGATCTCATAATGTATTAGGTGTAGGCCTTGAAGCACTCCATTTAACTCTTATAATACCTCTCTTCCAAAATAAATAAGTTGAATGAATGTTTTTATTAATGACTATTGACTAAGCTTTATGTTACTGAATTGAGGAAGGATCACAAATTAATTGGAAATATAGAGGTGAAGAACACAATAGAAAAGTCTTGGAAAAACTAATGTTCCAGTAAAAGGTATTGTAGATTTTTCAAGACTCCAGTTGAGATGGAAAATTCTCCTTGCCAGAATTAAAGTCTATGTAAATTGTTTTCTTTTCTATTTGTTTTAGTAAGCAATAAATTGTTATTAGTGGAACATGAAAGAATAAACAAACCTGAAAATGAAATTTGAAGTCCTAATTTTTTGGGAAGAAGAGTATACATTATGTTGACGTTTGGTGGAATATGTCTGAGTCATATAGCACATGAAATATACACCTTGAATCTTTAGTTAAGGTGTAGATAAGCCAAAACAAGCAATATATCTGGCTGTCTTAATTCTCAAGTGTACATCTAGCTGCTTGGATGGTTTTCAAACTTGGCAAGAGCTATTCCAACTTTACTCAAGCGCAGCTCAAAGTTTTTGGAGAAAAGATTGAGCTGCTCAGCTTGGATAAGCTTTATGTTGGCTGAAAGACAGAGGAATAGGGGCCTTTGGGTAAAATGTTTGGGAAAGTAAGTATTTTTTGTCATGGTGCATGGCTTCTCACTTTGTCTATCCATCATCTTTAACAAAACTTGAGTAAAATTAGCATAATGACCTGCCTGATATTTGGAATTGGATGAAAATTCCTGCAGCCTCTCATATTGTACTTCAACTCTCTTTTCCCATCCATTGATAATTTCTATTGGCCAACGACATGACTGTCTGTGCATATGCATTATTTGGTTTAAACTCCATGCAACCAATTTGAATACCAAAAATGTCACAAAAGAAAGGGTGTCATATGAGCAGCTAGTAACATATTTGGTGTGCATGGTTTGTCAAATTTGACTTCTTCTAAATGGGTTGATTCAAAGAACATGCACTTACTTTGTTTAGCTCAGCAATCTAGCTTTTGTGAGCTCCAAACAAAGTGTACTCAAGGCTCTAGCTGCTTGGTTCCTATAGCAGTTGTAACCTTGAGGTATTATTCTCAAGGTGGACCCTCAAAATGCTTTCATGAATCTTGCCTAGACATGAACTTTGATATGTTTCTTGTGTGTTTAATTTTTAACAGCCTTCATTTCTCCGCTGTCTGTTTCAACTTTGATGGAAGAGTATTTTATCTTGCTAAATTTGCCTTTCTCCTTCCATGGAGTATATACCTTGTTTGGCGACATTGACTCTTGTTTAGAGTGTTTATTGCCTAGCCTTAGAAAACTGTCTAGGAACTTTACTGATGCAACTTTTGCTTCGTTGGTTTCTTTAATATTTTTTCATACCTATTTTGAAAACTTCTTGTAAATTTCTCACCTAGTATAATGCTAAATTATTTAAAGGGCCATGCTAATGACAGCCCAATGGGCTGTCAATAAGGAGAAGAAAAGGCAAAAAAGCTATATCAATGTATTTTTTTTAAAAAACATCCTAAAGCATTTTCACACATGTATATGATGGAAACAACCAGTAGAATACTGCATTTTTCATAGAACTAAGTTGCATCTCTCTCTCTGGGGTGTGTGAAGTCTTCTTTGGAGTCCACCCTAAATTTTGTCATTTGTATGCTTTGCAGGACAATCTCACACTCTATACTGTTGAAATGGCAAGGGTGGAATCAGTGAGTTTTAATTGAACGATTTATATATGACTACTTTTATTGTGTCATATTATGCTGAAACTATAGTTAGATTCGTATATCTTCATTGTTGTTGTACGTAGTAATACAGTTATTTGGAAGGTTGCCTTCAGTCACTTTTTTTAGAAATTTAGATTTATTGTTAATGCCGAGTGTAAGAAGTTCAAGGAAGGCTAAATTCAAAGAAGTGATGATACTTGGACATTAACATGATTTCATAGAGCAATTGATAGAAATATTTTATAATTATATTTCTAGTATTATTAGAGTCTTATTTTATAATTATATTTATGTTTTTTAAGATGTTAAGCTTAGGGGTATTTTGGTAATTTGTAGAATTTTTGAATATGTGTTGTGTAGGTTGCCCATGGGTTATCTTATAGGTGAAGTTATTTGATCAGTTTTTATTTACGTTTCTTATTTAGTTTTAAATTGGTTTTAGAAGTTAAAGATATTTTAGGAGTTTCCTTTTTTGGTTATAGTTGGTTTAGGAAGTCTCAAGTCTATAAGTTATGTAATGCTTCTAATTCAATGGAGTTGATCTTTTGGAGAATTTTAGAGCTTTTAAAGCTTCTTTTTGGATTGTGTGATGCAATCAAACCCTAGGTGTGATACCTAAGGAATTCTGAGAGTGATTCTTAGATCTATCTTCTTCTTCTCCTTCTTTCCCGCTTTTATTTTCTGCACTTTTAACAGCCCAAAAAACACCGTTCACGGGTACTGTTCATGGCCTCTAAACAGTGCCAAAATCCCAGCTTTTCATGCTTAAACTCTTACCCATTATTTTTCAGCCATAAAATGCAATTAAATCAGCCCCAAAGGCCCACTTTTGTGGCTGTCCCTAATCGTCCTACATCAATTACTATGCTGAATACAACTTTTTTTTTCCCCCCGGCAAATATAGTCATATCTTAAGATACAACGAGAACAATTTCAGTCATAGAGCACAAAGACAAACTACATAACTTACTGATCATGCTCCCCAAGCTGAGAGATGTGCTTTTTTTTGTTGAATGCTTAATGGAATGTGTGAATAAGCATAGTGTCTTGCAAAAGTTAATTTAACTGTTTATGGGATGGACCTGCATCGGTATGGTCAAACAAGTCAAAACTTTAGAAACCAATTATTTGTAACATCTTTAATTATTTGACTATTTTGTATGTATTTCAAAAAATGTCAGTGTCCACTCCATTCTGTTCTGAAGTTGATGTGAAATGGTCCTAGTTAGTGGCATTTTGTACATGTTAAGTTGTGGTGAGCCATATTTGACATCTCTATTCCAAAAAAAATTGTCTGTTAACCACAAAAATAATTGTTCTTTGTGTTGACTTTGTGCCCAACCTTAAAAGACTTCATTATGTGCTTTCGCCCAATAGGTGATATCATATCCTGAGTATCTTGTTTTTTGAGTGTGTATATATATATATATTTAATATAAATGTATAACATATTTTAGAAAGAAAAAAATGGAGTATGCTTTTGTATCTTCTGGTTAAAATGATGAAAAATAAAAAATAAGCTTTATAGACTTGTAATTTACATACGACTTCGAAGAAGAATTTTTGGGTGCTCATGTAAACACCTAGAATGCATATTGTGTGTTCCTATAGTCAAGAGCACTCTATTGAGCTTGCCTACTTATTTTATGTCAAGCGGCCATAACCGTTACGTAACGCCGCTACGTAAACGTAACGGATGTGGTGGTTACCGCCACCCATTACGGCCGCTTTTGCAATGTGATTGAGATTCACAGTAGCGTCGGCCGTAGCGGTCGAAACGGTGCCGTAACAGCTGTAACGGCCTGTTATGCACCGTTACGTAACGGTTCCGAACTACTTTTTTCGAAAAAAGACACAAAAAAAAAAAGGCTAAAAATGGGGGAAGAGGGATGGAGAGAAGAGGGAAGATAAAGAGAGAAGATGGAGGAGCAAGAGATAGAGAGAGAGAAAAGGGAAGATGAAGAACATGTTATTGATTTGTTGAAGCTGTAAGACCTATGCCATTCTATTTAGCTGTTATCACTCAACCATTTTGTTTGTGTGTGTCTATCTATATATTGTTTGAAAATAATAATAATAATAATAATAATAATAATATAATAATAATAAGTGTGATCATTATCTATTTGGCTTGGTTAAAATATGTATATATATATATATATTCCGGCTCTTATTTATTCTCTTACTTTTGTCATTGTTTATATTATATATAATAGTTAGTGATTGATTTTTTGTATAATATAAAGTTATTAATTATTAAAATAAAATGTAAAAAACTTAATTTATAGTGATTTAAAAATATGAAATATATTAGATCATACTTAAAAATTTACAAAAATGGATCAATATTTATTTTAAACCCAATAATATGATCATGGAAAAAAAATATGTGTATCAGTAAGTTTTTTCAAACTGTGCAAAAAATAAAAAAATTCACGGTTCCAGTTATTGCAACTGTTACGCTACGGCCTTTATACCCCGCAACCGCAACCGCGTCACTGCCACCGTTACGGCGACCGCAACCGCTTTTCAGAACCTTGTCTATCACCCATTTTTGACGTTTTGTCCTTTCAAAACTTTACTCACCTTAGATTTTAGTTCATTTTTAATTTTTTTTCCTCCTACAGAAACCTTCAAGGAAATATATTTGAAAAACCTTTTGAGATCATTAAATTTACGGTTTTGGAACAAAAATGTACCATGTTTCGAAATGTCCATTCCAAAACATAATTTGTTAGGGTGTTAGCGTTTTGTGGTAACACTTTGGTTTTATGGATTCTGTAGAGAGCTTACTTCCATTGGTCTCTGATTGCCTATTCATTTTTGTTGGTTTGCAATAAATTATCTTTGTATTTTTAAAGTGCAGGAGGGGGCTTCAAGGAATTTGATTACCATCAATTATTCTGGATACATTGATCCCTCTCTAAACCGAATTTCTCCATTTTTATAGAATATCCTAGTTCATCATTGATGGATGACTGGAATGATTAATTAGATTATATATCTTCTTTGCCAGACATTCCATTTAAGCAGTTCGGAAGCTGTCGACTTTTTGGATACATTTCTATCCATGAATCCAGATTCCAGGTATGATGATGTGAAATTTTAATTTTAGTGGTGTTTTTTTTAATACAATAATTGTCATGTATGCCTTCATTTTCCTGTAAGGAGCTAGTAAGGAACTATTTGTAATATACTTCTGATCGGAAACTGCTTGAGTTGTTCATCTGGCACTTTATGCCACCTCATCTACTTTATGCAAGTCCCTAAATGCAATCAATTATCCTTCATTCTGTGGCATAAGATTATTGGATAAGGTGTTTCAATCATCAGTGAGTGATCTGCTTGCTTGTCTTTTCTTTTCTTTTTTTCTTTTTTCCATTTTTTTACCTTCGTTTCATGTGTTCCTTTTGTTTCGTTTCTTTTTTATTTCTTTCGCTTGTAGAGGTGATTTTTATTTGAGTTTATTGTAGAAAATATATTTTTTTCATTGAACTAACGCTGGATCCATGCCAATGATGCAATTGAGGGTTTTTTTGGTGGCTAAATCAAATTATTTTTGATATTCCATTGTTTAATTTAAAGCATATGTTATTGTTTCTTCCCATTTTTCTCAGATATATCAAATTCTCAGTAGGGTTGTAATTAATGTTGATCGTGAGTATTCTGTTCTTATCATTTCTGTATTATTATTAAATTTTATTTATTTATTTATTTATTTTAAATCCTCATCAGTATGCTGTATATTAGTTGCACTGGATAATCCTGCTATTGTGGTGAAATTCATTAATCTATATCATATTGGGCTTTTCTTTTCTCTTTATTTTTTCTTTTACACAGAATTTTAAAACATGTGAGCTCAATTTTCTTCCAACAGCTGGGTTCTGAAATTGACAATTTTTTTATTTTTTTTTATATATATTGTGATTTGACTATTACAATATACAGTAGAGGCTTCACTAAACTGAAGATATAGACCATGTGTATCTAAGTATGCTTAATTCTGTCCTAGTTGCAATATGCAGCACTGAAATGCTTTCTTTTCTCTCTTGAGTTTGTCTAATTGCATTTAAATTAATGTTAATATCCATAGCGCTTAAGTTGGTAGTGATGCAAGAATTGTTTATCTTACTGTTTGCATCCTGCTCACAGCGGACAGGTTTTAACCCATGATTTCTTCAGGGTTCTGAGATTGAAGGCTTGTAATCTTTCTGAAAAGGTTAGTTACCAAGTATTTCTCACTTTTTATGTAACCTACTGATCTTTAATATGATTATTTTATTTGTCTCACCATGCTTGAAAGGCCTTTTTAAGTATGCCATTTTTGTCTAGTTCTTTTTTGACTGGTATCATTTGGACAGCAAACTCATTTTTTACATATATATATTTTAAAAATTGATTTGCCATGGATTGAAGGTCAATATACATTTGAACAATAAAAGAGTCACAAGACAGGCATGCCAATTTTAAGAAGGATTTGTGCTTGTGTCAAATGCCAATACTTTTCACACTTCTGGACATGTGTAGGACACACTGTAAAGCTGTTCTTCATTCAAAAATTGAACTCCATGATTTATGACACTTGGGCAACATGTCCTGATATGTAACTTGCAGAACTTAAATGTTGTGTTACAGATTTCCTCTATTATAGAGAAAATTTTTAATCATGAAGAAATATCAAATCAAAGGTTTATACTAAAAAAATTCAATTTGACCATATTAAAAAAGTGGGAGATAAATTACCTAAGGAGTGGGGTGGGAGGAGGAGGAGAAGAGTCATTATAGTAAGCTGCACTTCTGCGTCAGACACGAATTCTGCTATATCTGTCTCTGTCATCATAAATGATTATATACAAATATGGTTCACAACTAGAAAGTTCAATTACAACTTAAATGATCCCATTACAAGGGCGAGGGCACTATAAATCCGCATATTGCCCAATTAGAAGGAAATCCATTATGAAATTGATAGCCTGATTGATATGACTACAGACTACTTGCAGCATACATAACCAAGCGGGGATTAGTTCAGTGGTCCAGAATTCTTTAACCTCACATGGATGGAGGTCAAGGGTTCACGTCTCGCCATGGACAAGGTTCCCCTCCTCCCCAGGCTATGATTGCAAGTGTTGAAAAAATAAATAATTAAATAAAATAAAAAATGAAGAACATATTACCGCTTGCAGACTGTGGACCCTGACATTCCAAAGTTGTATAACAGGACGCTTAGCTCCTGACTGGATTCCAAAGCTGTAATGGCTGTTGTCACACTCGATTAAAACCTTTGTTAAGTATCAAATGAAACAATACTAGAAGCATATTTTTTCTAGGTTTTTCTTTTTAACTTGTACAGAAATGAGTGCAGCATGTATTGAACGATTTTATCCAGAAACTTATCACCAGTGACTGCAAGGATACAACAATCATCATAGTCATTTATTCCTCCGAGTTAATTGAACAAAATTACTTAAGCATTAAGTTGCACAGATGATAGATAATTAAAGGAAAAGGCAATATATGTTGCAACCACACTATATTAGATTCGTGAATCATAAACTAATGTTTTTACTATGCGATTTGCCATGTAAAAGTACTCTTATTTTTTGCTGTGTATCTATCATATCTGTGTCCTATTTTCTTAAGATTTGATAGTTTCAAAGGCAAATTACACTAACAGTCCCTGTAGTTTGGAGCTTGTGTTACTTTAATTCCTGACTTTTCAATTGTGACACATTTGACCCTGAATTTTGAATCTTGTTCCAAATAAGGACAATTAACATACCATTGCTTAATTTCAAGGGCAAAATCGTCAATTTGATAAAATGTAAACTAATATGACAAAAATAAATGTCAAAAAATATTTTAAAAATTATTTCCACCCACCAAAAATAAAATTATGTAAAATTAATCAATTAATAAAAATTACAGGATTAATTTTTAAAAATTAATTTTACATGATCATTATCCAAATACATAATAAAAATTAATTTGGTAAAAAAAAGAAATAAATGTCTAAAAGATTTATTAATTTTATATAATTTTATCTTTAGTAAGTAGAAATAATTTTTAAAAATTCAAAAATAATTTTTTAACATTTATTTTTATCAAATTAATTTATATTTTATCAAATTCACGATTTTGCCCTTGAAAAATCCAATAGTATCTTCAATTGTCCTTATTTAGAACAAGATTCAAAATTCAAGGTCAAATGTGTCACAATTGAAAAGTCATGGACCAAAATGACACAAGTCCCAAACTATAAAGACCGTTAGTGTAATTCACCCTAGTTTCAATGTTGGATTGTGGTGATGTCTTATGTCTATCCGTGCTGCTTAGATGTTGGCCCATGTTGTGTCTTTGTGATGACTTGAACATAGTTGTTGGTGACACAAAATGCATGTAAAATTATGTTCACTAAAAGGATAATGCAATATTGTATAACTATGGAGACAATACTAGGCCTTTGGTACATGTATGATGGTGTAGTGACCACTATTAGATTGCCTGCTGGAGAGACAAGTGAATTTCCAATTACTGTGGGATTACACCAAGGATTAACTTTAAATCCTTATCTTTTTGCTTTAGTTATGGATGAGTTGACAAGAAATATTCATGATGATGTGCCATGGTGTATATTTTTTGCAGATGATATCATGTTAGTAGATGAGACTAGAGGAGTTAATACTAAGTTGGAAACTTGGAGAGAAGCACTTAAATCTAAATGATTCAGGATAAGTAACAATAACAATGGAAACAGAGGAGAAGTGAAGATTGAAAACCAAGAGGTACCAAAGAGTGAACATTTTCGTTATTTAGAATCAATTATCACAACAGCTGGGAAGATTGGAGCGGATGTGATCCATAGAATTAAGGCGGGGTAGTTTAAGTGGAAGAGTGCGTCTAGAGTTCTATGCGGTAAATGAGTACCCACTAGACTAAAATAAAAGTTCTATAGAACGGCTATTAGACTAGCAATGTTGTATGGACTGAAATCTTGAGCAACTAAGAAACAAAATGTTAAAAAGATGAGTGTTGCTGAGATGAGGATGCTAAGGTGGATGTGTGGCAAGACTAGAAAAGACTGGAATGAGTATATCATGAATGGGTAGGAGTAGCACCAACAGAAGATGAGCTGAGAGAATAGATTGAGATGGTTTGGTCATATATAACGGGAACAGAGGCAGTAGTACAAAGATGCGATACAGTGATGGTAAATGGAAGTGTTGGAGGAAGGGGCAGACCTAGATTGATATGGGCTAGTGTAGTAAATAGAGATATGAATCTCCTTAATTTGACTAACCAAATGGCCGTTGATAGAGTCGAGTGGAGAAGAAGGATTCGTGTAGCTGACCCCCATTTGATAGGGCTTAAGGTTTGGTTTGGTTTGGTTTGGTTTATGGAGACAATACTAGGCCTTAGTCTTGAATGGATAGATAGGATGCTTTTGTTGTGGAAATAAATTAGATATGTGAATAAATTTTGATCACTTGCTGTCCATGGAATGTGAAACAAAATTACAATTTATAGCTACTTGATTTGAGAGAGTTTTTATATTTAAGAAGTTATACTTTCTTGATTTCATCTCCTATCTCATGGTGATTATTGTATGTCGTAGATATTTGGAGTCCTTGATGTGGAGAAAAAGGGTAAAATAACATTCAAGCAGGTGATAATATCTCTATCTCTCTCTCTCTCTCTCTCTCTCTCTCTCTCTGTGGTGTTAGTTATACATGCGATCCCCAAATGGTCCAAACTTTGTCTCCATAAGCCCAATACAGAGCTTCTCATAGATGGCAAATGTATTGCTTGCAGTTCCTATATGGATCAGTTCATGTCCTAAAGCAACCATTATTCAGACGAGCCTGTGAATTAGCCTTCGCTGAGTGTCACACTGGAAAAAATCATTACATTTCCGAGCAAGAAGTATGTCTCATATTCTTTTCCTTGATAATACTCCCTTAAATTTATTATACTTGGATGAGGTTTTAAGTTGGTAAATGCATGTGGCACAGTTGGGAGATTCCATTAGGCAGGCTATTCCAAACATGGATGAGCTTGAGGTTAGTGATCAACATTCTCATGGGTTGAATGGCTGTGCCAATCTAATCCATACATTAACCTTTGAACAATTAACCACAACAATAGATTTTTCTTGTAATTCTGTTGAAATGAAGCTTTGTTTTACTTTACATTTGCAGATCCATGAACTCTTCAAATTATTTGATACCGATAGTGACGAGAGGATCAGCAAGGATGATTTTAGCACCTGTTTAAGAAGAAATCCGCTGCTCATAGCACTTTTCTCTACCCAGTTAATGCACAACTTGTCTGGATCAATGATAGAAGACGGTTAAAGGAGTTGGTGTGTGGTGGATGATGGGTTGATGGGTCAATTTTTGTTGTAGGTTTCTGTGAAACATTTTGGCTCTTTCACAGAGGACTTAGTGAGGGTATAGGTTATCTGCATATAATTATTCTTTTTGAAAATAGCCACTTAACTTGTGGTTTGTTGAATAAAATATGCAGTTAATTTGTATTACACGTGCCTACATGTTCAAATAACAGGGGATTATGTGCATCGATAGGGGTAATGAAATTATTTAATCCTATATAGAAGTACATTAACGGAAGTTAGGATTGTGTTTTAGATTTTAGTCCACAAATCACATAGCGTTGAGTGTTTATTTCCAAGTGACATGGGTATTGGGTGCACATAACCTGTACTACAAAGGGTTAAGGGAAACTTGCTCTTTTATTTTTTGAGTGCTGTTATTAGCACCTTATTTATTATTTTGCACCTCTCATTTTGAATTTTTTTTTTATTACAATAATAATCTTAAATGAAATTGTTAAAGAAAACATCAATCATTTTGGGACATCTCATTTCACAATTATGCTCATCCACCAACTAAATGATGAGATATGGTTTATAAGAACATCCACTTCCATCACTACTTATCCATCTTTCTCAAATCACACTCTCAAAATCTTGAAAACTTTTTGGCGGTGATATTTTGGCAGCAATGGTGGCAATCATTCAATTACATACATTTTTCTGGCATTGATAATAAGTGGAAGTTTTTTTGACAATCAAAATTTCATGAGACGAAAGGAGTACAATAATATAAGTTTAGAAAAGATTCATAACTTTGATGGTATTCTCAACTTGGAAAAAAGTTGACCTTATAAGGGTACGTTTTTTGAAAAACAAGACAAAAATGGTTTGTATTTTTTTCAGTATTGAACTCTTGAGCATATGACCAAAATTTGGGAACATTGGGCAGAACATTTTTAGGGGATGAGGGATAAGTGAGATTGAGACTGAACAAAATGCAGATTTGCTCATTTCGAATTATACACACATATATATATATATATATATTTATATAAATTGTTTTTAGGGTTTAGAGTTGATTAAAGAAATGGATAGAATTGAAGAAAGACATACACACTTATTGTGAAAAAAAAAAAGAAGTGAAGATTGTGGAGAAGACGTACCTTACACTGACCAATTCACTTTAGAAACATTTTCCTTCCACCGTTATTAGAGGGAAAATGGGTTTTGGGGAGTTTTTTGTTAGAACTTTGGAAAATAATAAGTTTTAGGGATATGGAGGTGTGCATTTGAGTGGGGATAAAATCCTTGTAAGGATAATTTTGCTATTATTTTGGAGAAGAAAAGTAATTTTCAAGATTCTAAAATTGGGTAAATTACAAATATACTTCCTGGGGTTTGCTTAAAATACGAAATGTTCCTTATAGTTTGAAAAATTACAAATACTTCCTTGTTATAATTTTTTATTTAACAGAATTAATTGAAAAAATGAAATTTCTAACTGTTCACCTATACAATAATAAAATTATTTGAATTATTAATTGAAATAAAATTTTAACATTATTAAAAATTGTTAATTAACTTGATGATTTATTAATAAAAGTACCTATTGGTTATGAAATTAAAAATTTTTGGGGGCATAATGTAATTTTTAGAACCACAGGGTATAATTTATAATTTAATTAAACCTCAAAAGGTGTGTTTGTAATTTAGCCTCTAAAATTTATAAGTAAGGGTCTAAAAAAATAAATGGGTTTTTAATAGCAGCATTCTAATTTTGTTTTATTAGTAAATTACAAATACATCGTCCTTAGAAATTTGTCTAAATTACAATTTATCCTTGTGGTTTCAAAAATTACAAGTTTCCCCTTATTAGAGTTTGTCTACTAACAAAGTTAATGGAAAAATGAAAATGACCCACTTTTCCTTCCATAATTAAAATGACTTGGGTTTATCTCATATTGGGATTTTAATACGAGAGAACTTGAGGGGCATGTAAGACTCATTACAGATCTCGTTTTAATAATTCGAACTGTTCATTTTGTAGGGTTTTCAATGTATATTTTCCATGAAAAAAATTAGGGCGATCCAATAATTGTAACATTTTCATTTTGTCGCATTTGTCTCTAAAAAAATGGACGGTCAATTTCAAAATTATATTTATCATCCATTTTTTCAGAGACAATTGCGATAAAATGAAAAATTTATGATTATTGGATCTAACTAATTTTTTCCATGAATATTATATATTGATGAGTCTACAAAATAAACGGTTAAAATCATCGAAACATGACTCATGGTGGTGAGTCCTATAGGCCTTTCAAATTCTCTCATGTTCGAGATCTTAACATGAGAAAAATCCAACCCATTAAAATGACAATGTTGCATATCTCTCTTTTCTTTGTGCTCAACCTTTTATTTTTCCCTCATCTCTACCACTTCCTACCCTTGTCCCCCACTCGTCCCTCTTATTCCTTCAGAACCACTACTGGAATTTCTTTAAACGGCTGGTGTACACCCCTTTCCCAATCACCCCCACTCCCTTTCCTAACTTAGCCATCCACTCTCATCACTGACCGGCCCTTCCCACCATTCATATCCCTACTTGTACTTGGAAAAGAAAAAGAAAAAAATCTTCAACAACTCATCCCTTCAACTAAATGGATCTTGTTTCAACATCTAGAATAGATAACCATTGCTATGATTTCAAGAAAAGAGACTTACTTAATATTTTTATTACTTTATGCCCACCTTTATTTTCACACTATAATTGATGTTTTCACGCTTAGGTTTCTTCTTCTTTGCTTTTCCCCCCTTTTTTTTTGTTTTTTGTATGCCATTTTTTTTACCCTATGCTTTTTTATGGTCACGAATATAACATCAAATAGAGTGTGGGCATAAAGTGAAAGTGAATAATAATGGTGGGCCTCACAGGGAAAGAATAAAGTAATGAAAAAAAGCATTAAGTAAGTCTCTTTCGCAGAAAGAGCACTGCTTCGAACTCCAGTACGGAATGACTCCCACCACCTCCACATACACGTGGAGGGTAAAAAGAGAAGGAAAAAAAAAATATTTCAACCAATTAGCACCCACTGGGGGTGCCGGGGTCTCCCCCATTTTCCTTCGTTGAAATTATAGCAATAATGCCTACTTTATATGTAGCCCATTACTGTTTTACAGTTTCTCAATCATTTCTCTACATTATACTAACAAATTCTTAACTTCAAAAAAAATAAAATTAATTGAAAATAAATACATCTGAACTCAATACGATACATATTGACTTTTATGAAAGGTGTTGAAGTAGGGTAAATAATTTTGGGTTGAGCTGGCTAGTTGATCCCTGGAAATTGTTGTCCATATCAACAATCTGGAAGTATTATCCTGTTCATTAGGTACATTGGAAAACAGTGACATTTGTTGAAAAGATTGGTCGAAAATTAAAATTTTGAAATTGATGAAATATCTGCAAAATGCTATCAATTGCTATAAATTTACAAATATATATATATATATATATTATGTATATATACTTTTTTATGTAAAACCAGTATACTTTTCGTATCATGTGATTCAAGTGCAATTGCAATTCCTTGTTTGTTGCTTTAAAAAGCTACTTTTAAAAAAGTATGCTTTTTAAAAGTTAAAGCTAGTGAAATTATTCACTGCCTTTAATTTTTTAAAAATTAAATTTTTTATTTTTTATATTTTTAGTAAATATCTTTAAAATTTTAGATATTTTTTACTTTTTTAGATATATTTTACTTAAATGTATTTAAAAAGTACATATTTGCAAAAAAAAAAAATTAAAAATCAATAAACACACAACAATACAAAAAATGTACCCATTTTTTGTATTTTAGTGAATTTTTTAAAGTTTTTTTCACAAATATTATACTTTTTAAGTGTATTTATATTAGGTGTATCTAATTTTTTTAAAAAAAATTGTTTACAATATTAAAAAAATTCAATAAAACAAAAAATACGAAAAACAAAAAATTTCATTTTCTGAAAAATGAATCTTGAGTTATAAAATCAAACAAGCTGATTAGTTCTCTGTCCATAATTATTCCCTTACTTTTTTTTTCAATTTATATTTTCTGTTATAAAACTAGGGAAAGCTAATGGTATCATATGCACCCTACCAAAAATTGAAATAATTTTATCACAAAATTTCATAATATTAATTACAAAATACGTAATCTTGTCACAAATTAGCGTAATAAAATGTCTAATATTTTGTGATTGATGTTACAAAAATTTGTGGGTTGGTTACGACATTTTTTATTATGCCAATTTATAATGAGATTAAACATTTTATGTTTGATATTATGAAATTTTATATTAAAATTACGCCAATTTGTGATAACCATATGTTTTCCCTACAAAATAAAATTTGACAATTTTTTATGTTTTATGAATTATTTTGAAGGATTTTTTCCCCTTTTTCATTGTTGTAAACACTACCTTTTTAACAAACAGTTTAACCTTATTCTATGCATACCCTTATCATAAGAATGTTACAAAATTTTGTAGTGAAAATTATGATGTTTTTAACTGTAAACTGAAAGTTACGAACAGTAATTGTTAAATTACATACATTAAAGGGTGTATACGGTATACAATTTTGTTTGATTTGATTTTCAAAATCAATTTTATAAAAAAAATTCAAAAAAAGTAAAATAAAAACTAATTTAGTGTAAAAAATGTAAAATAAAAATTGCATGTTATTTTCACATACTTTTATCTTTTATGATAACAGAACTCATATATGAAAATTTTAAAATATATTTTTTATTTTGATTTTTAAAAAATTAATTTATATTTAAAAAAAATTCTGAAAACAAAACTAAACAGTAATAGAGATTAAAAACACCCAGAAAAATATTGGTCATTTCATTTTTTAAACAATTCATTTTCTAAATTTGTATATATATATTTTTTAACACAATAATTTAATTCTAACCCTGCCACCTGTTAGTATTTTTTTTAGGGTAAATTACACTAGCATTCCCAAGGTTTCTGTTTAATATAGATTCCCTTACATTTGAAAAATTATGCTTAACTTCCTGTCAAATTAAAATGACATATGTATCCCTTAACATTTATATAAAATAATAAAATAATACAGATATTTTGTTTATGTCATTTCAAAAGAAATAATAATCATCTTCTTTGGTTTAATTCACAGAAAAAATTGAGTTTTTTTTTATTTTTTTATTTTCTTGTTTTTTATTTTTATTTTTATTTTTATTTTTATTTTATGTTTTTGGATACACTTAATCTAAATATATTTTTGTTTTTTTTAAATTCAATAAATATAAAAAATATAAAATATAAAATTCGGTACATTATCTTATTTTGTTGTATTCAATGTTTTTTTTTTTTTTAAATTTTTTGTACAAATTTTATACTTTTTAAACATATCTAGATTAAATTGATCCAAAAAATAAAAATAAATTGATTAAAATATTTTTAAAATTATTAAAAATACAAAATATAAATTAAAAACTCAAAAAATTATTTCTAAAAACTTCATGAGGGTGTGGAGTACCTTTTTGTTTATGTTATTTTTGTATAAACGTATATATATGCATTGTATTTTTGTGCTGTGAAGTTCGATTAGGTGTTTGGTTAGATTTTACGTGAATGACAGTATTTGGTAATACTGTAATAAATATGGGTGAATAGACCCAAAAAATAAAATAAAAATGATGGTGGAAATAAAAATGAAAAATTATATTATATAAAGATTATACAAAAAATATCATAAAAGTATTATGATAGTGATATTATTATAATATAAAGAGTTATGCTAGGGGTCCCAATTAAATTATCAAATTTTCTATCAAACCTCTCACATGGGTGTGGAACCCACACACATGTGATTTGTGTGGGTCTCACACCCATGTGAGAGGTTTGGTAGACAATTTGGTAATTCATTTGGGACTTATAACATTTTTCAAATATAAATCATGTTTATTAGTGTTTTGTTTTACAGTGAAAGGTCACCATTAAACTATATTATTGTGTTTGAAAATCTATATAAAATTTATGTTTGTATATCATCACGTAATAAGAATATGTTGAGGTAAAATTTAATGATAGAAAGTTATAGAATATAATCATGATGATAAGAAGAAGAAATGGTAGGAAAAATGATAAAATGGTCATCTAGAAAATTTTAAGGCATGACATCAGCAATTCATGAAACAATTTGTAATGAAATTATAAACCTAAGGAAAAGAATATAATTTTTCAAATGTGAAAGATGGTCTATATTAAACTAGTTGTCAGGCACACGCGATGTGTGTGCAAACTCGTTTGGAGTTATAATATGAAATTCAAATTTTTTTTTTCTTTCTGATATGTACATATGAATTATATGTATAACAGTATAACTATGTGTGATGTAATATTTGATATTAAGAATACTAAATTTTTTCTTAAAAAAAAACACATGCAAAACATAATAATAATAATAAACAAATAAACAAAGATTTTTTTAAAAAAAAATTACAAACCGAAGAATCTTTACAGTAGCCAAAAAAAAAGAAAAAAAGAATACTTTCAATAAAAGAGATTTAATTTACATAAAGAAAAATAATAATTACAGTGAAACAGATTTGATATAAAAGTAATAGTCTATTTTTTTCCCAAGGAACCTAATAACATAAATAAATTTTTTTTCTTTTACTTTTTAATCAAGAAAATAAAAAGTATAATTAACAGTGTACACACAAAATATCAAAATACAAACTCATACTCTTGGAACATGTACAATAAAAAAAGATTTGATATACACAAATAAAAATAATAATAAACTATTAATATAAATAATAAAATAATAAAACTGCAAAAAAATATATATATTTATTTTTAAAAAAAATCAAATTTAATACTGTTATTTTGAAAAAAAAAATTTAAGAATGCTGAATTATTTTTTAAAAAACACACACAACATTAATAAAACAAAAAATCAATTTTTTGAAAACAAAAATTATAAACACACAAACGTAATTTTTTTTTCAAAGATACAAACCCAAGACTCTTAAACACTTACAGTCAAAGAGATTTGATATATACAAAAAAAAAATAGTAAAACCTATTAATATAAAAAAATAATAATAAATTCTAAAAAAAATTAAAAAAATATTTTAATAACACTGAATCATTTCTTAAAAAAAAAACACACACACACACACAAAATTTAGGAACCCCAACAAATAATTTTTTTAAAAACTACAAACACAAGACTTTTAGAACACATAGGGGTGATGCTTTTCTCTCTCTAAACTGAGAGCCTCTCTCTCTTCTATGAGGGTATCCCTGCCTTAGGGCAGTTTCTGGGTTTTTCTCCTTCCGTAGCCCCTTTCCGTCACTCTCTCTCTTTGCTCTCTCCTTTCTACCTCTAGTCCAACTTCTTTCTTATATTCGGCTCTTTCTTAGATCCACCATCTTCGCTTTCAACTTTCTTTTCCTCTCTTTTCCTCTCTCCCTACCTTTCACCACATTTGTTCCTTCAGTATGGCTTCGATGAGTCATGACCCTGCGTTTGGCGACGAGCTGATTCTCGAAGCTGGTGTTTGCGAGGCTGAGACTGTCTCCCAGTTTTGTCTTATTGGGAAAGTCCTAGCACCCAAAATCCTCAACAGGAATGCCGTCTCCTCCATTATCAACAGTGCATGGAAATTGCGAGGTACCCTGGCTATCTCCCATTGGTCTGATAATATTTTCCTTTTCCACTTCACGGAGGCAGAAGACCGCAAACGGATCCTTTTCGAGAGCCCTTGGTCCATTATGGGCTCTCTCCTGGTTCTTCGCACTCTATCGGCCGGACAAACTGCAGCTAAAGTTGATTTCAATTGGTGCTCTTTCTGGGTACAAGCCCACGGTTTGCCGTTCCATAATATGACGCGGCAAACCAGTGAGATTTTGGGTCAGCGAGTTGGACATCTGGTCCAGGTGGAAGCACAATCGGAGGGTTTACTCCTCCATAGAAGCTTTCTTCGCTTTCGTGTGGCTATTAACCTTCAAGAACCCCTCCCTAAGGGTGTTTGGCTCAAACGCCCACAGGGCGGCTCGGCGATTTGGGTTTTTTTCAAGTATGAAAGGCTTTCTGACTTCTGCTATGACTGTGGGCGGATTGGCCATGATAACAAGAGTTGTAAATTTGTATCTAAGGAGCAAGGCCTAGCATCTGGCTATGGTCCAGAGCTTCGCACTGGGGCTGTTAAAAGCTGGGGCCTGCAGGTTGATCAACTATTAAGGAAGGAGGAGGAACAGCTTGTTAGGGCAAGCCCTCCCTCCAGTCACCGGAGTAAGCACTCTGCATCACCCTCCTTCGACTCCACGGCGGGGTGTAATCAACCGGGCCAACAGGACACAGTACCACATTCGGATACCTCTTTCTCTGGTACAGAATTGTGCGCACGATCCTCTGCCTTTCTAGAGACAGATGGCATTGCTTGCTCAGAGACAGGTGGCATTCTCTCCTGAGCCACCTGGACAGACCGTTATTGATATGCCTCCAAGTCTTCCTAGTATTGCAGGAGACAATAGGCTCTTGTCATCTCAGCCTCCCCACCATACTGATGTGCCCTCTTCTCTGGATCTACCAACCATATTTGGGCCTGCCTTGGAGCAATCCACCTCTGCATTGAGGCCCCGCACTTCTTCCACTGGGCCTGCTTATTATGTGACAGAACCACCAGACAGCCCACGTTCCTCGACTCCTATTCCCACCTTAGCCGAATTGGGCCTCTCACTCCAAACCCCTGGCCCTCTTCCACAATCACTGGCACCTTCTTATGCTCTGGATTCCTGCCTTTCAAAAGCTCTTAAGTCCCTCTCCCTCAAAAGGAAAGACCCTGAAGAACTCCAACACTCATCTCGACCCCCTAAGCTGTTGCGTTATGATGTCCCCTCCTCATTGGTCCCTCATAACTCTGAACCCCCCTCCCCTTCTTCGGTGGATGGTATTGGTCTTTACTCTCATGGGCCATCGACCGCCAGACAGCCAACTAATGCCCCATCTCGGCGTCGAGGCACTCGGTTTCTCGCAGAAATTCTCTGGTTGAAATTGCGATCCAAGAAGCTGGAATTGCCTCTGATAGTGCAGCTCTCATTACAGTACCGGTTCATCAGTGTACCTCCGGAACTGACCTCTTTGATTCACCTTCTTCTAGTTCTACTCAGTTTGGGATCTCGTATGTTGAGGCGGTGTGTGGTTGGCCCTAAACAGCCACAAGGTCCATGTTAATCCTGAGCTGGAATTGTCAGGGATGGGCGACCTCTGACATTCCAGATCCTCCAAGGGTTGTGTCGAACCCATCGTTCTCAAATAATTTTCCTCATGGAGACGAAGAATAATCAATTGAAGCTGGAAGCTCTCAGACGACGGCTCCGGTATCCTAATAAAAGCTATGTGGACCCAGTGGGACTTTCAGGAGGTTTAGCTCTGTGGTGGTTGGATGAGGTCCATCTACAGGTCAGTCTTAAGTCTGCAAATTTATTTAACTGTCATGTCTCTGATAATATCACTAACTTCTCGTGGCTAGCTACTTTTGTTTACGCGCCCCCTAGATGGACGGATAGGAAGGATTTTTGGCAAGTTTTGCAGGCAATTGCTCAGGACAATATCGATCCTTGGCTTTGTTTGGGTGATTTTAATGAAGTGGGGCAGTCTTGGGAGAAACAAGGAAGAGTTGCTTGTAATAGTGTGAGGATAGAACATTATCAGAAGCTCTTGTCGGAATGTCAACTTATGGATCTTGAATACAAAGGCACCCCTTATACCTGGACTAATAACCAAAAAGGCATCTGTAATGTGCGGGAACGCCTAGATAAGGCTTTGGTGACTGTTAATTGTAGACTTTTATTCCCCTACGCTCAAGTCCACCATGAGATTTTTCTGGGCTTGGACCACTGCCCCCTTCTTCTTCACTGCCAAATCCCTCCTAAGAGAGTGCCTCACCAGTTTAAGTTTGAGTCTATGTGGACAACCCATCCTGAGTGTGAAGAAATTATTAAGGCCAACTGGCTTAAGTTCCAACCGGGCTCTCCAATTTCCAAAGTGTGTCTCAAGCTCCAAACCTGTCAAAGAGGTCTTACTGAGTGGAGTAAAAAAGCCTTTGGGAACAATAGAGCAAGATTGGCCACTTTGGAAACAAGACTTCACCAGCTACAGCTTCTCCCCTTTTCAGATTACAACGGCATCCAAATTCGACTTGTGCAAGATGAAATTGAAACGGTTCTACTGAGGGAAGAAATGTTCCAACACCAGAGGTCTCGGATCAATTGGCTCAGTTATGGGGATCGTAACTCGGCTTTCTTTCATGCTTCGGTCGTCCAACGGAGGCAGAGAAATCAGTTGGTAAAGCTCAAAATGGATAATGGCGTCTGGTTAGAGACTGATAGTGCCATTAATGCTCATCTCTCCTCATACTTTCATCACATTTTTCAGGCAAAGGGACCTAGAAATTTTGAGGAGGCTTTGGCAGTGGTGAATCTGTCTGTGACTCCTTCGATGAATGAGGCTCTTCTTAGGCCCATCGTTGATGATGAAGTAAAGCTTGCTGCCTTTCAATTGGGTCCTTTAAAAGCCCCAGGGCCTGATGGCTTTCCAGGTCTGTTTTATCAAAAGCATTGGCATGTGGTCGGGCCAGAAGTGTGTAAGGCGGTTCGTAACTTTTTTCATACTGGACGTCTCCGCGAAGGTGTAAACCACACTAACCTTATCCTTATCCCTAAAGTGCAAACCCCGGAAAAACTAAGTCAGTATCGGCCTATCAGCTTATGTAACTTTTTCATGAAAATCATAACAAAGGTGTTGGCTAACAGATTGAAGGCTTGTCTCAAGAAACTCATCTCTCCTCAGCAAGCGGCATTTGTGCCTGGTCGCCTCATTCAAGATAGCATTCTCATTGCGCATGAGGCCTTTCACTTTTTAAAACATAAGAAGCAGGGGCGAATGGGTTCTATGGCTCTGAAACTAGACTTTAACAAAGCTTATGAGCGCATTCAATGGGATTTCTTACAAGCTACTCTTCTCTGCTTAGGCTTTCATCACAAATGGGTTTGCTTGGTAATGGAATGTGTGACAACAGTGGAGTTTTCAGTGTTCGTAAATGGCGAAAGACGCACCTCCTTTACTCCATCATGTGGGCTTCGTCAAGGTGACCCACTCTCACCATATTTGTTCCTCTTGGTTGCTGATGTGTTGTCTAATTTAATTCATCAAAGTCTTCTTTCCAATGCGATCTCTGGAATCCGGATGCGTAGGACTTGTCCCAAGTTATCACATCTCCTTTTCGCAGACGATGCCATTCTTTTTTTCAAGGCTGAGCATTTTGAGGGTCTTCATATTCTGAATATTTTACGGGTCTATAGCGAGGCATCTGGTCAAATCCTCAATTTTGATAAGTCTGGAGCTCTTTTCTCGGCCAACACCTCAGCTAGTGCTCGCCAGGCCATGTGTCTTTTATTGGGTGTTTCTGAAGCTAATCCTAAAGCCAAATACCTGGGCCTCCCAGCCTCATGGGGAAAATCTAAGACTGAAGCCTACAGTTTTCTTCTGGAAAAAGCTTTGCTGAAATTACAAGGGTGGAAATCTAACTTATTATCTCAAGCGGGCAGAGAGACTCTCATCAAGGCTGTGGTTCAGGCTATTCCCTCTTACGCGATGGCATGTTTTGAGCTCCCTCAAGCTTTTTGCTCTAAGCTTAACAGTTTCATTCGCAATTTTTGGTGGAGAGGGGATCCCGAATATAGGGGCATTTGTTGGGCTAAGTGGACCCATATGACTAATCCGAAATCGGAGGGGGGTATGGGGCTGCGTGACTTCAGAGATTTCAACCTCGCCCTTCTGGCCAAACAGGGCTGGCGTTTATTGTCTAATCCGGACTCCTATTGGGCTCGAATGTACAAGGGTCTTTATTTCCCTCATTCTTCCTTCTTACAAGCTACTAAGGGCTCAAATGCCTCATGGGCATGGCACAGTCTTTTAAAGGGTCGAGAGTTGATTCAGGTTGGTCTCCGATGGCAAGTACACTCTGGACATCAGATTCGTTTTTGGGAGGACCCGTGGATTCCTTCTATTCAAGGCTTCAAAATCCGTTCAGCAAAGCCTCTCACCTGCGATGTTCTGCTGGTAGCCGACGTTATTGATCAGGCTCATAAGGCTTGGCATTTAGACTCACTGTTGCACTGTCTTTCCACCGAAGAAGTTGAAGCCATCTCAGTTATACCTATAGCAGTGGAGGGACGGGAGGATTCTGTCATTTGGCACCCTAACAAGTCAGGCCTCTACTCAGTTAAATCCAGGTATGCTCTAGCCAGATCTCTTAGGGACCGCGCATCGGACAGCTCTCCTTCCTCTTCTATATCCCTCGTTAATAATATGTGGAAGATTATTTGGGGATTACAGACTCCACCCAAAATTCGACACTTTTGGTGGAAGGCATGTCATAACCTCCTTGCCACCAGAGCTGGTCTTTTCAAACGCAAATGTAGCCCTTCGGCGGTCTGCCCAATATGTCTTTCTGCTACTGAAACAGTGGAACACTTGTTATTTGACTGCTCTTGGTCTAAAGCTGTGTGGTTTGGAAGCTCACTCAACCTTCGAATAGCCCTTGGCTCAATCCCAAATGTGTCTCAATGGACAAGTGATATTATTAGCCAAGCTCTCTCCACTTCTGATGCTAAGACCTCTCTCAGCAAAATTGCCACGGTGGGTTGGTTCATATGGAAATCGAGGAACGAGTTCGTCTTCAACCATATCCTAGTGGATCCTTTGGCAACACTCCATAGAATTGCTCACTCTTGGACTGAACAGGAAGACTTCTTCAGCCCTCTCACCAATCCAGAACACCGGACTGCTTCCTTGTCCTCTACCCTGTTTCAGGATGGATACCAGCCCACTCTGGCTTCTTTAAGATCAACTGTGACGCTTCTTTCTGCCAGCGAGACTCCATGGCTGCCATTGCAGCAGTTATTCGAGACTCCAATGGCAAACTCATCGATGGTAACGCCAGGACTGTTGCGGCCTCTTCAGCCTTCCAAGCTGAGGCTTTTGCTGTCCGCATGGCTTGCCTTATGGTTAGGGCCCATAACTTGTCTTTTGTGGAGATTGAAAGTGACAACCAAATGGTTATCAAACTGTGTGTTTCAGAGCAGGTCCCTCATTGGGAGTTGAGTGCAATTATTCTAGATATTCGCTATTTCGCCTCAGCCTATCATCTTTCATTTTCATGGACTCACCGATCCAACAACCGTGTAGCAGATTGGGTGGCCAACACCCAAGCCTCTCAGGGTCTACCTGTAACCTGGGTTGTGCTCCCACCTATCAGTCTATTATCTTTATTATCTGCTGATGTATCCTCTGCGGTTGTAACTTCATTTGTTGGCTAATCCATGTGTTAGTGCCTTTCGGTTCAAAAAAATATTGATACGCATATACACAAAAAAAAAAAATAAAAATAAATAAATAAACAGTCAAACATAATTGATATATACACAAAAAAATATAATTAATAGTATTACATAAAAAAATATAAAGACATAAGTTTAAGGCACTTAAAACACTTATAATTACATAGATTTGATAGACACACAGGAAATCAATCATTACAATCAGAAAGATTTTGATATACATAAAAATAAAAAATAAAAAATAAAAATAAACAAATAATTGTGAACGGATGTGGCACAGTGCGAATAATTGTGAATGGATGTGAACCTTGGAGTTATAATATGAAATTAAAATTTTTTTTTTCAATAGTATAAGTTTGTGTAATGTAATATTTGAGATTAAAAGATTGTTTGGGATAATTTAAATAAGTGTATTTTTTATTTTTTTACGAAAAGATATTTAAAAAAATAAAAAGATAATATGATGAAAAAAAAATAAAAAAATAAATTATTTTATATATGTCAAACTTGACCTAAGAATAAATTCCCTCTTAAAAAAAACACAGGCAAAAAATAACAATAATAATAAACGATTAATGCTTCCTACCCCCAGTAAATGGCACCCCAGTGACACAAAAAAAAAAAACAACCCCCCTCTTAGTGTCACGTGACACTGTGAGATTGGAAGGAAATAAAAAAAAAAAAAAACTGGCCAGTGGGGGCGCCCCACGTCACTGAAGTCGACCCCCCACTGGTTGTATGCAGCAAGGTTGAATAATAAACTAATGTATTTTTCCCTCACCAAACCCTACAACTGTCAGACTCTCTCCATGGATGATAGAGGGTCCACGCCACCAAAAGCAGATGCCATTATTGATCTCCTCTCTCTCTCTCTCCTATAATGTAATTTCGATTTCAATCTAAGGGGCCCTCTACTTTCTGCTTTTTCTCACTTCACTTTCTTCTTCTGTCCACTGTGATGTCACCATTCTGTATTGGCATTACTACTGTTTTGTTTTGTTTCACAAATTCTAAAGCTTTTACTGAAAAATCTGCAATCTCTTCTCTTTGCTTTGCTTCTTTCTGATTTGGGTTTTTCCTTTCCTACCCTTCTGCAATTGGAATCAATGGCTATCCTAGAAGTCTTTCTCGGTGCGTTCATCACTGTGCTCTTGGACAAGCTGGCCTCCGGTGGGTGGTTGGAATTTCTCCGCCACGATGGCATCCATACCGAGCTGAGCAATTGGACCAACACACTCTCCCAAATTCAAGAACTTGTTGAAGTTGGGTAAATAATTTCGGGTCGAGCTGGCTGGTTGATCCTTGGAAATTGTTGTCCATTCCTTCAATCTTGAAGTATCAACCTGTTCATTAGCTACATTGGCCCTGTTTGGTAGAGGTGTGGGAAAGTGTTTATAACTTATGTTTAAACAGCTTATAGCTTATAACTATGAATATAAATTGATTTCTGACTTATAAATTAAGTATCTCCTGTCCCACTCAAAGAATAAGCTGATTTGTGATTTCTTAAAAGTTATAAGTTATAAATTATAAGTTAAACCAAACACCATTTTTTATGCTAAAATTTTGTGCTTAACATTATGAAATTTTATGCTAAAATTATGTCATTTTGTGGCAACCATATGTTTTCCCTAAAAAAAAAATGAAAAATTGACTTTTTTTTTTTTTTAATGAATTATTTTGAAGGATTTTTTTTGGGGGTGTTTGCAAACACCATTTTTTTTTGACGAAGTTTGACCTTATTCTATGCATACCCTTATCATAAGAATGTTATAAATTTTTGTAGCGAAAATTATAAATATTTGTAATAAAGATAAAGAATGATGAATATGTATAACGTTAAATTGAAAGTTATGAATCAATTTAATTAGAAAAGTTATGACATGATATGTTGTGATATTTATTATGAAATGTTATGATTAAATTAGTGTATATTATGCCATTTTGTTTGGTTTGATTTTCACAATTAAATTTATGAAAAATTAAAAAAAAAAAACAGAAAATTAATTTGTTTTGAAAGATGCAAAAATAAAAAAATACATATTATTGGACATTCCATTTCTTAAACACTTCATTTTTAAATTTCTATTTTCTTGTTATTTTTTAAACACTCTAAATTAATTCTAATTCTACCACCTGTTAGCATTTTTTGCTTGAAATGATTTAACATTTCTTGTTTCGTTTAAGGATTAAAAAAAAAAAAGAATTTGAAAAAAAAAATATATATATATATATAATAAAATATACTTTCATTTCACCTACTTTCATATATATTTTTTTTGAAATCTCTCTCCAAATATTTAAGAAAAATATTGTAAACTCTAAATAAATTATTAATTTTTCTACCAAATCTTTCATATAAATGTGATACCCACGCAAATTATATATGTATAAGTCCTACATGCATGGAAAAAGTTTAGTAAAAAATTAATATATTTTATTTGACATCCCTATCCTATCTTCTTAAACCAAACACACTCCCTCCCCTTTCTGCTTTTTCTCGCCACTTTCTTATTCGGTCTTGTTTTGTTTCAGAAATTCTAAAGCTTTTACTGAAAATCTGCAATCTCTTCTTGCTTTGCTTCTGATTGGGGGTTTCCCTTTTCTTCCATTCTGCAATTGGAATCAATGGCTATGGTAGAAGTGTTTCTCGGTGCGTTCCTCACAGTGCTCTTGGATAAGATGGCCTCTGGTGAGTGGTTGGAATTTCTCCACCACGAGGGCATTCATACCCAGCTGAGCAATTGGACCAACACTCTCTCCCAAATTCAAGCACTTCTCACTGACGCAGAGGAGAAGCAAAAATAGGGAAAGCTATCATGCACCCTACCACAAATTAAAATAATTTTATCACAAATTTATGTAACATTAATTATAAAATATATAATCTCGTCATAAATTAGTGTAATAAAATATTTAAAATTTTGTGATTGATGTTACAAAAATTTATAACTTGATTATGATATTTTTTATTACATTAATTTGTGATGAAATTAAACACTTTGTGCTGACGTTATGAAATTTTGTATTAAAATTATGTCAATTTGTGGTAACCATATGTTTTCCCTTAAAAATAAAAATTGACATTTTTTTTTTTAAAATGAATTATTTTGAAGGATTTTTTTCCTTGCTGTAAACACTACCTTTTTAACAAACAGTTTAACCTTATTCTATGAATAGCCCTATCATAAGAACGTTACTAAAGATGTTTGGGATGTCTTAAATAAGTGTATTTTTTTTATATTTTTAGATTAAAAAATTGAGAGAAAAGAGATAGATATTTGGATTAACTTTTTGTCTTTTTATGAAAAAATATGTAATAAAAAATTGTATAAATAAGTGTATAGGAGAGGTAAGTGTAATAGGCTGTACGACACCTTTTTCTAGCGAAGTGTAGGAGATAAGGACATGATTGCCTCATTCGTGGGCAACCATTTGGACTGTGTTTTCGGCCTGTGGGCCCATCACGAGTTCCATTTTGATAATCTGAACCGTTCTATATGTAAAACTTGTCGAGTATTATATGTTTATAAAAAAATCACATTGGTCGAATATCGAAATCATATTGATCGGATTAATTTTTGTTCACCAGTAAACTATAACACCATTTTTTTTTATACAAAAACTGATTTGATCATATAGTTAGCGATATCCGATCAATGTGATTTTTTACAGGTATATAGTACTCAACGAGTTCTACATATTGAACGGTTCAAATTATCAAAATGTATCATTATTGGCTCCCACGGGCCGAACAACACAGTCTAAATGGTTGCCTGCGAAGGAGGCAATCATTTCTAGACCAATACAGCAGACCAATCACGCGGACAGCCCATCACTTCAGCAAAAAGTTGAGTTGGATTTTTTTATGTGTAAATTTATTTATTTTTTGAATAGTGATAACTTTTTAACTTTTTAAGTAACTTTTTGATTTTTTATTTTTTTCAAGACATGCCAAACCAAACCAAACCAAAATTTTGTAGTGGAGATTATGATGTTTTTAACCTTAAACTGAAAGTTACGAAGAGTAATGGTTAAATTACATATATTAAAGCAACCTTGCTGCATACACCCAGTGGGGGTCGACCCCCAGTGACGTGGGGCGCCCCCACTGGCCAGTTTTCTTTTTTTTTTTCTTTCCTTCCAATCCCACAGTGTCACGTGGCACTGGGGTCACTGGAGGTGGCATTTACTGGGGGTAGGAAGCATTAATCTATATTAAAGGGTGTATATGGTATACAATTTGTTTGATTTGATTTTCAAAACCAATTTTATAAAAAAATTCTAAAAATGTAAAATAAAAACTAATTTAGTGTAAAAAATGTAAAATAAAAAATGCATATTATTTTCACATACTTTTATCTTTTATGATAACAGAACTCATTTTTGAAAATTTTAAAATATATTATTTTATTTTTATTTTTAAAAAATTAATTTCTATTTTTTAAAAAAAATCTGAAAACAAAACTGAAGAGTAACAGAGATTAAAAACACCCAGAAAAATATTGGTCATTTCATTTTTTAAACAATTCATTTTCTAAATTTGTATTTTTTTAACACAATAATGTAATTCTAACCCTGCCACCTGTTAGTATTTTTTTTAAGGGTAAATTACACTAGCATCCCCGATGTTTCTGTTTAATATATATCCTCACATTTAAAAAATTATATTTAACTCCTATCAAATTAAAATGACATATTTATCCCTTAACATTCATACATATAAAATAATAAAATAATACAGATATTTTATTTATGTCATTTCAAAAGAAATAACAATCATCTTCTTTGGTTTAATTCATAGAAAAAAGTGAGTTTTTTTTTATTATTTATTTTTCATGTTTTTTTTATTTTTATTGAATTTTTTTAATATTTTAAGTATTTTTTTTATTTTTTAAATACATTTAATTTAAATATACTTAAGAAGTATAATATTTTGTGATTTTTTTTTTAAATTCACTTAATACAAAAAATACAAAAATATAAAAAATCATTACATTATCTTATTTTGTTGTATTCAATGAATTTTTTTTAAAAAAATTTGTACAAATTTTATACTTTTTAAATATATCTAGATTAAATTGATCTAAAAACTAAAAATAAATTGATTAAAATATTTTTAAAATTATTAAAAATACAAAAATTTAAATTAAAAACTCGGAAAATTATTTCTAAAAACTTCATGAGGGTGTGGAGTACATTTTTATTGATGTTATTTTTGTATAAACGTATATATATGCATTGTATTTTTGGGCTTTCAAGTTTGATTAGGTGTTTGGTTAGATTTTACGTGAATGATAATGTTTGGTAATGCTGTAATAAATGTGGGTGAATAGACGAGAAATGAAAATGATGGTGGAAATAAAAATGAAAAATTATATTCATATATAAAATTTATATAAAAAAATATTGTGATAGTGATAGTATTGTAAATATAAATCATGTTTATGAGTTTCGTTTTAAAGTGAAAGATCACCATTAAACTATGTTATTGTGTTTGAAAATTTTATATAAAATTTATGTTAGTATATTATCACTCAATAAGAATATGTTGAGGTAGAATTTAATAATAAAAAGTTATAGAATATAGTCATAATGATAAGAAGAAGAAATGGTAGGAAAAAAGAATAAAATAGTAATTTAGAAAATTTTAAGACATGATATCAACAATTCAGGGAATAATTTGTAATGAAATTATAAACCCAGAGAGAAGAACATAATTTTTTTAATATGAAAAAGGATTTGTATTAAACTGACTATTAGGCACACGCAATGCTAAGGGTGTAAATCTGGCCCAACTCGACCTGGTCCATGTCGGTCCTCGCGAGCTCCTGCCAAAATTCAAGCAGGGCTGGGCCGGCCTACATGCCCAAAAAATTAGGCCTAAGCCCAGGCCCAAGGATATTCAAGGTTGGGCGAGCCTACCCATTTTTAAATATTTTTTTTAATGTTTTCTACTAAAAGTTTATTATTTTTTACTAAAAAATACACTGGGCTAGGGGCAGCCCGGGCCTTGAGTGGGCCTTAAGGGGGGGCCAATGGGCCAGCCCACAAGTTGGGCAAGGCGAGTTAGGCTTCAAAATGATGGCCCAGACCTAATGGGGCTCGAGCTGGGCCCGGGCCCAAACAAGCCTAAACGGGGCTCATGCCGGGCCGCCCACAGATCGCAGGTCATTTTTTGACTCCTACGCAATGCGTGTGCAAGCTCGTTTGGAGTTATAATATGAAATTCAAATTTTTTTTTCCTGATATGTACATATGAATCATATGTATAACAGTACAACTATATCTAATGTAATATTTGATATTAAAAACACTATTTTTTCTTTTAAAAAAAAACACATGCAAATAATAACAATAATAAACAAATAAACAAAGATTTTTAAAAAAAATTACAAACCAAGACTCTTAGAATACTTACTGTAGGCAAAAAAAAAAAAAAAAATACTTACAATAAAAGAGATTTGATTTATATAAAGAAAAATAATAGTTACAATAAAATAGATTTGATATAAACTAGAAAAGTAATAATCTTTTTTTTTTTTTTCCCTAAGGAACCTAATAACATAATGAAACTTTTTATTTCTCTTACTTTTTAATCAAGAAAATAAAAAGTATAATTAACAGTGTACACACAAAATATCAACATACAAACCCATACTTTTAGAACACTTACAATAAAAAGATTTGATATACACAAATAAAAATAATAATAAACCATTAATATAAATAATAATCCCCCCTCCCCCCCCCAAAAAAAAAAACTATTTAAACAAAAAAATCAAATTTTTAAAAAACAACAAATTTTAAGAACGCTGAATTAGTTTTTTAAAAAACACAACATTTATAGTCAACGAGATTTGAAAACAAAAAACCAATTTATTGAAAACATAAATTATAAACATACAAACATAAATTTTTTTCAAAGATACAAACCCAAGGCTCTTAAAATATTTACAAAAATGCTTTAGACCACTAATTAGTGGTGACTCTAATACCCACTGCCACATGTGTTTTGTGCCTTAGTTTTTGTTTTTTGTTTTTTTTTCAATTGTCACCTCACTAGTGGTGGAGTTAGTGATGATAAATTAGTGGTATGTAGCATTGCTCAAATATTTATAGTCAACAAGATTTGATATACACAAAGAAAAATAATAGTAAAACCTATCAATAGAAAAAATCATAAAAAAAATTTAAAAAAAATGTTTTTAATAACACTGAAAAATACACACACACACACAAAGGCTAAGTTTGGGATGTCCAATATAATCTAAAAAGTCAAAAAGTTACTCAAAAAGTTAAAAAGTTAACACTATTCATCAAAAGTCAACAATTACGGCTGCACAACTCCCAATTCAAATTTTCTTCTAAAAATCAATTTTTACAATTTTTTATTACATATTTTTTCATAAAAAATCAAAAAATTAACCCAAACATCCATATTTTCAACCTCAATTTTTTAATTTAAAAAGACAAAAAATACACTTATTTAGTCTTCCTAAACTTGCCTAAGACTCTCTCCATAGAGGGTCCATGCCACCGAAAGCGGATGCCATTATTGACCTATCTCTCTCTCTCCTATAATGTAATTTCGATTTCACTCAAAGGGGCCCTCTACTTTCTGCTTTTTCTTACTCACTTTCTTCTTCTGTCCACTGTGATTGATGTTGATAGAGAGAGAGAGAGAGAGAGAGAGAGAGAGAGAAATCCACGAGTTCCGGATCCTCCAGCCAGGGATCCCTCCGTCCTCCGGTCAAGGGCCACGATTTGGCCACGTGGCCCATTTGAAGATCTACGGCTCAGTTAAAAAAAAAAAAATTTCGTTTTTTCTGAAATGGAAGAAGAACCAGAGGATGAAGATCTGATCTGTTCAAGTCTGTTTGGAAGAAGAAACAGAAGAAATGAAGAGAGAGAGTGAGAGGAATTTTTATTTGTATTGGTGAGATTTCAACTATCATTTCACAGATTTTCCAAAATTTCCTTTTGGATTCATCAAGATGATGATGAAATTTCACTTTTCCAGATCAACATTTAGATGATGAAGAAACATTTTCCAGATCACATCTCTCATTATCAAGAACATCTTTGCCATCTAAACATTTTCATTTTTCCAGATCAACATTAAACATCTTCATCGCCATTTTCCAGATCAACATCTTCAATCGCCATTTTCCCAGATCAACATCTTCATCATCAAGAACATCTTCGCCATCTAAACATTTTTCACTTTTCCAGATCAACATTAAACATCTTCATCGCCATCTAAAATTGTTAATGAACTGAGAAAAGTGAAATTTCATCTAACATTTCATTAAACATCTAACATTTTCATTTAAATGATGATGAAATTTCACTTTTCCAGATCAACATTAAAAAAAATTTCACTTTTCACGTTTAGATGCATGAGATGTTTTTTCGCGTTGTTCTTGATGATGTTCCAGAGCAACCCAGATTAAACTCATCAGCATCTACTCATCATCTTCAACATCTTCATCATCTTCAACAGCACCGAACCGCCCCCTTCTCTCTTCCTCCTCAAAATCCAGATCTGGAAAGGGGCCATCACCGACCGCGCCGCCTTCTCTCTTTCCTCTTCTCTCCTCTCTCGCCTCCTCTCTTCCTCTTCTTTTTCTCTTCTGCTGACTGAGCTTCACGCACAGTCCCAAACACCCACATTTCAGAAACTCAATTTTAATTTTTAACTTTTAATTTTTACAAAACCCAAATTACAGATTTCTGTGTTCAAAAATTCAAGGAAGAAGAAGAAAAAAACGCAGAATTCCTCTGGTTCAGAAATTCAAAGATTTTTTGAAGATTTCTGTGTTCAAAAATTCAAGAAGAAGAAGAAAAAACGCAGAATTCCTCAGGGTTCAAAAATTCAAGATTTTTGAAGATTTCTGTGTTCAAAAATTCAAGGAAGAAGAAGTTTTTTGGTGAAAACGATTTTTTTTTTTTTTTTAAATCTGAGCCGTTGATCTTCAAATGGGCCACGTGCCAAATCGTGGCCCTTGACCGGAGGACCGGAGAGATCCCTTGGCTGGAGAGGATCCGGACTCGAAATCCACCCACCATTCTGTATTGGCATTACTACTGTCCTGTTTTGTTATTGTTTCACAAATTCTAAAGCTTTTACTGAAAAATCTGCAATCTCTTCTCTTTGCTGTGCTTCTGATTTGGGTTTTTCCTTTCCTTCCCTTCTGCAATTGGAATCCATGGCTATCGTAGAAGTCTTCCTCGGTGCGTTCATCACTGTGCTCTTTGACAAGATGGCCTCTGGTGAGTGGTTGGAATTTCTCCACCGCGACGGCATCCATACCGAGCTGAGCAATTGGACCAACACTCTCTCCCAAATTCAAGCACTTCTCACTGACGCAGAGGGTAAGCAATTGACCGATCAAGCCGTGAACAAATGGCTGGAAGATCTCCAGGATTTGGCATATGATTTAGATGATTTAGTGGACGAATTCTCCACCGAAGCTTTGCGGCGACGGAAGCTGATGTCAGAGCCGACCCAGGCTAGTTCCAGCAAGGTATGGAACTTCATCCCCACTTGTTGTACCAATTTCAAGCCGACTTCTGTCATGTTTCATTGCGAAATGAGTTCCAAGATTAAGGAGATCAATACCAGATTAAGCGATATTTTTGAACGATGTTCGAAACTTAGTTTGGTTAAGATTATTGGAACCACCCCTACACCTACGACTAAGACTTGGCAAAGACCAGAGTCTACATCTTTAATTGATGAACGTCGCATTTATGGCCGAGAACATGCTCAGAGTAAGATAATTGAGCTGCTCATAAGGGGGGATGAATCGAGTCATAGCAATGTTGGTGTAATTCCCATTGTGGGTATGGGTGGGATTGGCAAGACCACCCTCGCGCAGATGGTATACAACCATGAAACCGTGAAGGAGCATTTCGATTTGAAAGCATGGGCTTGTGTGTCAGATGAGTTTGACATTCTGAGAATAACAAAAGCTATTTATGATTCAGTCACTTCCCAAACATGTAGTTTTAATAACTTGGACCAAGCTCAAGTTAAACTAGAGGAGGCTTTGGCTGGAAGGAAGTTCTTAATTGTTTTAGACGATGTCTGGAACAAAAAATACAATGACTGGAATCTTTTGAAGAAACCTTTCAGTGATGGAGCCCAAGGGAGTAAAGTCATGGTGACAACACGTGACAGAGATGTTGCAAGAATGATGGGAGCTGTTGAACTTCATGACATTGAGGTCCTATCAGATGAAGATTGTTGTCGTTGTTTGCACAGCATGCCTTTGTGAATCCAAGTATTGATGCAAGTCCAAATTTGGTATCAATTGGTAAGAAAATTGTGGAGAAATGTGGAGGTTTGCCTCTAGCTGCAAAGACACTTGGTGGCCTTTTACGTTGCAAAGAACGATATGAGGAATGGGTTAATGTATTGCGTAGTGAAATATGGGATTTACCACATCAAGAAAGTGATATCCTACCTGCTTTGAGATTGAGCTACAATCATCTCCCTTCGCATTTGAAGCAATGCTTTGCATATTGCTCAATAATACCCAACGACTATGAATTTGAGGAAGAGGAGCTAGTCTTGTTGTGGATGGCGGAGGGCTTCATTCAACAACAAAGAGAGAAGCAAATGGAAGATGTAGGACGTGAGTACTTTCGAGAATTGTTGTCAAGGTCTTTTTTCCAACCATCAAGTACCAGTAAAAGCACTAAATTTGTGATGCACGACCTCATCAATGATTTGGCTCGAGCAGTTGCAAGAGATACTTGTTTTAGATTGGAGGATAGATTGAAAGATCAGAAGCAATGCAAAAATATAAAGAAAGCTCGACATTCATCTTACATGCAGGAGTTCCATGAGGGTACGAAAAAATTTGAGATCTTTGACAGAGCCATGCATTTGCGGACCTTCTTACCATTTAACTCACTATATGTTGGGCATTATTATTTGGCAAACAATGTTCCTCTTAATCTATTGCCGAAGCTACGACGCTTGAGGGTGCTCAATATGAGTAGATATGGCATCACAGAAGTTCCAAATTTGGTTGGAGATTTGAAACATCTGCGGTATCTTAACCTATCCTACACCTACATTGAAGAATTACCTGAATCACTAGGCTCTCTTTACAATCTGCAAACATTGATGTTAAGAAAATGTCAAAATCTAAAAAAGTTGCCATCAGACTTGGGAAACCTAATTGACCTACATCATCTTGATACTACAGATGCACATTCCTTAGAAGAAATGCCACTGGGAATAGGTAAGTTGGCTAGTCTTCAAACACTGTCCAATTTCATTGTTACTAAAAACAATGGGCATCAGTTAAGAGAGTTGGGAAATTTAATTTATCTTCGGGGGAAGCTTTGCCTATCTGGGTTACAGAACGTGGTGGTTCCAATAGATGCAAGGGAGGCGAATTTAAATGATAAGCAGGGCTTAGACGTGTTATCAATGGAATGGAGTGTGCACTCGGATGATTCACGAGATGTAAGAGTTGAAACAGAAGTGCTTGACATGCTACAACCCCACAAGAATTTAAAAGAGCTCCATATCAAAGGCTACCTTGGTACAAGATTTCCAACTTGGATAGGAGATCCTTTATTCTCCAATATGGCTCACCTAAGTTTAGACGATTGTGGAAATTGTGCATTCTTACCACCACTCGGACAACTACCCTCTCTTAAAAATCTTTACATTAAAGGAATGAGTGCACTAAAGCATGTGGGTCGTGAGTTTTATGGGCACGGTGGTGCCAAACCTTTTCCATTACTGGAGACTTTAAGCTTTAAGGATATGCCAGAATGGGAGCATTGGTATACTTTTGAAGATGATAAGGAAGTTCAAACATTTACACATGTTAGTGAGCTCTCCATAAAAAATTGTCCTAAACTTGTCAAAATGTTGCCCAGTGATCTACCTTGTTTGAAAAATCTAGATATTACGGGGTGCCCGCAATTCCTAGTTGAAGTTTCCAGCCTTGTCCTCCCATCATTAACCTCCCTGGATATGAATGACGTTCCTCTAACAAGCCTTCGAGCGGTCCTTGAGATGAGGAGCATGGTTGATGATGAAGTGATATCAGCAAATGCAAAGTCTAAGCATCTGAGTTCAATAACTTCCTTGAGCATTGGGATGCTTAAAAAACTTGAGCTCTTGCCGAAATGGGTTACTCATGGGCTGATGGAACTCGAAGCATTGAAGATTACTAGGTGTGAAGAACTCAAGACACTGTGGAAGAATGAGACGAGAGAGCAACACAATCTCCCTGCATTCCGACGTTTGGAAATTGAAGGCTGCCCCCAGCTTGTTTCATTGTTTGAAGAAGATGAGGATGAAGAAAATGAAGGGCAACATCAGCAACAACAACAAGAGGGATTGTCTTGCATAGTGAGGCTTGAGCATCTAGGAATAGATAATTGTGAAAAGCTGGAGAAACTGCCACAACTGCTACATACCTTCACTTTTCTTCGAGAGTTGTATGTCTTTCATTGTCCAAGTCTCGGCTCTTTTCCGGAGACAGGTTTTCCGTGCACGCTGAAAAGACTCGACATACGTGATTGTGAGGCTCTGCAATCCTTATTTGGGTGGATAACGCAGATTAATGACAATAATCTTGAAGTGTTACGGGTAGTTGATTGTCCATCCCTCACATGCTTGATATCGTGCAGAGGTGTGGGGCTACCACCCACACTCAAAATGCTTACAATTTCGTCGTGTGAAAAGTTTGAGGCACTGCTAGGAGAGGAGGGGATGGAAATTGACTGTCCATCTCTTGAGAATGTTTGGATCGGGGGTTGTGATAGGCTCAAATACTTGCCAGATGCCCTTCCTAATAATAATAATCTCAGGAATCTCAAACAATTGGACTTAGATGGGTGTGAGAATTTGGAGTACATTCCGGAAGGATGGTTCCACTCCGCAACAAATCTGACAAAGTTAAGTATCAAAGGATGCAAGAAACTGAAGGCCCTACCACACGGATTGCAGAGCATCAACTGCCTGTCTATGAATATTTCACAATGGAACAACAACTTCAATTTATCCTCTCTTACTGAACTACTGTTGTTTGAAGGCAAAGAAGAAGAACATCCGGTGGGTTCCAGCTTTCCGATAGATGGGATGTTGCTGCCCACCTCTCTAATCTGTCTTCACATCAAGGATTTCCGAAATCTGGAGAAGCTATCTTCTAAGTTGTTTCAAAACCTTGCCTCTCTTGAAGAATTTTATATCAGGGGTTGCCCTAGGCTCAAATCTTTACCAGTGCAAAGGCTGCCTCCCTCACTTAAGGAATTGCGGATCTGGGGAAGTCGGAAACTAAAAGGGAAGTGTGAAAAGGGGAAAGGCAAATATTGGCCCCACTTAGCTCACATCCCTGATGTCGCCGTTGATGAATACGAGCAGTCAATTTGGCAGGTACCCTGTATTGCAATAAATACATAAATATAGAATATCATTCAACAAAATAAATTTTAAAAAAAAAGTGTTTGGTTAAGTTTTCAATTTTTATTTTTTATTTTTTTTATTTTTGTCCTTTTCAAAAAAATAGAAACTAATTTTATAATAATAAACATTTAAAAAATATTTTCAGATTTTAAAAAATATTTTTTTTTTCAAAAATAGAAAATCATATGAAAAAACGATGAGTGTTTTTGATTTTTGATTTTCTTACTTTTTCATATTTTAAAAAACTCAGCCAAACAATTTGATTGATAGCAAAGATTTTCCAGCATTGCTAATTTTTAATGTCTTTTTTCTTATTGATTTCAGCAATTTTTTGAATGAGAGATGGCTTATCGATTTTCAATGTATTTTAAGGGTTTGTTATGAGGTTTCTCTGTTTCCTGCTCTTCCCGCACTTAATGTAAGTATCGCCAAATCTAACTTTGTTTCTCAAATATTCTTTCCTTTTTTTATTTTTTAAATTTTGTAAAATTGTTTCTCCACCTATGAAATTGAACTCTTGAAATAGAACCATCTATGAAGTTTGTCAATTTAACAAAATTCTTCATTTCATTTAATAGTTTTTGCTATTAGCATTTTGTTGATTTGAGTCAAAGGGTTTGAAATTGATTCTGCTTCAAATTCTGCACATAAATCAATATTGGAAAATTGTGGACTACATTAATGTTTTGGGCATCTTATCTATTTGTCTAGCTATCTAATTCAAGAGGGTTATGTATTAGATAAATATTTAGTAATCTCAAAGTATCAAGTGTCATTGTTCATGCGATGCTTTGAATCAATGATGTAACAAAAAAATTTACGGTGAAATAATGTTGACTCACCTTTCTTAAATAATGACAAGGGATGATCCATCAAAATTATTTTGTGATTATTTATTTGTCAAGGTGCCACATAAATAATGCCACATGGTAGTTTGAGGCCACCTAATAATTTTCCCTAATGCACCACCCCACAGTGTAAAGACTAGGGGTGCACAAAGACTCAAAAAAAACTTGAGAACCAAAGCAACCCGACTTCTATGGGATTGGGTTGGTTCGGGTTTTTGACTACTTTGGGTAGATCTAATAGGATTGATTCAGCTGTTGGTTTAAGACTTGACTAACCTGAACCACCAAGGCCCAAACTTAGGCCTTGTTTGTCATAATTTAAAAAAGTCAAAAAGTTACTATCTTTTTAAGTCACATCATCTTATGTAAGTCACATCATCTCTCTATCACATCACTTCAAACCCAATCCATATTTCATAAAAAATTAAAAAGTACACTTATTTAGATCATCCCAAACAACCCTTTAGTTATATGTATTCCATAAGATTAATCCTTGAGGTCTCGAATTCGAGGCCTCGAAATTGCCTTGAATTCAATTTTTTTTTTTTTTTTTTGCTGTGTGTTTGGTTTTTTAAATTTTTTTTTTCTATCTTTTATTTTCCTTTCTTTTTTGCAACGGTGGTTATGTGTATTAGACATCTCACACTAGCTCAGCCTGTATGGTTTGATAAAGTCCAACCTAATTCACTTACTTTATCAAACTATACAGGCTGAGTTTTTTTTTTCTTCTATTTGTTGGGCTATGTTGGTTTGGTTTTTTTTTTTTTTTTAAAGGTGGTTATGTGTAGAGGTGTGCCAAAAAATTAAACATTCCGCACTAACTCATCGTGTAAAATTATATAAAATTAACAAAATTTAACCAGCAGCTTAACTGATCAGTCAATTAGATTGGACTGGTTGAGTGATAAAATTGATTGATTAGTTAGGTTGTTGGTTAAATTTTATTAATTTCATATAATTTTATACGATGAGTTGGTGTGAAATGTCTAATTTTTTGACACATTCCTCCACATAAACCACCCTTAAAAAAAAACCAAATAAAAAAAAAAAAAATTTGTTGTTGAGGCAAATTCGAGACCTCGAATTCGAGGCCTCTAGCACCGCTGATTCCATAAATAATTTTATGTTGAGTTGTCTTCATATTATTATTAGAAAGTAAATACTAAGGTAGACATTGATAACCTACCTGATCATGCCATATAAGAGAAAAATTATAGCAAATCATTCTCATTCTTTAATTTTTGCTATCGTATACTTGTATTTGAATAATATGAATGATTGTTTATAGTTGTTGGCTTGCGTTATAATTTGAAACATTGTTTTGTTTTTCTGTTGTAGGTTAGAATGTTCCAGATGGTGTGCTAAAATTCCCTATAGTGTTGAAGTCAAAATAATGAATAATTTTTATGGTTGTTGGCTTGTATTAATATTTGAAACAATGTTTTATTTTTATTTTTTCTATGCTATGTATGTAATGTAAGTTTTGGTTTGTTTATATGAGTTAAACAATGGATGATTGTTTATAGCAGTCGGCTTGTATTAAAATTTGAAACATTGTTTTAGTTTTTTCCTATGTTATGTAAGTTTTGATTTGGTTTGGTTTGATTAATTTTGTAAGTTAAAACATTGGATAATCGTTTGTCATTGTTGGCTTTATTAAAATTTAAAACAATGTTTATGGTTGATTGTTTATAATTGTTTATGACAAATTTTTTCAGGGAGCCTTTGGATAATTAACTTTAAGACAACTTTCACTTTATCTTTTTTGTGGTATTGATTATGTGTACCTAATCTCTCCATCATTTAAAAATAATTACTAAACTCTTTGTAGTTTTGTGAATTACACATGTTTATATTTTTAACTGACAGAGAGTTTGTGTACATAATCTATACCACATGTGTAAATTGGTGAGATAAATTCAAAGAATAAGAAAAAGGTATTTAAGTTGATTTATTGGTTAATGAAAGTTAGTGATGAGTTTTAATTCACAAATCATAAAGAGTTGAAGTGAGTTGGTTTCTGATGAGGATTAACCCAATTGGGAACTTATTCCAGAACTTTTCAAGATGAGAGTGGCATTTTGGGTTCAAGGACTATTATGTTGGAGATTTTGTCTATAATTTTTTAGTAGTCATAAAGCCTTGTTAATGTTGGTGGGAATGGGGTGCAAACCACTGTTGGTGATTCACAATGAGAGGCTTAAAAACTGAACCAAACTGATATTTATTTCACTCAAAAATAAATTCTGAACAACAAACACAGAGCACTCTCTTCTTCTTTTCTCTCACACATTTTACTCTCATCATACAATGGCTATTTATAGATAAGGCATGACAGTCAAGGGCATCCGAGCAGGGGGTGCAGGACATCCAATCAGGGGGTGTCAAGATATCTTGGTTACGCAAGTTCAAGCATAGCAAGTGAAGACATCGAGACAGAAGCGTGGAAGAGATCTGTGGGAGATAGGAGTAGAGGCTCTCTCCAAATCAGAGAGTGGTGTGAGTTGAGTTGAGTTGAGGATGTAGGATTCCCTCATCCTCTTGTATCTCTGGTGTATTATCTCTAGCTTTCAGGGGATGCAGCGTCTCAGTGAGGAGATGCAGACTATGTTGAATTTAGGCATGACAAGATTAGCAGCAGTGTGTGCAATGGATCACCTCACATGGGTTGAGGGGGTGATTTGTGGAATATCACCCCATGTGAAAGGAGTGATCTCCTTCTTCCATGTGAACACACACTAAGTCCACCATGGCGGCCACCAACCAAGTCTTTGAAGACGGCCACCGACGGAGAAAATGAGCTGGCCATGGGTTGGCCAACCAACTCCCACCTACTCCCTCACCTATAAATAGAGGTTGAGAGGAGAGATCAAAATGTGAGTGAGTGAGCAAACCATGAACCAAAGAGTGCGAGAGATGTAAGGCGGAGAGACCGTCTCTCTCGGTGTGAGAGAGGGAGACGGGAGAGTGGCTGAGTGAGGAGAGTGTGAGCTCCTCCTCTATTGTAATCTTTCTGTAATCTCCTCATTGGTATAGTGATAACCGGTTACTCTCCCGTGGACGTAGGCTTTGAGGCCGAACCACGTTAAATATTGTGTCTCATTGTGTGTGGGTGTGTTTTTCTGCTTGCAATTATTTTTATAAGGTCTTGGGCGGATCCTAGATCCCAACAGTTAAGGGACTCTGGTTGTTTTTGCAAATGGACGTTTTGGGTTGATGTTTTGCTGCTGTTTTGTTTCTGTTTTGTTTTGGGTGCCTGAATTTTTTTTTTTTTGGGGTGGCAAATTTTACTTTATTCTATTGTAGTTTGATTTATTTGCAATTTTTCCCTTATCATTTAGAAATACTCACATAAATTTTTATGTAATTTGTGAACTAAAGTGTGCCATCAAATGTTACATTTAAATTAACTGCTAGTGTGGAACTCGTGTCAAGACATAAAAAAGTTATGTACTCATTTATAAATGTCAGGTGGTAAATTGCATATGGATTAATTATTCCAAAAGAAAAAAAAAATTGCATATGGATTAAAGCACACTAGTTGAAGAAAAAATTTCGACTCTTAAAAAATGACAAAAATATTTGTGATTTGCACATTAAAGCTCTTTATATACAACAGTATTTTAGTTTTTTTACTTAAGTCGTTAATGGACTGACAATATATTTTGGTCTACCAATCGTATGGAGGTTATGCAATTATGTTTAAGAGATAAATTGTTCATGAGTCAAACTAAAAGGAGTAAAGTAAGATAAAAAATGTTTGGTAACTCTAAAATAAAAGCTCTAATTATGTGGCACTAGCCCATGTGTAATTATTGTTGCTTTCCATTAATGCTTTTTATCTTCTTTTGACCTGCCAACTAACTAAAGCTCTATTTAGAACTCTTGAATTAGAGTACGTATCATTGTTGAAGTAAAATTTACCTTCGAGAAAAGTTAGGGATCATGAAAAAATTTTCATGAAAATGATCATGAAAGATTTATAACTCTTGGATTACCTTGATTAGTGTGTAGTGCTTTATTTTAAGTGTAATCCAAGGGTCATAAATCTTTCATGATCATTTTCATGAAAGTTTTTTCATGATGTCTAGCATTGCTCTTTACCTTCTTCTTTTTCTTTTTCTTTTTTTCCTGGGGGGGGGGGGGGGAATTACACTGGTGGTCCTTTTATGTTATTCCTTGTGTCATTTTGGCCCTTACATTTTCAATTAGCTCAATTTTGACCCTTAATTTTCGATTTTGTTTCAATTTGGTCCAATTGATAATATGATTAGTGTTTTTTAAGAAAAATTATCACTAAATTGGTTGAGATTAACTAACTGAATTTAGCAAGTTTATAATTTTGTTCTTAAAAATATGACATATGACACTTATGTGCGTATTTTTTATAAAAAAAAAAAATACTAAGAATTATTATCAATTAGGTTAAATTGAGACAAATCATAAATTTAGGATCAAAATCGAGCTAATTGAAATTATAAGGACTAAAATAATACAAGAACCAAAATACAGAGACTACAATTATAATTTGCCTCTTTCTTTTTTTTTTTTTTTTTCATTGGGTAGTTGATACTATTGTTCAGGAGCTATTTTTTATTTTTTCTTTTTTTTCTTTTTTTCTGCTTTGGCCTTTGGTTGGTTCCTCATCAACTTTTCATTGTGGTTGGTGCTTGCATATAATTGGACTTATTTTTTTATGTCAAATAATTTTTTTTTTTTTGGGTAAATTACAAATATACTTCCTGAGGTTTTTTGATTAAAATACGAATCACCCATGTGGTTTTGGAAATTACATTCCACCCCTTGAGGTTTCTAATTTCGTAATGAATTGCCTCTTTTATTAATAAATCATGAAATCAATTAACAGTTTTTAATGATGTTAGAAATATGTTTCAATTAATAATTTAGGTAATTTTATTATTTTATTAGAGAGCAATCATGAATTTCATTTTTTTTAGTTAATTCTGCTAAAGAAAAAATTCTGACAATGGGATATTTGTAATTTTCGAAATCACAGGGGGCAATTTGTACTTTAAGCAAACCTCAAGGGGTGTATTTGTAATTTACCCAAAATTTAAAATATATATTGAGGCTTTGTTTGGTATATAGGGTTTAGGCTAAAATAGCCACAAAAAGACAAAATAAGATAAAAAGCCAATAAGACAAAACATCACATCCAAACCATAATCATTTTATTTTTTCTCTCATAAAAGTCAAAAAATCCAAAAACATATCCTAAACGAGAATTTTTAGCCCCCAGACCAAAAAGTCAAAAAGCTAAAAAGCCAACCCACATCTCAAATGAAGACTGATAAATCTTTGCCATAAAAAATAAATTGATCCACACAATTCACTTTTGCAAGGGCATCCTTGCTTTATAGAAGGAATTCTACTATGGTGAACACATGACCATTTCGTTTGGAATATGGGTTGGTTTTTTGGCTATTTTAACCTAGGGTTAAAAAGTCTCATTTGGGATAGACTTTTTGGCTTTTTTGACTTTTATGAGAGAAAAAATGAAATGATTATGGTTTAGATGTGATATTTTGTCATATTAAGCTAAAAAACTTATTTTGTCTTTTTGTGGCTATTTTAGCCAAAAAAAAACCCCATTTTAGCTTATGCCAAACAAAGGCTTATTCTACAACCTCAAATTTGGAAAGGGTTGTGGGCTCTCTCTCTCTCCCCATAGGGCACTCTTTTTTTTTTTTTTTTCTTGTCTTTGATGAGCCTATATACAGTTGTGAATGAATTTTTTTTTTTTTTTTGTTGCAAGAAAATTCCACTCTCTCACAGGTTCATGGTAGCACCCCTTGCAGAGATCATCAAGGTGTCCTGTTATACGTTCCGAGTTAAGAGATTATAACCTAAGAACTTGCCCCAACCTCCCAAGATAAATTCTGCTTAAGTCAAGACTTGCGCAGCGGGGGAGCATTAAACCCACACTAAGTGTTGTGAAAGCAACAACTTGAGGCTAACCTCCTAACCAATTGTGCTACACCTAAGGAGGTTTCGAACTTGAGACCTGAGTCTTAACCCCCAAACTTTTACCAAGTTGCCACACCCTTTAGGTTATGGTTGTGAATGATGCTTGAAAGAAAAAGGACAACCACATAAAATTACCCAATCTGTTAATGTATATATGGTATATATTCCTACATATATTAGGTATTGATTTTCTAGATATATTTGGGAATAGCCATAGTTAGATTTCTAATAGAATACCATTTCCCAGCCTATATATACATGCCTTCTATTGTATAGGAAAATTCATTCAATACAATACATATTATTTCCTCTCTCTCTGATAAAATCTCTCTTTCTCTCTCTCTCTACTATTCTAACATGGTATCAAAGCTATAAGTTAAGCTCTTGGTGTTCTTAGCCTTATCGGTGGGCGGCAGCCTTGCCTTGGCCACTTACCGAACCTCAACCTATTCCGCTATTATATTTTCCTGTTAATATCGCTTTGTGGTAATCTCTTCCTTTGTTCTCTGGTTTATTCCTACCCCAAAAATCTTTATCATATATATATATTGTGCTTTTGCTCCACTCTATCTTTCCCTCTTCTTCAACCTCAAATAGGTTTATATGTTCAAACCTATTTGAGTTTGAAGGGGGGTATTATACCTATATCATGGTGAATATGGTTATACACCATGCAAACCACCTAAGCCGTCCCCTATGGCACATAACTCAAGTTGCCCCTTGTGGCATACCACCCAAGTCGTCCCTGGGCGGCAGCTTTGCCTTGGCCGCTTGTCGAACCTCAACCCATTCTGCTATTATATTTTCCTATCAATATCGCTTTGTGGTAATCTCTTCCTTTGTTCTCTGGTTTATTCCTACTCCAAAAATCTCTATCATATATATATATATATATTTTGTGCTTTTGCTCCACTTTGTCTTTCCCTCTTCTTCAATCTCAAATCGGTTTATATGTTCAAACCTATTTGAGTTTGAAGGGGGCTATTATACCTGTATCATGGTGAATATGATTATACACCATGCAAACCACCTAAGCCGTCCCCTGTGGCACATAACTCAAGCTGCCCCCTGTGGTACACCACCCAAGTCGTCCCTTGGCGCACTACCTAAGCCGCCTCCTTTTGGTGCACTCTCTAAGCCGTCTCATTGGCACACTCCCTAAGCCGCCTCCTTTGGCGCACTTTCTAAGCCGCCCCATTGGCGCATTACCTAAGTCGTCTCCTTTTAGCGTATTCTCTAAGCCGTCTCCTTTTGGCACACTCTCTAAGCCATCTCCTTGGCGCACCACCAAAGTCGCCCCCTGGCACATTATCCAAGCCGCCCACTAGGGCACTTGGTCTTCTGTTGCCATCGTTGTTCAGCACCACGTCATAAGTTATGTGTGTGTCACACTTGTTGGTTCAACATCTAGTTTTCTACATCGGTCCGGCATGACCCCTTTAAACTGTCCCAACATTGATTCCGGTTAGCCAATCTCTACAACGGTCCAGCATGACCCCTTTAAACTGTCTCGACATTCAGTTGTCTACATCGGTCCGGCATGACCATTTTAAACTATTCCGACATTGATTCCAGTTAGCTCCTACAACGGTCCTGCATGACCATAAACTATCTCCCAACATTAGCTCCGGTCTCTAATCCTAACATTAATTCCAGCCAGTTTCTACAACAGTCCAGCATGACCTTAAATTGTCTTGGCATTAGTTTCAGCCAGTTCCTACAATGGTCCGACACGACCATAAACTGTTTCCCGTCATTAGTTCCAGCCACTAATCTATTTCAAGCGCCCTTGCACTCTAGTTCGGATTTTAAAATCTATTTTCCTTTTATTTTATTTAGTTTTATTTCATGTTTTAGTTTTTCTCTCCAAACTCAAGATGTTTATCCCCCTTGAGTTTGAGGGGAGATGTTAATGTATATATGGTATATATTCCTACATATATTAGGTATTGATTTCCTAGATATATTAGATATTGCTATAGTTAGGTCTCTTATTGGATACTCTTTCTCATAGTTAAATTTCTAGTAGGATACTATTTCCCACCTTATATATACAAGCCTTCTATTGTATAGAAAAATTCATTCAATACAATACATATTATTTCCTCTCTCTCTCTCTCTCTCTCTCTCTCTACTATTCTAACATAATCAATGCCAAAATGTTTCAAAATGGTCAAAGAAATACTATTTGAATCAGTTGATGAGTTTCATCATGTAGCCATACTATGGACAAAATCCTAAAACACTCCATAAAACAGTTTTGCATTTTTTGGGCATGTTTGATTGATAAGATTAGCGCATGGGATTGAGATTATTAATCTATGAGTCTAATAATTTTGTATTTGTTTTGAAATTTTGTTTAAGAATTATTAATCCAATGGATAATTAATCCAACAAATTTGTAGGATTATTAGTAATAAGGTTGGGATGGAATTATATATCCTAAGCTGGGAAATAAAATAAAAAGACTCTTTTACCCTGACTAAAAATTAAACACTTTTTTATATAATTTTATATTTAGAAGGCTAAAAATAATTTTTAAAATTTAAAAATATTTTTTGATATTATTTTATCAAATCCGTTTATATTTAAAAAAATAAAATAAAAACAAACCAAAACATGGTCTTTGTATTTTGTATTTTTATTTTGCTTTTATTTATTTATTTATAATTTTTTTCAAAACCACATTTATGAAGAAATTTTAATAAAGTAAAGATTGTGAAGAAATATTGATAGAGGGCAAGATTGGAAAAGAAGATAAATATAGTTGTAATTCTACATTTATATATTTTCTTATACAATGCAAACCAAAGACAATGGGATAATTTATCATACTATCAATTGGATAGTGATTACCAAACTAATTTGATGGGATTATTAATACTTTCATTATTAGTCTTGTGAATCAAACATGGCTTAAAGGCACGAGTTAAGAAAATTGGGTTATTAATAAATGTACAACCATTTTATGATTTTTATTTTAATTTTTTTAATTTTTTTGGGGTGCCTTTGTTAAAAAAATCAAAATTTACATTATTATAATGATATATTGCCCGGCTAAAACGAACCTCACCTTGTTTGGTTTCAAAAAATTGAGTCCACATTTCAAAAAATTGAATTTTTTATTTTTTGTTTTTAATCAAAAATTTTAATATTTTAAGATTTTTTTAAAATTTTTTAGATGCATGTAACATAGATACAATTAAAAAGTATAATATTTGTAAAAAATCTTTAAAAAAAATCATCAAATACAAAAAATATAAAAAATATATAAAAATTCAGTAAATTTTGTTTTCTTGTGTATTTATTGAATTTTTAAATATTTTTTTACAAATATTTTACTTTTCAAGTGCATTTAAGTTATGTGCATCTAGAAAGTAAAAAATTTACTTAAAATATTAATAAAATTAACTACTCAATTTTCAAAAATCAATCAAAACCAAAAAAGGTATTATTTTTTAATATATACTCTAAAAATGAGTCATTGTTAATGTGGCTCCTTTTATTTTAACAGTCTATCTTGTGACAAACACATTGATGAACCATACAAGAAAATGCACCTATGGCGACCAAATTGGCGACTAAACAAGTTTTTGGTCGCTAAAAGTATAAGTTTTGGCAACTAAAACACCATTAGTAGCCAAAAGTAAAACTTTTTGGTGACTAAAAAAATTTAGTAGCCAAAAGTATAGGTTTTGGCGACTAAAAATTAGTTTAGTCACCAATTATCGACTTTTAGCTACTAAAATATTTAGTAGCCGAATGGAAAATAAAAAAATGATTTTTTTCTCTTTGGCGACTAAACTTTGTCGCCAAAAATGTCCTTTCAACGACAAAAAAAAATTTTAGTCGCCGAATATTGACTTTTCGCTACTAAAATATTTAGTAGCCGAATGGAAAATAAAAAAATTATTTTTCTCTTTGGCGACTAAAACACTTACTTTTAGCGACAAAAAGAAATCTAGTCGCCATATATTGATTTTTAGCTACTAAAATATTTAGTCGCAGAATGAAAAATAAAAAAATTATTTTTTCTCTTTGGCGACTAAAGTTTTAGTTGCCAAAAACTTACTTTCAGTGACAAAAAATTATTTTAGTAGCCAAAATAAATTTTTTTTTTTCAATTTTTGGTAACCTATCTTCAGCGACTAAAATTTAGCCGCGGATGTGTTCAAATTTTTCTGAGAAATATTTCATATTGGCGCCTAAATTTTTCCCCAAATCTATTACTTCTTCACACGGTTCTGTCTCTCTCTTGCTGTCCCTCTGTCTCTCGCTCAGCCGCTTGTCAAGGCTCAGATACCGTTCAAGATCCACATCGTGAAGGACCACGACATGAAGGAGAGGCTGTGCTTGGAAGTCGAGAGGCTAGGGTTGAGTGCAGTGATTATGGGGAGTCGAGGGTTTGGTGCGATCAAGAGAGGTAACAATGGAAGGCTCGGGAGTGTTAGCAATTACTGTGTTTGTCATTGTGTTTGTCCTGTGGTGGTTGCGAGGTATCCGGATGAGAAGGATGGTGGTAATGCGCCTCAAGTGTCTGTGGCGTCTGCGGCGGAGGATGAGGACGATACAGAGTTCCATGATCGCAAAGGTTAGGGTTTTTCATCTCTGCTTAGGATGTTTTACATTCCAATTGAATCTGAATGCTACAATTGACAGCGTTGCTTTCAAGGTTATGTGATTATGGTGCTGTAAAAGTATGAGCAATAGGTGTTCGATGATATGCTTTAAACACTAGATTTAAACCAAAGCTCATTTGAACTGAAAATTTTCAAATTTCAGTCAAAACACCGAAAAATGAGAAGACAAACCAAAATTTTTCATGTACTTGGACAGTTAAAGTAATTTATTTTTTGTATACGGATGCAGATTGTAGAATGATTGATAATTTATGTATCATTTTATTTATATACGTATTACAGGTTGAATGGAATACAGACAGGTTATGGACACATTATAATATTAACAATAAAACATAATATCATGTTTTTGCCGACTAAACGTTTTGTAGCCAATAAAAGGGGGGGGGGGGGAAACAAACATTTGGCTACTAAAAGTTTTGTAGCCAAAAAAAAATCAAACATTTGGCTACTAAATTTTTTGTAGGCAAAAGAAAAACAACCATTTGGCTACTAAATGTTTTGTAGCCAAAAGAAAATCAAACCTTTGGCTACTAAAAGTTTTGTAGTCAAAAGAAAATCAAACATTTGGCGACTAAAATATTTTGTAGCTAAAAACAAAAGTTGAAGAATAAATATGACTTTTGGCGATTAAAAATTTAGTAGCCAAAAATATCGTAGTTTAGGCAACTAAATTTTTAGTAGCCAAAAGAAATAGTATTTGGCGACTAAAATTTTTGTAGCAAAAAGGATTGACTTTAGGTGACTAAAATTTTAGTAGCCAAAACACTAGTATCTGCTTTTGGCGACTAAAAAATTTAGTAGCTAAAAAGTTTTTGGCCACTAAATAATTGGCTTTTGGCGACAAAAAAATTAGTCGGCAAAAATGTATTTATTAATTAATTTTCAAACCTATTGGCGACTAAATATTTAGTCGCCAAATGAATACATTTGGCGACTAAATGAGGTTTAGTCGGCAATTATATTTCCCGACTACTCTTTGGCTACTAATTTCCCGACCAAAAAATTTAGTCGCTAAAGACTATAGGCGACTAAAATATGACTTTTGGCGACTAAAAATTTAATCGCCAAAAGTGAAAATTCTTGTAGTGATATTTGCTGGAAACTGTGGTAAAGGATAGGGTTGTTTCTCTTAATATGTTTTCATTTATGTCGAAATAAAAAAAAAAACATGTTTTCATTTATGTTATGTTTGGATCATAAATTTGGATAATTTAAAAAGAGAAAGAAAAAAAACTAGATCAAATGTATCTATATCCCTCATCCATATTTCACCTATTTTTTCTTTTTTCATTCTCTAAATTTCTATCCAAATTCATAACTTTAGACAACATTATATATTCAGCAGTATGTTAGGTTTGTTTTTATTTTACCTCTTAAATTAGGCTTATCTTGTAATTAATCCTATCTGGTACCAAAAAAAAAAAACTATTTGCTGATCATCCACAACAATAAATTAAAGTTTTAGAGAAAAAAATTTATGGTGAAAATTATTTTTTAAGAACAAAATATTTTAGTTGTCAGAAGTGTCAATATTATATTTTTAGCGACGAAATTTGACATAATGATAAATTACTATCATTTTGGGAGTAAAAATTGTCTCAAAAAGTAAATCAAAATGTTGTCCCTGCATTTTTTAGTGACATTTTAAAAAATTTATCAGTAAAAGTTTCTTTTTTGCTTTTTCGAGAACATGGAAAACATTATATTACTCCTTCCGTCTCAAAATATTAGTCTCTTATTCCATTTTTCATTGTCCCAAAATATTAGTCCCTCTTCAAAAATTAAGTACAAAAATAATATAAATTTCCTATTTTACCCTTCTTTTAAATTAATAAACAATATAAAAAGTATAATTATGACATTGATATTCTCAAAAAATGTACTATCAGAAGGGTAATTTTGGAAAATCAACTTTTTTAAAGTGCAATAATTGTACTACCAAAAAAAGTTAAATTTCCCAAAAGGGACCATTATTTTGGGACAGATGGAGTAATAAAAGACAATAACAGTACATAATCAAGGCTCCAAAAGGTCATCCCAACCAAACAACAAAACAAAAAACAAACAACCAAGAAAAACAAATCCGTCAAAAAAACAGTTACGATCTAGAGAAAATCACCGATCTACTCAAAAATGTGGTCTGGAAAGCAAGATCTGCTTGAAAGCCCGCTGTCCCCGTTGACGACGTCCCCGTCGTTGCTGTCCAACTTCTCCACCATTGTCGCCGGAAGGAGGAACACCCACAATGGTATGGAAATAAAGGTTGAGAGAGGAGGGAACTATTGTGGGTATTGGAAATTAAAAAATCTATACCGAAATCGGAGGAGAAAACTCTCAAAACTCTTATTTCAGACATAAAAAGTCCATATCTACACTTTAAAAATGTAAAATGAGTCGTCGGAATGTCGCCGGAGCATCACCAGAACATTGCCGAAAATCTCTCTCTTTTTTTCTTTTTCATGATGCCTTTTTAGTGATAACCTTTGTAACAATTGAAATTGGTTTCCCAATATATTTTTTTTAACAAAATTTTTAATTTTGGGACAAAAAAAATTTAAAAAAATGTTTGAGACCCCTAAAAAAGTTCTTTTAATTTGACTCACAAAGATGTGGCATGATAGGTGCTCACTTTTAATTTGTCATATATTCAATTATATATGGTCTCGCTACCTTGCCACATCACTGTGAGTGAATTTAGCATTCTAAATTGTGGATCTCTAACATTTCTCATAAATTAATATCTAAAACTATTTTATGTTGTAGTGATCCATAAATAATTGCAATATTCATTAATTGCAAACTCAAATAAATAAATATTCAACCATCTAAAAAATAAATAAATATTCGTAATTCACCTATGTAAAATATTGGAGATTTTCATGTGGCTTGCAAGGGAGAACATAAAACTTTAGTCTGTGTTTAAAATTTTGATTTGTGGAGGAATTTCGGGAGGGAAAAAAAAAAAAACAGAAATGAAGATTAATTTTTTTTTTCTTTTTTCTTTTTTTTTTTTTTATTTAGAAAATTTGTCTGACACAATGTTTGTAATACTATTTTTTGACAAATTTTATGAAACAATTAATTTAAAATAATAGACAGAAGGCATTTTTCATTAGTTTAAAACAAATTTTTATTAAATTTTTAAAAAATAATTAATTTTTTCACCATTTTCAAATAATATTTTACAAAAATCTCAATACTAAACAATGCTGCACAGACAAAAGTCAACATTTGCCATAAAAAACAAACGTTACAAAACAAAATATTAATGATCCTATATTGATGTGGCACAAACATTTACAATAAAACTATTACATCTTAAGTGGAGGCATGTTCCTTCGTAAATGTTTTTCATTCAAACATAAATAAAACTAAGTAAAATACATATAATACACACTAAGTAGATATTTGAAAAGTGGGCCTAAATATTAAAGGGGAAATTACACTTTAGTGGTGTCAGGAAAAAAATTACAAAAAAATGATAAATAAAATAAATATTAATAATTATAATTATAATTATAATTTTTTTTTTTTATCAATGTGTAATAATTTTTCAAAATTTGTCCTAAATGGTAATTTCTCCGATATTAAACCCAACCCAATCCAATTGATTATTTTGTTAATTAATACTGCTAAACCACTGTAATATGATTAAGTGGAACAAAATTGATTAGGTGGTCGAGTCATAGAAATACTTCATTTTTTCATATTTTGGACATTAACTCTTTAGATATATGGTATGAAAAAAAAAATATATATATATAATAAAAAGACATAGGACAAATTACGCTAACTGTCCTTATAGTTTAGAATTTGTGTCACTTTAGTCTCTAACTTTTCAATTATGATATATTTGATTTTGAATTTTGAATCTTATTCCAAATAATGACAATAAAAAATGTTTCCTTTGCAAATGGTTTATTTCAAGGATAAAGTCGTCATACAACTTATTTTATGTTGGTTAATTTGTGTATTCTTTAAAATGTAATTGCCTTTTTCTAGTGAATAATGTTAGAACTTTCTTGATTATAAAATTTTGTTTGGTTTGGTTTTTAGAAAATTTTTCTAAGAAACTAAAAATTAAATTAGTGGAAAAAAAATTAAAAACGCATCATTTTTATATAATTTTTTTTTTTTGAAGGGTATAAGTAATTTTTTTATATTTATTTTCACTAAATTAGTTTTATTTTTTCAAAAGTCAAACATGGCAACAACTTTGATGTCATTATTCAACCAATCCATTAAATTAAAAAATCTAAAACTAAAAACATTTTATATATTAAACATATCAATTACACTTAAAAGTTTAATAACCATCTATTACATGATAATCATCTAAAAATATTTATTAACAATAAATACAGCTATCGATTACATGATAACTATTCAAAAATATCAATAAAAATAATCATCCACTACATGATCATCATCTAAACACATACTAAAAATTAATTTGGTAAAAAAAATATTTAAAAAAATGTAAAATATTTATCATTTTTATATAATTTTATCTTTGGTGGGTAGAAATATGTAACAACCCTCACTTTGATTTAGTCATACTTGCATACACTTATGCCTGATCTTGTCTTGTTATGTTGTTTTGCAAGTCTTGCCTTGTCTTGTTTTGTTAAGTGTTGCTTGCATGATTTTGTTCCTCGCTTGGTGTGTAGCCGAGGTCATCTTGAGCTTAGTTCACCCCTGAACCTTTGTACTTAGAACTATTTTGGAACCACTTGGTTGACCTCCATCTTCACCCCGGCATGTTTGCCGAGATGTCACTATCTGGGCCGAGGTGTTCAGAACCAAGGCCGAGGAGTGTATCATCTAGGTCGAGATGTTTTGCACTTAGTGATCTTTGTCCTTGGGCAGGTGGCCTAGACCGAGGTGTGGCACACCCAGGCCAAGGTGTGGCACAGCTTAGTCAAGTGTCGTCCTCCCTAGCCGATGTCTTTGTTACCCTGTTGCCGAAGATTTGACTTTAGCCGATATCATTGCTTGCCGATGTGTCTTGTCATCTAGCTTGTTGAATATGCTTTGTCAGAGACTTGTCTTATCAATCAGTCACCTTTTGAGTTGAACCAACCCGGTAATGCCACGTGTCCGAGCTGAGTGTTAAGACAGCCGGCAGACCTAGAAACAAATCATTTTGTCTCAAATCCTTACCTTAGAGAGAGAAGCTCTTAAGGAAGAAGGTAGAGTTCTAGAGAGAGAAGTTGATTTTCGAGCTTGATCATTGGAGTTTGAACCATTAGATTCGTGTTTTGAGGTTAGAATCTCAACCTACTCTTATTGTTCTTATTGATCATCAAGATGCATTGCATGATCGAAACTGTTTTGCATGTCATGCATCGATTTGAAGTTGGTTTTGGAAGAGAAAAACAGTGTTTTAACTCCCAGCAAGTTCTGCTTTGTTATTGGCATAGTTTTGGTGCGAATGCCGAGATCATTTGCATGCATGTAAAGCTCGTTTTGAGAATGTATTTGCCATGTGATTGTAGGTCCTTGATCTTTGCTTTGAGCCTACACCCGAGAAGATCTATGTGAGTGGTATTTTTAATAAAGCTATGTTATACTGTTTTGATAAATCTTGTTTTGCTTTGTTTCGATGAAAGTATTTGTTAAGCATGAATGATTAACTCTATTTTGATGTATTAAGTATAAGCTTTGTTCGACGTCATTTTTGAGAAGTCCCTTGTGCTGGAGGACTCTAAACTTTCGCAGCACCACGTTTAAAAGTCCCTTGTGCTGGAGGGCTCTAAACTTTCGCAGCACTAAGTATAAAAGGATACGGTCCTTTCTCGGAAAGACTATCGTGTTAAAGCGGGCTACGGGCCTAAGTAACACAAGACTATCGTGTTAAAGCGGGCTACAGGCCTAAGTAACACAAGACCATCGTGTTAAAAAGAGCTACGGGCTTAAGTAACACAAGTCCCTTGTGCTGGAGGACTATAAACTTTCGCCGTACCGTTGACTAATCGATTACGGATCGTGCAGTCTTTGTTTTGCCACTGACGGTTTACCGCGTGGATTTGTTTGTTCGGAAAGCTTGATTTGTATTTTGCTGATGCCAGTAAGCATCCCTTGAGACTTGTAAGACTTGATAGATGAATATGGTTCATCTCTTGATTTGATAAAGTTTTGATGTGTTTTGCTCGGAAAGGAACTCGGCTAATATTCGTATGGTTTTGGCATGTTTTGTTTTGAAAAGACTTCGGCTATATTCATGCAAAACCTTTATTACTAGTACCATTCACTGAGTATCCAAGCTCACCCTCTCTATATATATATGTAGGTGAAGAGCAGGACGGCGGCGACGCCTAGATGTGTTTTGCAAAGCTTGTTTTGGATTCTTGACATGTCGGCTTGACTTGTTTTATGTCGAAAAATTTGTATTTACGTCGGCGAATCTTGAAGATTATGCTTCTTTGACTTGTAATCATTGTATTTGCACATGTCGGCCTTAGAAGCCTTTTGATCAAGATTCTAATATGTATTTTGTTTATTATCAACCGAATGTAAAACTATGTCATGTATGACATTACATTTGATGTATGCACAGCTCTTATGGACCCCTTGTATTTTGATTTATTGCTTCCGCATTTGTGAGCCCCATATATTATACTCTGATTGCGTTTGATCTTGTAAGTTGGCCTTCGGTAATCACGGATTACTGGCCATCACGGCACCATTCTACTAGGGGCGGTTTGGGGTCGTGACAAAATAATTTTTAAACATTCAAAAATATTTTTTTGATATTTATTTTTATCAAACCAGTTATATTTTATGAAATTGACAACTTTGCTCTTGAAATAGAGCAACAATATCTTCAATTGTCTTTATTTGGAACGAGATTCAAAATTCAAAATCAAATATATTACAATTGAAAGGTCAGAAATTAAAGTAACATAAATTCCAAACTAAAGGGACTGTTAGTATAATTCTCCAAAAGAAAAATTGAAGTTAAGAATTGAGATTTGGGTTCACTGTTTGCTCAAGGCATAGCAATGATCACAAATTGTTCTCTTGTTTTTCTTCTTATTTTCTTTGATTAGGCAAATATTTTCTCAAATTTTAGAGGATAAATTACAATTTGCCTTTTTATGTTTAGTTATTTTTTCACTTTGGTCCTAAAGTTTATTTTCCCACTTATGTCCAAAATAATATAGAAAATAACACGTCGATAGTCACATTCACACATCTGAAACAAATCTAAATCTTAATATAATAGTATATATTTTTATGTCATGTAATAGCTATGTGACATTTTTTACATAATTTTGAACAAAAGTTAGTTTATAAGTAAATTGGAAAAAATTTTTTGAAATATTAAAGGTCAAAGTGAAGGAAAAACAAATTCAAAGATCAGAGTAGAAAAATTGGCAAATATAAATAGTGTAAACTATAATTTTTCCAATTTTTCACCCAAACAAAATTTATGAACAAAAAAAAAGAAATTACTTTTAAGTGGTATAGTGAGAATAAAAAATTATTTTTATGATAATGTAAGCCTTCGTTTGGGATGTAGGTTGGCTTTTTAGTTTTTTGGCCTACGGCTAAAAAGCCTCGTTTGTGATAGAATTTTTGACTTTTTTTTACTTTTGTAAGAAAAAAATAAAATGATTATGGGTTGGATGTGTCATTTTTTCTTATTTAACCAAAATAGCCTTTTTTGTCTTATATGGCTATTTTAACCCAAACATTTATCCCAAAACAAAGCCGTTTTCTACGTGCATCGTAAAAGTTCTTTCCCATGGCGTGTGATGCAAATTGTTCTTTAAGCAGTGATTCATAGCTCTAAATTTGGAGTTCTAAATGGCTCTAATGATGTGGCATGGAGCAAAAAAAAAAAAAAGACACATACATCAAATCATTCATGAGTGAGGCCCGCTGCTACATAAGTAGAGCTCTCATTAGAGCTCTACTTGTAGTTTTCTTAAACATTTTTCTTGTTCTTCCATGCAATGATTTAAAACTCGAACCGGACATGTCACGCCCCAAACCCGCCCCTAAAAGTTTGGGCATGACCTATTCAGAAACAGACACTTAACCTGATATACATAACATATGGGGTCTGAATGGAAGCGTCTAGTATCATAGAATAATATAAAACCATATCCATTGAGCTACTACTATCATGCCAGGATCACAAACAGTACATCAAGTAAATAAACGTGCAAGGAACATGCACTTGAGAGTTAGTTATATACAATGCATATACAGATCCAACTCCAAGGTTGGGCGTATAACAAAACATTATATACATTTCAACCTTAACCGGCAATCGGAATACAAGCTAGAAGCCTAACAAAACTCCACGACAACGTACGGGCTTCATCCATGTGCCTAGTCATACTTAGGTTAACAAAAGAGAGTCGGTGACAGGGTTAAGGTTGACCTCCAGGTTGATTACCTACAGAATCAGACAAAATACAGAGTGAGCCAAGCTCAGTGAATAATAGTACCTAAATAGTTCAATGATTAACTTGTATTATAATGCACAATAATGCGTATATAAATGCAAAAGACATATAGTTAATCTGATGCTGTAACTATTTCTAGAACGGCCTTGGGCCCAGTTTTCAGACAGAGTGGCTTTAAGCCCAGATTAAACAGAGTGGCTTTAAGCTAGATATATTTACAGACGGCCTTAGGCCGGGCAGATTTTACAGATTGGTCATAGGCCTTACAGATTTCACAGATTGGCCATTGGCCTAACAGAGCTTACAGATTGGCCATTGGCCCAGATATCAACAGAGCGGGGTAGTTCCTGAATGATGCAGATGTATACAGATGCTTCCAATGTTTACATAGTTCACACCAATTCCCAATCAACGTACTTGTGAACGCAATTACTTACGAAGTACAGAATGTTAATAACAGTAATTATCAACGGTAATTGAATGTACATCTATAGTACTATTACTCACAGTGTGTTGATGGCGTTACAGCTCCTCCCGGTATGTGACCTACGCACACATATAACTCACAAATTAGTTCCTCTTTCTTTGTTGAATCATTTCCTAACTTACTTTGCTTCGAATGAATTTTACGAACATCAGAAGGAATAAAATACAAATTTCAAAAATATCAGAGGGTCGAGCATGTAAAATGGAGCAACCCATTTTTTCCAGCTTGGGCCGCACGTGCGGTTGTGAGCCCCGCACGTGTGGCAAAGGTTCCTGTACGTACGGTAGTGAAGCCCGCACGTGCCTTTTTAGCAGTAGCAAAAGTCCCAAAATTTCCCCATTCCCCGCACGTGCGGCCATGACTCCCGCACGTGCGGCAGTGCTCCCGCACGTGCGGCCATAACTCCCGCACGTGCGGCGATTCCCCTGTGAGAGCAGTCCGAAATTCAAGCACAATCCCATTTTTGGGAAACATTTACAAGGCTCAAAATAGTCTTATTATTTGCTAAAACATGGTTCAAAAGTCATGTAATTAGAAGGTACAAACACATAACAATCTAAATATACTAGATCTTTAATCCATAGCCCATAACATAGTTCAATTAACTCCTCAAGTCACAATACAACTCAATTCTCCTTGCCATACAACATTATATATGAAACTACATGGCTCAATCATGGAAAGCTAAGCAATAGGATGTAATTCTTATATAGAACACCAATTTAGTCCCAAAACACCAAAATAATAAACCATGTTCCAAATTAAGCAACAATCAAATACTAATTTCCATCGTAAACCCTAAGTCACATGATTGTGAGGAATCCCACTCAAATTCAAAAGAATAGTTATAGGTGATGGATAATTTACCTTAAGCTTAAATCTCTCTCAAATTCCTAACCTTCCTCTTGTTGAACTTCTTCCCTAGATGAACTTCTTCCCTCCTTCTCTAACTCTCCTCTTCCTACCCTCTCTCAGAAGATATTTTGAGGTAAGAATCACCAAGTCAAATTCTTAGAGATATATACGTATATAATGTGAATAAAGACGAAATTCAATCAATTTAATCGTTCCAAATCAAATTTTTATAGAAAATCATATTATGCTCTAAAAATCATGCCGATCACAAATGTAAAATCAATTTCAGGTTATTAAGCTTCTAAGGCCTTCAATTTCTGATTCAAACATTGTAATGGTAACAGATTTTTCCCTTATTAGACAGATATGCATCCACAATTATAGGATTCACTTAGTTAAACTTAATTTCACATAAAATTTCACAATAAGCATTTAAATGCACAGAACGTGGGACTGAAAATATACTAGAAACACATACAAGGGTCAGGTTATTACAGGACAAGCCGGTCGAACTGGTGGACCCGGGCCTAGTTTCGATTCGGAAGAACCCCAAAACCCGGACTAGGCTGAAAACTAGCCCAGATTGCGAAAACCAGTAGAACTGCAGGCTCAACCAGGAAAACTGGTGACCCGGTATCGGTTATAAGACAACTCGGCATTTGGAAAATCTTTAACTTTTTTATTTTTATTTTTCCTCTTTTGTTTTCTCTTTCTTTCTTTCTTATATATTATTTCAAAATTTTGACTAAAAACTCTTATTTCAAGAGTTTCCTCTCATGAGGAGGAGTCTCATTAGAGGCTTGAGTAGATTATGAAAGTCTATTGCTATTTATAGGAAAAGATTTTTCAAAGAGAACCTACAAAATTCTATGTGGGATTCAATCAAATTATTTGAATCATATTTATTGGAGGGAGAGTTGAAAAATTCATTTCCCTCCAAAATTAAATCTAACATTCAATCAATTTGTTTGGATGGAATGTTAAAAAAATTTAATTTCTTTAAAACAAGTGACTTTTTATTATCAATTATGATTTTATTAAATATTATTAATAAATACTATGCAACAATTTTTATTTTTATTTGAGTATTTCTATATATTTTTATTTATTTATAATTTATAATTATATTTTTTAATTGTATAATATTAATTATGATGTCACGGTTCGACCGCTATGACCCGACGGTTGAACCGGTGACTCGTCCACTCGATCACTTTTTCAATTTGTCCACGGGTTCCATTTTCAAAACATTGCTTCCATGTAAGAGTTGTACCAAATTTTAAAAAAAAAATTTAATCTATAGTCTAATTATTTTTTTCTTGTCCCATTCAATTGCAATATTTTTTGTTCTAAACATGGAAAAGCTAACAAAACCAAATTCCAAGGGAATGACATTAGGTTTGGTGTGGGATTAAAAAAAAACAAAGAAAAGAGAGAGAGAGAGAGAGAGAGAGAGAGAGAGAGAGAGAGAGAGAGAGCATTGGCCTCGTACGCGGAGTGGTCTGTCTGGTACCCTACACAACAACGACCCACCACCACTAATAACCCCCCCAAATCTAACCTCCCTCAGTCTGCCACTAACTGAATAAAAAACGGTGGTGTTACATATACCAATTAGTGTACGTATTGATGTACCAACTAGTATTATGATATTATTATTGATCACATTTATTATACAAGTTACAAATACTTAAAACCATACAAATGATGTCACATCATCTATTAGTACACTAGTATGTACATTAATTAGTATATATAGTATTATTCAACAAAAAAAGTTTCCCCAAAAACCAAACGAAACTTAACAAACCAACAACAGTCTCTCTCCCAACCAATCCCAAATGAAAAAGAATAATGCTATATGTACCAATTGGTATACTAACTAGTGTACCAATTGATGATGTGGCACAATTTAAAAGGTTTTTGAAATTTGTAATGTGATTAATGAGTGGGGCTAATAATAATGTCTGTTGGCTTTTTTGGCTTTCGAAGGTTAGTATTGTAATTTTAAGCATGCCAGCAAGGATCAATCAGTCCTTACAGAAGATTAATTGCCAACCAATTATTAGATGATTGTGTTTTAGTTCTTTTAGCCTCAATGAAGAGGACTTTTACCGGTGGCTTGTTTAGGAGAATTTAATAAATAATAGCTAAGTGAAGAATAATTTCAGAATTTCATTAAGTAAAATGAAAAACTTACAATGATATGACCCAGTGTAACCAGCCCGCGGGGGACCTCGCTACAGCTCGGACTCTCCTTGTTGTGTTGCGGTTCTAAATCTGAACCAAAGAGTCCAACTCTGGCAAATCGTTTTGAAGAAAAACAGATTTTTTGAAAAGTAGTGCCAAACATGGACTGCTTTGCCAGATTACAGAGTTGCCACATAAATATTTTTTAATGGGGAAATTTAGGAAACCCTGACTCGGTGCCGAAGGCCACGTGTCCGTCATCACCAAATGTCTTGGCTCGGGCTTGGGTACGATCGGGGAAGGTCAGCTATGAGCACCCCTTTCGCCCGATTCGAAGACCGGCCTCTACTAACCGTGATATCCGATTTTGAAAACATTACATGCTCTTATACCGGTTATTAGCCTAGATTTACTACGTTATGCGCACAGCAAACAAGTATAGACTAGGTTGCCTAATTCGGAAATAATCATTGCATATCCGTTTGTTTTGAAAGCGTTTCGGGTTTTGCTACTCGTAAGTAGGCTAAAATACGGATTTCGATGAGTAAGCAACCCAACCTCCACCCACAGGCATTCAAACAGTTTAACTCACATAAGCACTTAGCCGCATGGTAAGCATACTGTCATGGCGACATTCACACACATGTGGTATGCTAAAGCGTAAAATACTTACATCGTACTCCGTGCCAAAACAAGAAACTAGTTAGCAGACATGCATGTCCCTAGATCATGTTAAGTGGCTAATGCAACACAGGCAAGGATGCAATTTAGAGTAGGCTCAGCTAACCCTAAAATGGCACATGAAATGCTACAACTATCACGTATTCAAGTTAGATTTGAAATACAATGCAGTTTGTATGATGTACCAAGCCCGATGCATGTCAACAAATGCATGGATGCACGCATGCATTGCATAAGGTATGCTAATTTTAAATATGCCCTAATCTACCATCATAAGCAGGTAAATAAAAGGGAAGAAAGACGTGGGGTTGGAAGACATACACACACTCACGCACACTTATTACACAATTGCGCCCTCGCTCAGAGGGACCAAAAGAATATACAGGCCAAATAACAAATCAACCATCCTAGCTAACTAATTATTACAGACCCTTAATTAACAAAATAAATGCAGAAAGGGGGTGGCCGCAGCCCTGCCTCGGGATGCGTGAATGATGCATGCTTGACCCGTCTCGCCCAGAAACTCGCTGTCATAGCACTGTTGCCTCTGTTTACACTGCCCTGCTCCTCTGAAAATTGCCAAAGTCTCAGGATTGCTTCTTTGAGTTCTGTGGGACACCACCGGCTGAGGGGGAACACCACCAGCCAAAGGGGATGATCACCGACTGCATTTTGATCTATCGGCTACAAATTCCTGGCCGGTCGGCACTTTATTTAGCCGACCGGCCAAAACTTGCTGTAGAACCTGCAATTGACAGCAGCAGAGGGCAAGCAGTGTATGGCATGGAATTTTCAGGCAAATGTATGCACGGACACACTCCCTATCATGCAATGGACTCAAGGGAGCATGACCCTCGACCCTCGGGCCACCAATCTCGCATTTCCATACATGATGGCCAAAGAGTCAAGTGTGCATTTTAATATCAAATGTAATGCACACAAAACATACAAGGGACCCAACCTCAATCATGGTTGATCAAGAGGCAAGGCAATGCACAACAATGCACATGCAACCTAAGCATGCAAGCTAACATACAAACATGCAATGCAACTACATGGCATACACAACGCTAACAACATAACATGCACAACGCATTATAACATGGCATACACAATACAAGATGGGCTTACACCGATATGAGATAGCCTCAGCCACACTCACATAGGAGGCCAATGGATGAAAATGAAGTGTCTCGAAATGCGTGCACACGGGCACGCAAACCAAGGCAATGGCATACACGATGCAACGAGACTAAAATGGCATACAGAATGCAAAATGGACTAACACTAACATGAGTGAGCCTCAGCCACACTCACATAAGAGGCCGTTGGATGAAAATGAAGTGCCTCGAAATGCGTGCACACGGGCACGCAAACCAAGGCAATGGCATTAAGGCATGAAATGACATAGAAAATGTTATGCAAACATGCCAATGGAATTTCAGCACTGAAATATGGGGGAAAACAGTCCCGAAAGATGGCGAAATGACACCAAATGCGAGGAATGGTCCCGAAATGCGAATTTAGGCACCCGAAATGGCCTATAGCTATGCAATGCGTGCACAATACGGACATGGAATGAAAATACAGTAGCAAGGCAGTCCTGAAACAAGCATTTTCCAGTCTAAAACATGGCCAAACAGTAAGCATAGATAGGGCGACAATGGCATGCAAAATAGGGGCCAAGAGAGGGGTATTGAAGTAGATGGTAAATGCAAAGCCCAAACAACAAAATACCCTTCTACAACACTGAAGAGGGACCAAAAATATGAACATTTACAGTAGATGACAAGCCTCAAATCAGTATGTAAATGTGCTCAAAATGTCATGCAAGATGAGGCTCAAAAGAGACTATAACATGAGGTATACAAAGTAAACACCAAACAGCCAAAGACCCTTAATAAATCATGTCAATAAGGTCAAAATATGACCATTTTCAGTTCTGATCATGGTCCAAAAACAGAAGCAAAATGGGCTAGCAAGGCATGCAAAAACAAGGGTAAAACATGGATTCAAAGCAAGTGGCATATGGAGCATGAAAACAAGGTTGGTCCCTTCTTCAATGTTGAAGAGGGGCTCAAAATAAGCACAATATAAGTTCATGAGATGCTCCAAAACAATTTACATATAGGCCAAACAAATCATGCAAATTTACGGTAAATAGGAGAGATTATGAAGCAAGTGCAACATAGGAGGCCCAAACAGGGCTGAGCCCTTCTTCAATATTGAAGAGGGGCTCGATATAGGCCCCATTAAAGTTTACATTATGCTCAAAAACAGATCACTCATAGGCTAGAAATACTATGCAAGATTGTGGCATTTAAGAGGGTATTGAAGCAAGTACCAAATGGAGGGCTCAAAAAGTGTTGAGCCCTTCTTCAATGTTGAAGAAGGGCTCAAAATAAGCCTCTTTGTAGTTTACATCGAAGCTCAAAAATATATGCAACTATGGCTTAGATATGAACCAAGAAAATGCTAGTTTTGGGGAAAAGTGTGCTTACCCTTGTAGACCAACAAACCAGCACCTCTTGGACCAAGTTTTGGTGCTCCTAAGCTCTGCAAATGACCTCCCAAATTCTGGAAATGGAAGTGGTGGTGTTGTGCTATGGGTTGGTGAAGGAATGGCCCAAGAACAAGGGTGTTTGGAGGTTGAATGAGAGAGATCTAGTGAGAGATGGAGGGATATATGTATCTATATCAGATATGTATCTATATCTCTGATTTTTTGCTTAAGAATCTCTAACCCTAGACAAAGGAGAAGGAGGCTTCTTTATATAGGCAATGCTAAGCTTCTAAGACAAGCTACAAAGGGTCAAAGGGGTCTAAAGGGGAGGCCAAGGCTTGTTGGAGAAGCTTGGACAGCTGGTAGGCTTCTTGAGGAAGCCAAGACAAGGGGTCAAGGCTTCCTCAAGAAGCCTTGAGCAAAGGGTGCACAAAAGGGGCCAAAAGGTGGTTAAAGGGTGCAAAATATGCACATGTATGCACGTGGATCTGGTTCTGTGCATCCCAGCTGGCACAGCTGGTATGCACCAGGCTTGGAGGGTGCAAAGGGTGCAAACCGGCCAAAAAAGAGGTCATCGGCACAATATATTGCCGGTCGGCACAATATAGTGCCGACCTGTACTTTATTCTGGCCGGTCGGACAAATAGAGTGCCGATGGGTAGCCGGTGAGGTCAAAAAGTGCCGGTGGATGGCCAGATTGAAGCCCCGGAAGTTAGCTTTCCAATGGCGCAAACCTTGTAAAAATTCCTCCTGTGCAAAAAGTTATGCCTTTTTCCGTGAAGCCGCGCAGACTCGATCCAACCGGGATGATGCCCAGCTTCAACCCATCATATCTCCTCCACTCGGACTTGGCTCTAGGAGATTCTTGAACCAAAAATGAAGCCCCAGAAGTCTTATTTCCAATGGTAGTGGCCTCATAGCTAAATTCCAAGTATGCAATTGAATAAGCCTGATTCAGCGAGAGCCGCTCGACTTTCTTCTACCCGGATTCATGGCGAACTTCTTCTCCAACCTATTTTCTCCCCTCCTCTCCTCTTTTCTTCAACTCCAAACCCCTAAACAAAGTGTTTTGAAGGGTTTGCCTCTCTCCTTGTCGAAGAAACTGAACCTGTGCCCTGCACATCTCTCAACACCGAGCAAACCATCAGTAATGCCCAAGTCTTGAGGGCGGTCAAAAATGGGGTGTCTACACCCAACCTTGTAAAGGTTTACAACAACAAGCTATTTGAAACTACTCCTATGAACGAAGTGCAGTACAGGAATTTGAAGTATAGAAATGTAAAGACCTGTAAAAACTGGAAAAGACAAATAAAGCAAATAAAACCGGTTTTTTGATCTGAGTCTGGGGCTTCTTTCTGGGGCCTTCTCTGCTATTTATACTCCTCAATGATAATCATCGAAGTGGGCTTCTAACTATCGAAATGTCCTTCCATAATTGCTGAGCATGCTCTCTCACAATCAGCCCCACTACGCCACATTTGTAGTTAAGCTTTCCTCCTGATTTCGAATTTCAACCTTGTGAGTGCTACCCAGACCCATTATTACCAATATGGACTGACAGGTGTCTGACTATGATTGGCAACTCGTATTAACTTCCCAAATTGTCCTTTTCATGCCACGTGTTGAATTGTGATTGGTTTATACAATTTATACTGCCAACATTACCCCCCACTAATATACCCATTACTTGGTGATATTAGTGGATCAAAGCACTCTACCCACGTCCTAGGACATGCATGGGCTTTGTATCTTCTTAGAAATGCAACTGACGTCCCTTATTGCATTAAATTATTTTCTATGCCTCAAACATTTTCCATTATCTGAGCATTCGAAAAGGCTGATACAGTTCGCATGGCTAAACAAACTTTTTCTTATATAGATCAAGCATACGAAGAGTTGTTAGATAATAATGTTCGCCCTCGAAAGAATTTTTATGCATTCATTAGCCACACCTATCCATCTCCCTTTATTCAAGTCATGGAAGCTTTTGCAATTCATCGACCTTTGGATCAAGAACATATTGTTCACAATTCTTTAGTCTAAGACTTTGCAAAAATGCATATTGGAAGCTCTTCTTTTACCACAAAACCTTCTGCGTGGATGAGGTTGTTGCTTCCTCTTCTTCTTCTAAAGCTTCTGGCTGGGGAGTTTGGCCTACCCCTACTCAACCTCAAATGAGAGAGCACATCCATCATCGATTCCCTGAATTCGATGACCCTCTTGTAGTCCATCCTTCCAAGCGCAACTCTGTAGTGTACCCGTATATTCCTTTCAACCATCTACACAGTCTTGAACACAACTTGCTTTCAACATGGTACATTTTTACTCTGCCATCCCAAATGGTTCTAAGGGCTCCACACCCTAATGAAGCCTTAGGAATCAGTCTTGCACTCCTAGCCAAAGGAGCAAAACTTTACTCCTCTGATTGGCTTGAGTGTGTGAACAAACCTAAATACCCATCTTCTTTCAGAGAGGCTCCTACTACTCTTTTGCTGCCTCCCAACCCAAATTGGATTGAAGAATTGAGGTTCACCATCTTCGAGAGTCAACATTTCACTCCTTACCAAGCTCTAGTTCCCCCAACTACTTACCAGCAATATAAGGCTCAAACCCTGCTTGTCGTTTTTTCCCATTTGTCCTTCGAAGTCCTGCGAGATGATATTCCTCATAAGAACCTGTTATGGGCTTGTGACATCATTTCTCGCAGCCATCTTCTCAACCCTATAGCCCATGTAGAGCTCCATGCTTTTCTAGACCAACTTCCCCTTCTACTCAATTGGCACATCAATGCTTCAATTGCCAATGAAGTATTGAATAAAACGGCTATCGCTCGAATCCAACTTCAATATGAGTAAGAGAATCTCCTCAAAGAATTTGAGAACTTCAAAAACTCAGACCTAGAGTATGGAGAAGATGCCATTATGGGCAAAGCACATGAGGAAGAGAAGATGGACGAGACAGAGAATGCACTTAAGCACATAGAATTTGAAATGAAAGCCCAACAACTCTTCTTCCAATTAAGAGCTCATCAATTAGATAAACCAAATTTGGATAGGATAGAAGATAGATTAATAAAATAGTATATGTTTATTGATTTTTGCTGGACCAAGTTCCATGACCTTATAACTTTGTCCATTCCTTATTTTTACGAAATTGAGAATGTAGCCAAACGAGTCTTCCCAATGTAAATATTTTATATCAATAAAGCTAGGCTTTTCTTTCTTTACTCAGCATGGTCTGGTTTTATATGCCAATTACACAGTTATAACTATTCAACTCGCCCAAAGCAAACAAAATCAGAGCTTCGAATTTACCAATTTTGTCATTTGAAACCTGATTTAAACATTTCCAATGGAATACTGGACATCTAATTTGAATTTCCCCAACATATGGAGTATAATTGACAATCTTTGCCTTAGGTCTTTTATTCCAATCATATGGTTAACACCATCAACAGCTTTGAATTAACTATCTTCACTTCGAAAAACAGCCTACGTGTTTCAAAGTATGGACACTTCCTTTAGGGATTGCACTGTTTTATTCTAAAAGAGTGAGTCCCTTTGTGTTCTTCAATGCTCAACCAAATATTGGTTTTTGCCACTTCAAAGTCTAAAAACAAACAAATTCTAGCTGCAGAGTATTCCAAATTTTACTTCGAAGGATTTTACTTTCAACAAGAAACCTAAAAGCAAGTCTTTAATCCCCTTGAAGCAAATAAACACCTGAGCATTCTTGTCCTCTTAGGTATGAAACATGCTTCGAAGTTAACTTACTGCTTTCGAAGCCCAAGCTGGATGTTTTTTCATCTGGCTTTGGAGCCAAAGCTTGGCTTCGAAGCCAAATATTTGATTTCAAAGCCAATATGAGTGTTTGAGGTACGTTTCCCTCCCAAACTATCACTCTTGAGAAAAACTTTTCGTATCCATACCTTCAGTACTTCTTTATGAATTCTACCCATTTAAACTGATTGGGCATTCTTCAGACAAAAAGGTTTAAAAACCCTTTCCTTTCATGCTTTTAATTTACTTGCCGGCCTAACACACAGACTCTTCATCTCTATTGACCTCTCTATTCCTTTACCCTCTTTCTCAACTTCACCTTCTGAAAACTTCTACCGATGGCTACTTCTTTCTCGAAGATACCAGTCATGGATTGTGTGAGTCCATCCGTAGCCTTAAAAAGGATCATTGCTGAAGAATGTGAGAAATACAAAGCTGGTGAAAAAAGTGCTATTGATGGACGCATTTTCATTCCTGTCGCTTTAATCAACAAGAATATGTGCTTGGGCCTATTTTTAAAGAAGCCCCTCCTCAGCTTCCAGCTTTGTACCCGCGTTTGGAGGGTCACTACCTCCTTTACAAAGGTGGTCTTGATTAGGGAAGCTGGAGAGTAAACTGACCTCATCGTTGCTGGCCCACAGTAAGGCCAGAATGGGAGGAGTGGTATAATCGAGTTGTCCCTGCTAGGACACTGGATCTCCAGGAGCTTTGCCTCTTCCATACCCTTCAATTATCCAGGTTCACTATTTCAGAGGATCCATTCTTAATACCTGCTGCTCTTTATTTTTGGAATTCTGCTTTCAATTTCTTCCAATTTAGATGTGGTATGATGGCTCTTACTGTCCTTGACATTTGTCATTTGTTAGGGTCATCCCCTATTGATACTCCTTTTGGTCCAGACTACCCTGAACTTAACATCTCTTTTTCTCTTCCCCCTCTGAACTCATCTTATAATGACTTTGTCAAGGCTGAGAACAAAAGGGAAGGCACTATGACTGATAGGGAATTCTTTTCTTTTCTATTGTATTGGCTTTACAAATTCCTCTTCTGTATTATGCCTAAGTTTACCCCTCTTGCCAAAGCCTTTGTTTTGCACAAAAAGGTGGCCTTGGCTCCATATGTTTTGGGCCAGGTTTACAGAGCCTGTTCCCTCTTTTGGAAAAAACCTATGGATGCCAATCAAGAAGGCCCATTTTGGATACTCCAACTTTGGCTTTTTGCATACTTTACTAATTTACACTCTAAATGTCTGAAATTTTTAATTCCAAACTTTACCACTTGTGGCATGAAATTAGCCAATGTCTCTCTTTATCCTTCCACCTTTGCCTTCTACTTTTCCTTTTTTCACCAACTCCTAGCTTCCCCTTCTAGCTTTTTTTTTCTGTCCCTTTGAAGCTAATACTGGACCAACCTGGCTGAGGGCCTTTTTGAGTGATAGATCCTACTCTAGGCCTCAGCACAAAAATATGTGGGCTTCTATTTTGATCCCAAGGGAGCTGTTCATTGGCACTATGAACCCTAGAGCTTATAAGTGTATCTCGAGCCCTATTGCCTTGCCCAATTTGCTAGACAATTTGGACTCTCTCAAGGGATCCCCATCTCTCTCTGCAGTCAGTCTAACTCAAACCTTGCAAGCAGAGAACTGAAAGCTACAAGATCCAGATTAGAAGAGGCAACCTCTAAGTTTATCCAAGACTTGATTGATTTTGACTACCTACCATTCGTTCCCCAAAGCAACAATATGCTGAAAAGGTATCAGAATTGGTGGATGGCCAACATAGAGGTACACTTGGCCATTTCTCCTCAAGATCTACTAGTGGTACTAGATGTGCCTCAAGCCAAATCTAAAGGAACTGAAGTTATTACTTCCTCTAGTGCTCATACCACTCCTGCTCTTACCCCTGCTACCACAAAGTCTGTTCCTGCTGCCTCACCTCTTCCTAGAGTCACTAGAGTTGCTTCGAAGAAAGGTACGCACTGCTGCTTCCTTTCTTTTTTTTTCCTTTATGATGCTTTTGCTTTTCACTTATAGTTCTTTCTTTGGTGTAGGTGCCCCATAGGGAGACTCTCCTCAAAGAATTCAAGCTTGAAATCTCCTCAAGAGCAAACAGCAACAACAAAGGAAAAGAAAACTCTTGCTTGATCCTGAAGAAAAGGTACTTGAGGCTCATGTGGAAGAAGAGGAAGCAAAGAAAGAGTAGGAGACACCATTAAAAAGAAAGAAGAAAATGACGGCCTCTCCCTCTAATTTCACTGGGGATTCCATTCATGAAGCATCTGCTAAAGCAGTGGAAGTGGAACACTCTAAAGAGATCATTGTATTCTAGAGGGCAGAGAAGAGGAGACAATAGCAAATACTTAGGAATGAAGCTGCTACTACCGATGCACTCCTGAGAGAAACTGCAAGGAGGCAACAAACTACTAAGCATTATATTCTTCGCAGTTCTCCAACCATTGCTACCACTTCTGAAACTAGTAATTTTCTTTTGTGTCTCTAGTTTACTTTCTCCAATTTTTAATACTAAAACTTAACATTGTTTTGTATTTCTTCTTTTGCAACAATAACTACTCTACCTTCTCCTTCGATAAGGACTTCTTCAGTTTCATCCGAAGTTGAAAGACTACTAGAAGCACCCTCAAAGAAGAAAAAGAAGACTGACACTAAAATGCCTCTAAATGTAGAACCCATTCAGGCAATACTCCCACTTCCTAGTTCTACACTTTTCATACCTTCTTTAAGGCAAAGCATCTCCATATCTTTACCCTTTGGCTTAACTCCATATCTTCCTCACCTAACCTTTAACTCAACCCAATTTATTCCCCCTACAATCCTAGCTGCTTCTTCCCCTCCCGAGGAGATTCCAGTTATTACTTCATCTCCTATGATAGCTGATTCTCCCAGAGAAGATACTGGTGGCTCACCAATTCTTTGTCCATCATCACTATCCAGCTCCAGCCCTTCTTCTCTTGACCTACTGGTGGCCAAGACTATGGAAACTGCTAGGGACACTTCATCATCTTCTCCTATCCCTATGCAGCCATCTCTTCTTTCCACCAGAGCCCTCTCTGCACCAACAATGTCAATGGAAGAAATGGACATTTTTTAAGCTAAGCTAGCTAGCCTTTTTGATATGCCTTCTACCATTCCAACAACTTTTGGTTCTAGCTGATTCTCTCTTGAAAACTTTTGAGAGCTCTTCAACCATCAATAGGGCTTCCTCACCTTCACTGGATTTGGGAACCTATTTGGAGTTGCTAACATTATTCTCGAGGATCCCATTTGAAGCCTTGTAAAGACCTATTATCAAGAATGGTTTTTCCCAGTGCTGCAAGGTCATTGAGCAATCCAACATGGCTATTTCAAGTCACTTGTCTCAGGCAGCAGCTACCATTGACTTTTATATCAACATCTGCCATGTTGTCAAAGCTGTAGAGAAGAAATTGTTGATAGACCAGGAATTTGTTTCCCATATATATGCTGAGGTGTCTGAATTGAAATAACAACATTTCTCTGTTTCTCAATTTCGAGCCCAACTTTTAGAGAAGAAAGTTCAATTAAAGGAAGAGTTATCAGCAGTTAACCTGGCTTTGGATCGAACTACCACAAAGCTGCAAATCACCAACCAAGGACTGGTTGATCGAAGACAGGAGATAACTACAGCCATTCAGTTGTTCCCATCCCTTAAGAATAGAAAATCAATTGTAAAGGAACAACTGAAACATTGTACTGACTTTTGGGCCAATTTATGGCTGCATGTACTTAACTACTTATGAAATGAATTCTTTATTTATTGTTTAAGTGTTTTCATGCTTCTTGTATTTATTTTAACTCAGCATCTCTCACATTCCTTGTGTTTCCCACACAGTTGGATAACAAGGTTTCAAGTACCTGCCATTAATCTTCTTAGGATGCACATATCCATTCAGATTTCTCAAATGATATGCTCCTCCAGGCAAGACTCTATAAATTTGGTATGGTCCCTCTTAATTAGGTGACCATTTGCCAAACTTGTGGCTTTTAATTCCTATTGGAAGTATTGTTTTCCATACCAAATCTCCTTCATCAAAGCTAATGTGCCTGACTTTCTTATTATAATTCTTGGCTGCCTTCTTATTTCGGAAAAGAATGCTATTTAGTGCCAATATTCTAGCTTCATCTATATTCTCTATTTCCGGGTACATACTTTGATGGTATTTTTCATAAGTTAATTGATCTTGGCATTTTACCCTTAAAGACCTGATATTAATTTCCACAGGCAATACTGCGCCATGTCCATATACTAAGCCATAAGGAGTAACTCCTGTACTTAATCTTGGAGAAGTCCTATAAGCCCACAATACATCCAATAATGAGTTATGTCAATCCCTAGGATTGTCTTCCACAACTCTATGTATTCCTTTTTTCAAAGACTTATTGGATGACTCTGCTTGACCATTTGCTTGTGCATAATAAGGGGTGGAATTAACAAGGCTAATTCCAAACTCTGCCGCAAAAGACTTTACCATCTTTCCATCAAATACAGTCCCATTATCCACAGTTATATTTTGTGGGATGCCAAACCTATGAATCAGATCTTTAATAAATCCAATAACTTTAGTTTGGTCTACAGCCTTATATGGTTTGGCTTCGGCTCACTTAGTGAAGTAGTCTGTGGCCACTAAGATGAAACAATGGTGCTTTGAAGAGGGTGGATGTATTTTCCCTATCATATCCATAGCCCATCCTCTGAACGGCCAAGGTTTCACAACTGCATGTAAATCAGTTATTGGCACATGTCTTATCATGCCATGCTTTTGGCATGCCTGACAACCTGTAGCATATTCTATGCAATCTTTAAGGATGGTGAGCCAATAGTAGGAATGCCTTCGAAGCAACCATCTCATTTTCATACCAGGCTGATGAGCACCACAGATGTCTTCATGAACTTCAGCCATGGCTGTCAATGCCTCCTTTGGCCCTAGACATTCCAATAATAACCCATTTGCTCCTTTTTTGTAAAGAGCATTACCATACACTATGTATTGCATAGATTGTAATTTGACTTTTCTGCTGGCTTTCGAAGATGAGCCAGTTAGGTACTGCATTACTGGATGCCTCCAATCTTGATCTTACAAGTCATTATGATTGACTTCTAACATCACATTCCTTTTAGCTAAAGGAGGTATTGATTTTTGATATGTTGCTTGACTTATGTTCATTTGAGTGTCATCCCTTCTTCTGAAATTCGAATCTTTCTGAGCTACATCATTAGCTTTGTTATTTATGAACCTTGGGATATAAGTCACATTTGCTATCTGAAACTGAGAAAGCAAATGTAATGCAACAACATAGTATGGCAACATGCTTGCACTTTGACATTTGAAAACTCCTTTCACTTGGTTGACCACCAATTAAGAATCTCCAAATATATCAACTGCATAAGCTTGTAATCCAATAAGCATTTCCAGTCTCATTATTAAAGCTTCATATTCAGCTTCATTATTGGAACAAGTAGTTTCATCCACTCTGAAACCATGTGTGGTTTTTACCCCCTGTGGCGACTTAATCACCACACCAATTCCAATTAGACCATTGGCTTTTGATCCATCGAACCACATCTTCCATGGCTCAACATTGACCATGCCAAGATCCGTTATCTCCTGGCTCTCTGTTTGACATGGATGATCTGCCAAGAAGTTAGCCAAAATTTGCCCTTTTATTGCCTTTTGAATGACATATTCTAAATGAAACTTTGACAAGGCTAATATCCATTTACCAATTCTTCCTCTTAACATAGGTCTGGATAACATATATTTAACCAAGTTTGTGGTTGCAATTACCAAAACAACAGTAGGCAAAAGATAATTTCTTAATTTCATTGCTGCAAAATACAATACAAGGCACAACTTTTCTACAGCTGAATATTTACATTCACAATAATTTAAAAACCTACTAAGGTAATAAACTGCTTGCTCCTTGCCTTCTTCATTATCCTAGGCCAGAAACACTCCCAATAAATCTTCTGCTGCAGCAATGTATAGCTTCAAGGGCTTGTCTTTCCTTGGTGGCATCAACACTAGAGGCTTGGCCAAGTAGGCTTTAATTCTTTCGAAAGCAGCTTGATGCTTTGCTGTCCAGACAAACACCTCTTCATCTTTTAACTTCAACAAAGAAGAAAATACTTTAATTTTTCCTGCAGTATTAGAAATAAATCTTCAAAGAAAATTAACCTGACTAAGGAACTTTTGTACTTCTTTTTTACTTGATGGAGGTTTGGCCTCAATTATGGCTTTGGCTTTATTTTGATCAATTTGTATTCTCTTCTTATGCACTACATACCCCAAGAAGTTTTCAGCTAATACACCAAAAGCACATTTGAGAGGATTAAGCTTCAATTTGAACTTTTTCATTCTTTCGAAAGCTGCTACCAAGTGAATCAAGTGTTCCTCCATAGACTGGGATTTTACAACAATATCATCAATGTAACACTCTAAATATCCTCCAATAAGATCATGAAAGATAGCATTCATCGCCCTTTGATATGTTGCCCAAGCATTCTTCAGGCCAAATGGCATTTTAACCCATTCGAAGGTGCCAATGTTCCCAGGACATTTGAATGCTATCTTATGGGCATCCTCCTCTGCAATGCAGATTTGGTTGTAGCTAGAATGTCTATCCATCAAAGATAAAATCTGGTGCCCTGCTGAACTGTCCACTAATAAGTCAACTATGGGCATAAGGTACTCATCTTTTGGAGTTGCTAAATTCAGGTTTCTAAAATCGATGCACAACCTCATTTTACCATTTTTTTTAACCACAGGCACAATATTGGATAGCCACTCAACATATCTGACTGTTCTAATAAAGCCTGCCTTAAGGAGTTTAAGAATTTCCTCTTTGACCTTCTGAATTACTTCAGGACTCATCCTTTTTGGCTTCTGCTTGTATGGCTTGAAATTAGGCTTCATAGAGAGCCTATATTCCACTAATGACCTATTCAATCCTGGCAGTTCATTATAAGACCATGCAAAGCAATCTTTATATCTCTTTAAGACTACCAATAACTGGTCTCTGTCAAGAATATCTAACCAAGCACTGATATAAGTGGTTGTTGTGCAGAACCTTCCCCTAAATTAACTTCTTCCAAGGGGTCTTGTACTTAAGAACTCATTAATGCTTCTCTTTTAACTTCTTCCACCCTCAAAGCAATTTCTTTGCTTTGTTCTGCTCCCACTTTCTCTGACTCAACATCTTTGCCTTCTTCCTCATAGACAAAGTCTGTCCATAAGGCTTCTTTTTCTTGTATCTCCTAGACTTTTGTTTCAATGTCCAATGCACAGTATTTATCAAAGGTCAAAGACCTGACCTGTTGCTGCTCCTACTTATAGCCAACTTCCATGGCTTCTTTCTCTTATTCTTGAACCTTCTGGACTATTGATTTTATATTCAACACTGAAAACTTAACTAAAGCCAAGGGTCTGGCTTCTTGGGTTTCATCTTTTTGCCTATAACCAGGCATCATTATCATCCTTGATGGTGAATTCTTCATCAGCACTCTCCTGCACCAAGTGCTTCAGGTGTGCTAATTCCTCATCAGCCGTCACTTCGGCTGATCCATCGGGTTTTCTTAGTATACTGAGTGGTGTCACTCCTTCAGTATACAATTTGGCCTCTGCAAAGTCAGCACAAGCTATAAAGGGTTGAGGATCTGCATTGATCTCCTCTGTCTTTCCATTACATAGGGCCATCATTATCTTCTGATATAGAGAGGAAGACACACATTTGTTAGTGTGAATCCAATCCCTGCCAAGTAAGGCATTATACTTAGCATTACTATCAATAACAAAGAATGCCGTCATGCAATCTTTGGTTCCCACACTTAGGTTGATGGGCAGAATACCCTAAGCCATCTACTTATCCCCATCGAAGCCAGCAATGCTTGTGCTGGTTGGGATTAACCTGGGGTTTCTTTTTCCTAGTTTCTTCAAAGAAGATTTCGGAAGCAGGTTCATTACTGCCCCATTATCCACCAATACCTTATTCATTTGTATCCCATCAAAAAAAGCCTTGATGTACAAAGGTTTGACATGCTGTGTCATGGATGTTGTAGGATACTCAAAAAGATAAGAGAGATTAATACTCACTTCCTCACTCTCGTCCTCAGTTTCCATTAGTGTGGCCACTTCAGATTCATCTTGAACCATACTAACCTGTGAATCTTCACTAAAAACCGGAATAGAGTCAATCTCCTGACCTTCTTTGTTTGCATCTTCAGCCTGAATTCCTATGGCACTGGAGGAAAGGAGCCAAACTGAACTGGTGGCTGTATTTGTTTCTTTTCTAGGCTAGCTTGTTCAGTTATTTCAGAAGCGTCTTCCATGCTGCACTCTGGCACTTCAATACTAGTGACTTCCTTCGAATGGTTTGTTTCTGCTGGTTTTTTGACCAAAAATGTCTGTTCAGCCATGAAGGCTTCAAACATCTCCTTCTCGACCATTTCTTTCTTCTGGCCCAGGCCAATTTCTCCTTCTGTCTCACTGTCACTTTCCATCAAAGCTTTTTCAAGACCTGCTAAGCTGGATCTTTCTTTGGCTTTCAGTTCAGAGTGAACTTTAGCCAACTGCTCTTTGCTGCAACTTCTTCTATTTTGAGGAGTCGATTTTGGACTATGGTCCAATTTTGGACTTTCTATTTCCTCTGTCTGGCCTTTTGGTTGGGCCAATGAAGAACTTTCCCCACTTTCTTTCAGATCCTTCTGGTACTGAGTGTACCTTCGTTGGATCTTCTTTCTCTGGGACCTAAAAATCACTGGAACCATATTTGGTTCCTTTGTTTTTGGTTGCTTTAGCAACACCCAATTATTTGGAGCCACCAAGGGAGGTTTAACCATTCTACCTTGGTCCTCAACAACACTTCTCTGGGCAGGCATTTCCCTAGGGTTGTCCTGGATGACAAACCAATCTGGAACCCCAGGTACCCATGAACTCACTAGCTTAATTGCTGAACTAGCTCTTTCTGCCTTCGAAGCCAGCTTTGAAGCTGCTTGTGGAGGCTCTTGCTTGGCCCTGATCCCCTGGATTGGGCCTAATTCAGGCCTTCTATCAAGGTGGTTACCTTTCATCCTGTTCGAGGCTGATCTAGGAGGCCAATCTCTGGCTCTGATTCCATAACTCAAGCCCACTTCAAGCCTCCTCTCAAGATGATTACCCTCCATCCTGTAGTAGTTGGGTGGTCTGAAATCATGTAGAGGTCTCTTACCCTTGGAATGTATTCTAGTAGCTGATGGTCCAGCCAAGAATGGCTGATGTTTAGGACCAGTTGGGTATGGCCTCTTGTTGTAGGCACTGATTGGTTTAGGACGTCTTTCCACATCCTTGTAATACTGTTTCCTATCAATTTGGAGCCCTTTCAACCATTTGTAACTCAACCTGCATCTAGGACACATCATTTGCATGACAACTGCCTCTAGAGAGTCATCATCCAATGTCTTCTCACTAGAGTCCTCCCTTTGGTCTGCAAAGCTCTGCCCATTTGCTGGTGAACTTTTGGTATCTTTCTTGACAGTAGTTTGGCTGGCAACATGTTTGTACATTAACCTCTTCCAATTCGTTCAAGGATAAGTTCTAGAAGTCCTACACAACAACATTGGCTGTAACTTCCCCAATCTCTGGGTATGGGTTGGTGTCAGTCCCCATAGCTTTCTCTGTTTTGGTTGGGAACGTTAAACTTCCCTTTCAAATATGTTCTTGGATCTTGTCCCAAAAAACAATACAAGACAATACAGCTTTTAGTTGAGTGAGACCAAGAGTCATGCCATTTATAATACATTTTCCCTTTAAGTTATTCTGGAGAAGGAATTTTAACTCCTTTTGGTAACTTTAGAAAATTCGATGCAATCAAATGATCAAAAATGTCATCTGCTTTTGTTAAATCGAAAGAGTATTTCCTATGAAGGTCTTTCTTTTTAAACTGCTAGTCTATTGTAGTGCCCTTATGAATTAATGCCTCACAGATCACAGGTTCTTTCCTTACGATCTCTGCTGCATCAATCTCATAGTTAGGATCTCTATAATAAGTCTTGTATGATGCATTACTTCGATCTTGTTTTTCCTCAAGTAATGATTCATATCTAGACACCTTATAGGTTAATTCTACTAAGTCTCGAAACTCAATTGAGTCAAACTTCTTTTGAAGCCTAAACTCAAAACCATTTCGAGCTAATCTCACAAATTCAGGCTCTGGTAGAATGACTCTACACTTGTTTTGTGCTCTTTTGAATCTGACAATAAATTGAATGGCCTTCTCATCAGGCCTTTGACTCAACCTTGCTAAGTCTACCATGGAAACTTTTGGCTCCGTTTGGAAGAATTGGGCATGAAATGCCTCCTTCATTTGCTGCCAGGTTTGGATAGAGCCGGTGTAAGGTTATACTCCACATGACAATGTTAGTTAAAAAGTCTTAACTTTATGTAATCATTATTGGTAAATTCACCACATTGGGCTGCGAACCTAGTAATGTGTTCTACTGTTAACTGGTTTCTATTCCCATAAAAAAGAGCAAAGTCTGGTATCCTAAACCCCTTTGGGTATTCATGCACCCTATCTACCCATTCTGGGTATGGCTTCCTATACACAGGAGTTTGAACCCCCCGAGCCATAGGTCCACACATTTCTCTGACAATATCAGGGATTTGGTCCCTAGGAACCATATTTTGTGATTGCTGAACTACCATTGGAGGAACAAACAGAGGATTTGGTGGAAACCCTTGTGCTTGAGGTCCTCTTGGTCCATAGGGAGGTATATTTGGGATTGGCTGTCCCTGTGGTACTGGATGCTGTTGAGGGTATGGCTGACCTCTCTGAGCTTGTCCTACGAAAAGACCTGCGAAAGGTTCTACAATAGGTGGGACAGGTGTTGTTTCTCTCCCAACCGTAGGAAACCCTTCCAACCCCCCGGGTGTGAATTCGAACAGAGGATTAGTGAACCCCCTTGTGCCAGGTATGGCTTCAAACATGGGGTTTGCAAACATTCGCATACCATTTTCTTGTGTTGGCCCAGATCCACCAATTTGTATGGCTTCACTGTTAGGTAATGAGGCATTTTGATTTATCATAGGCCTTGAAAGAGGTTCATACCAAGACTGAGGTATAGGTGATGGTCGTTCATAATTTTGATTACTAGTCTGACCATTAGTATTCTCATTACTTTGCATAGGCTATTTATCTCTAGCCAATCTTTGTTGAGGAACATTTGAATTTCCCTCCATATGCCTTGTGTTAGTTGGTTGATGGGAATTCATCCGATCCGTAAAGGATATTGTCCATCTTTTCATTGTGTTCATTAACTGCTATCTCATGGCATCTACTAGGCCCCTTCATAGATTCATTGGCTGAGTAAATGGAATAGTGAATGGTCCAATTCCATGGCCTCGTCCAATATTTTGAACATGCGCGGTGCATTTTCTAAATTACTGGTCTGTTCGACCATAGGTTCTGATGAGATAGGTGTTTCCATAGGATGTGTGATCACATTATCCTCTAGATCAGGTACCTCTACCTCTCCTTCCATACCTTCTTCCAGGCGTTCATTTTTTCCTTGTCTCCTACGTCTAACCATTTCAATTGGTCCCATTGGGAGTGCCAAAAATATATGTTGGCTTTTGAAGGTTAGTATTGTAATTTTAAGCGTGCCAGTAAGGATTAATCAGTCCTTACAGAAGATTAATTGCCAACCAATTATCAGACAATTGTGTTTTAGTTCTTTTAGCCTCAATGAAGAGGACTTTTACTTGTGGCTTGTTTAGAAGAATTTAATAAATAACAGCTAAGTGAAGAATAATTTCAGAATTTCATTAAGTAAAATGAAAAACTTACAATGATTTGACCCAACCTCGTAGAGGTTTATAACAATAAGCTATTTGAAACTACTCCTATGAATGAAGTGTAGTACAAGAATTTGAAGTATAGAATTGTAATGAACTATAAAAATTGGAAAGGAAAAATAAAGCAAATAAAACTGGATTTTTTATCTGAGTTTGGGGCTTCTTTCTAGGGCCTTCTCTGCTATTTATACTCCTCAATGATAACCGTCGAAGTGGGCTTCTAACCGTCGAAATGTCCTTCCATAATTGCTGAACATGCTCTCTCACAGTTAGCCCCACTACGCCACATTTGTAGTTAAGCTTCCCTTCTGATTTCGAATTTGAACCTTGCGAGTAACCGTTAGGCTACATTACCTTTTATCCCTCGATCATTCCAGTGCTACGCAGAGCCATTATTACCAATATGGACTGACACGTGTCTGACTATGATTAGCAACTCATATTAACTTCCCAAATTGTCCTTTTCATGCCACGTGTTGAATTGTGATTGGCTTATACAATTTATACAGCCAACAATGTCATAACTAGTGTTGGTACACTAGTTAGTATACTAATTGGTGATTTTATCTTTCTTTAGAATTTTTTTTTTCAATTTTAGACATATTTTTTAGTATTCTTTATTTTTGTCAAACTAATTTTTTTTTTAATCTAGAAAAAGATATGAAAACTTAGCCTAACATATCTCAAAGAACAAATTTAGATGCAGGAGAGCTATTGGAAGACTTGTCTACTTACAAAAGACTTGTTGGTGCCTTTTCTACCTTATTAATTATTGCCTAGACTCAGTTATCACTAAAAATATTGTAACGTCCTCAAATAATAATAATAATAATAATAATAATAATAATAATAATGCAACAAACTCTTTTCTTTTTTCTTTTTTATAAATAAAAAAAAGGAGAAATGCTACTATATACATCTCCAAGGAGTGCGTAGTGTGACAATGGTTCAAAGTTTTAATAGTTTGGGTTAGGGTCATATTTAAGACCAAATTAATTTATAACTCAAAACAATATTAAAGTCTCATTAGTTGGGTTCATAAATACTACTAGGTTTCATAAATAAGATCGATTTGTTTAATAATTAAAAAAAATCACAAAATCACGTATTCAAAATGACATTGATTTATGATCAATCACAAGTAAGTTCATATACAATCCTCACAAATTTATCGATCACAAAATTTCATAACCAAGTACTACATAATTCATATTTAAGTCACAAAATTTCATGATTAAGGCATATATTAAAATTAACATATATATATATATTATATTTGTTAAAGCGATCCCACTTTCGATCCTTCCTTCATGTTTTGCCACTTCGACTGAGCCAGTCGAGGGTCGAGCTGCCCGATCAGCTCGCGGGGGTCCAAGGAGCAGCGCCCTGGCGGGGGTCGAGCTGTCCAGTCAGTTCGCGGGGGTCCACGGGGCAGCGCCCCTTGGAGGGTCCTAGGGCAGCACACTGGTGGGATTGAGGGGCAGCGCCCCCAAAACAAAAATGCAAAATGCATTCGAAGTTGCTTGTTTGCTCGAGCGGCCGTTTATGCACTCGAGCGGAGAATTTTTGGTTTTAGAAGTTCGACCTGTCTGCAAAAGTACTGGGTTAGTGTATTTGATGCTCGAGCGGGGCATTTCACGCTCGAGTAGACCATGTTATATCAGTTCGTGAATATGATATTTCAAATCACTTTTTCAGTCTTCTCTCTCTCTCTCTCTCTCTCTAAAACTCTCCAGAACTCCAGATTGGGAGCTTCTCTATTTGATTTCTCCAAATCCATTGGGATTTAGACCTAAGTTCTTGACCAAAGTCTGTTATCTAGGCAAGGGCTACGTTGTGTGCGGTGGAGATCGAATTTCATCGTCGTTGATTTTGGGGTTTTCAACTCATTTCTTCTTCAAACTTGAGGTAAGGATTTCCTTTGAGTTATATATATGTTTTTCCAAGATCTAGATGATTTTTGAAATCATCCTTTGATTAGCTTTGAGAAATTGATTGTTGATTTCACGAAGATGAGTGATTTTGAAAGAGGGTTTATTTTCTTTTCCTTTTAAAATAGAAATTGAGGGGTTTGAACCATATTGATTGAAGAAAGATGATTTTGGGGAGATTCTTCTAAATATTTTGGAGATGAATGGTTTTGGTGAGAAAACCTAGAAATTGGGTCTTTTTTTGAAAGATGTTGAAAACCCTTGAAAGATGTTGTCATATTTATTTTGTGTACTGAAATAAATGGATGTTTTGAAAATTGTTTATTTATATATAAATGACAAATTTTGTGAAAAAAAATGAGAAATATTATTTATTTTGGAAATTGTTGTCAAAATGTTGATTTAGTCTTAAATTGACTAAATTGTCGAGATTGCTCGAAATGTGGGAATTACATTATTCTCTTGAATGAATTGGATATAAAAGTATATATATATATATATATATCTTGTGCAATTGTGTTGAAAGGAGGATTGGGAATTTTGATCACAATGGTATATTGCGTGGAACAATTGAATATGGAAGTAATGTTGCATTGCATTATTAATCATACATTGCATTTCAATTCATTGGACTATGTTAAGCTTAGGAAATTTGCATTGAGAAAAGAATGTTGGGAAATGAGTTTTCATGAAATGGTTTTGGGGTAAATACAGTGGTAAGTCTTGATAGGTGGTGTAGATGAAATTGTTTAAGTTAGCCTGAGTGTCCTTGGTGAAAGACCAGAAAGTCGCACAGATAGATGTCGAGCCTTCCGGTTAATACCGGTAAAAATGACAATTAGTAGTACTTGTGTAGTCTACTTGCAGATACCGACCTAGGAATTGCCAGAGCTGTATTTACCGCCCCTTGAATTAAATTGATAAATTTTGAACAGTTGAAGTTCCATAACATCATTGAGCATGATGGTTTTCAAAAGATGAAGATGTGTTTTATTTTCAAAAAGGCATGGCATGGCATGTGCATTCATCTCTTGAGACTTGAATAAAATGTATATACTTTGTGAAGGATTTCCTACTGGGCTTTATGCTCACCCTACAAGATTTTTTTACAGGAAAAGACGTGGTGAATCCGTCTAACTGAGGGCGTGGAAATGTGTGTGCTGAGAGATAAGGTTCTCATTTGCTGTGATTCTATTTGTAAGCTAAGGGCTTTGTATGTGTGGGTTTGAATAACCATTTTTGTGTAACCGGGCTTAAGCCTTGGAAACTTGTAACCCTTGGGGGTATTTATTTGTTTCTTTACTTGATGTCGAATTAAAGTATTATCGCATGAGAAAACTATTTACATTATGGAATGCAAATGCAAGATTGTATAATTGGTTTTTCCTTTAAAGGGGCCATGATTATTGCATTATCATTTGGGCTAGAAATTTGGGGCGTTACATATTTTGTTTTAAATCATTTTTATTTGGATTGTTTTTTAAACTTAAATTGAAAATAAAATTTATATGGAGAAAAAATATGAATGAAATATAAATTTATTTTTTTAACTATATTTGAATATTAAATTTAGGGTGAGACTAGTAAAAGAAAAGAGCAAATTTCATTTTACGACCTAAATTATATCTCGATCAATTTTACCCTTGTACTTCTTATAATTTCAATTTTATACTTATACTATTTGATTTTAGATCAATTTTACCCCTGTCATTACCTACCATTTATAATCAAACAAAAGTTGCTGATGTGACATCGAAATTTTGTTTAAAATTTTGTTTTGCCTCCCAAACTTCTCAAAAATATCAATTAGACCCTCAAACTTCATATTGTTTAGGGGTCTAATTGATATTTTGAAGATAGTTTGGGGGTAAAATGAAATTTCAAATGAAGACGGGAGCAAGTGCCGTCTAATTATAGATAGTAGGAGACGAGATGGGTAAAATTAATCCAAAATTGAATAGTTTAGGTATAAAATTGAAATTATAAGAAATATAGGAGTTAAGTTGATCATCGAGGTATAGTTTGGAAGGCAAAATGAAATTTCCTCAGAAGAAAAACAAATATGGAAATTTATTTATTTATTTATTTATTTTTGGGAGATTTGGTGATAGACCCCTCACTGTCTAATTTGTCTTTCAAAAAGACAAGAATTATATAGGTCTTTTCAAAACCCCCTAATATTTTAAAACTTGTTTCTTTTACTATATTACCCTCATATCTGTCAGCTCTTCTATTAAGCCATCTTCAAAGTGTATTTCAGAATAAAATTTTACTTTGAATCATAATAAACTTTACTCTGATTCAGAGTAAAATTTTACTATGATTCAAAGTAAAATTTTATATTGTTAAGCAAATCAACATGTTTTTAACCAGAGTAAAATTTTACTTTGAATCGTAATAAACTTTACTCTGATTCAGAGTAAAACTTTACTCTGAAAGTACAATTTTACTTTGAATCAAAGTAAAGTTTACTATGATTCAAAGTAAAATTTTATATCATTAAGCAAATCATCATGTTTTTTACCAAAGTAAAATTTTAGTAAAATTTTACTTTGAATCATAGTAAATTTTGCTCTGATTTACTCTGAAAGTACAATTTTACTATGATCTAAAGAGAGTATCCAAATTTTATCTATGTATATTTTCTATCTATCCAAATTTTTTGTGTGAATTTTCTACCTGTTAAAATTTATATGTTCAATAACATCAATTTGTTCTGATGTAGTGAAAGATTCACAATCTGTACAAATCCTATATGTTCCTCATCTCGAGAAGTTGTTCACCAAATCCTATCTGTTCATCATCATCAATATCAACAACAACATCAAAAAATTAAAAAATAAATAAATAATAAACAGATTTGTTGAACTCATCACCAAATCCTATATGTTCATGATCATCAACAACAACATATTCAAATATGAGATAGATATTCAGATCTGAAGATGAAGATTCAACAACAATAACAAGAAGAGAGTATGTGGGTATATGTGTGTATGTGTGTGTGTGTGTGTGTGTGTGTGTGTGTGTTTGAGATCACCATTACACTATATCACTCACTGCCAAATTTGATGAGTAAGTGATAATATACATATATGTATATATATATAGAGAGAGAGAACAGCAAGGAGCGATGATGACGATGGAGCTAATCGTGGTGTCTTCCGAAGCTTTTTAGTGAGATCCCACAAAATGAATCGCTCAAATCTTGAACCTTCTTTCTCAGATCTGTATGGTAGTGGTCTTTCCCATCGATCTCTCTTTCACTCATGTCCAGAATCACTGGCAACCACCTTATCGGTGAGAGTGGATGGAGAGAGAACTTGTTGAAGCTTTCTAGCGAGATCTCACGGCGATGAGGAAAAGCACGGTGGCAGTGGTGTTGGAGGATGCGACGACTTTGGATGCAAAGTGGAGAGAAAGAGGAGAAGGAAGAGAGAAGGGGAGAGAGAAGGTGGGGAAAGAGTGGGTGGAGAAGGTGGAAAGATTTAGTTGAGGGTATAATAGTCTAATAAAATATTTAAATAATAAATTTTGTCCTTTATGCAAGATTTTATAATTATGAGGGGGGTTTAGAAAGTATAATTATTTTTCTTAGTCCTTTTAACAATGAAAGGAAGGTAGAAGGGGTTTATAGCCAAATTTCCCTTTATTTTTTGCCACAAATCTCTGATTTAAATTTATAATGGGGCTCAGTTGAAGACACAATAGACAATGGGAACTGGGATTGTCATTCGAGACTGTTAGGGTGAGGTAATTGCGACAATGTTGAGAATCCTTGCTGGTCTGGTCGATGTTGATAGTATGGAAGCATTAGCTCTGTTTAGTGCGGTTGAATTTGCAAGGACTTGGGGCTTCATCTGGTGCTATTTGAAGGGGTTTCTTTGAGTGGTGAATGTTGTTTGTTCGTCGAAAAATTGTTTTGCTGGCTTTGGCCATATTGTACACTCTATTTGAGAATTTCTTTGGCACTTTGATGAGAATATTGTGCGACGTGTAAGGTGTTAGGGCAACTCGGTGGCCCACTCTACCTTGCTCAGATGGCGGTTGATTTTGAAAAACCAATGATTTGAATGGAGGAGGTTCCTCTCTCTTTAGTGCAGCTTGTGTTCTCTGAGGCCTTCGGTTCTCTGATCTAATATCTTTTGTTTTGACTTTTATCAATCTAAATATATATATATATATATATATATTATAATTCAAGTTCAGTCTTAATTTATTTTGTTTCATCCATCAAAACTATGTGTATAGGTTCGTTTTCATAATGTATTTTTTCAAAATTACTTAGAAATTAGTTTGTTAAAATAAAAATAATAATTATATAAAAATGACGAGTATTTTTAAGTTATTATTATTTTTCTAAAATGAATTTTTATTATTTAGAAAATTAAATAAAATAGTGATTAACATCATGAATGGCTTGCAAGGTGCGACTTCACCAGGTGAAGTGAAGGGCCCACTGTGAAGAAATTCTATTACCACACACTTAATTATCTCAGTTCATATCTTCTCTCAGTACACATACTTATTAATTTGATTATTAATTAATTTTTCTCAATCCACACACTAAAAGTTACAATCATACCCTTCACTAATAACCATTGTACACACACCACTCAATCCTCCTTTCCACACGCTTGTTGAGTGGCCCTACTTTTAGATTTGTAGACTCATTTTAGACCCACGTGAAGACCATTCAAGACCACAGTGTAAAGTGAAATGAAGTGAAGACAAAATCCTCCATTGAATAACCTATCGAACCTCCATTGAAAATACTATTGAAAACCCTCCAAAATATTATTGAAGATGAGGCATCTTTTCATTTTGTTATTGCATTTACCATTTTCAAATCTTTTGTGCTATCCATTGCCATAAAACCCTAGTTTATTTATTTATTTATTTTATGTTTTTTGGTTTACGGATTTTGGCATTGATTTTCTAAAATTATACATTTAATTTGAAACTTAACTTCCAAATAAAAGTGATTAGTTTGACAAATTTGTTCCGAAAAAAATAAAAAAAAAACTTTCGGTAGTTGATGTTCGAATATAATGAAATAATTCTACAGTTGATGTCTGAATATAATGTAATAATTCAGTACTAGTTGTCTGATTGAAAACCGCAAAAGGGGGGAAAAAAGAGAGAGTTATGCATGAAAAAACTAACATTTTCATCACTAATAGAGTATAAACCTAGATATATGAGAGTTTTTATGAGAATATTGCTTTGCAAGCAATAGATGAGTATAGAGTTTGTAGTACGCAAAGTGACAACAATGGAAAAACTAAGGTTTAGTTTTTTTTTACTCAAAAGGTTTACATTGAGATTTTTTTTATTTTTAAAAAATGTGTACAGAGAATATTTGCATATAATATTATGGGTGTTAGTAGATGTCCATTATGGTCATTTTAGTTTTAGGTATAATTGCCATTAAAATAATATTTCATTAAGTGTGTACACTTGTAGCTCGACTTTTTTGCGCCTCCTTTCGGAAAGCTTGAATTGGTCCTACAGTTCGGACTCCTGTCACGGTTCTGAATCTAGTCTCACAAGTGCAATGTGAAACTGATAATCACCCAAGAGTCCAATCCGGCAAATCATTTTGGAAAAATCGATTTTAAATCAAATAATGCCAAAACTGGGCTGCTTTGCCAGATTACAGAGTAGCCACCTAAATATTTTGTTTTTGGGAAATTTAAGAAACCCTGACTCATGTCAAAGGCCACATGTCCGTCATCACCAAAGTTGCCTCGGCTTGGGAACTTGGGTACGAGAGGGGAAGGTCCTGCAATGAGCACTCCCGTTCGCCCGATCAAAGATCAGCCTCTACTATCATGATATGTTGTTTGATAAACCTCATGTGTTCTTATACTAATTATTAGCTAACTTTACTATGTGACGCACACAAGCAAGTATAGACTAAAATTGCAAGAATTGGAACAATTCAACTCATGTTTGCTTTCAAAAATGGTTAGAACTTGCCACCCTTAAGTGGGCTAAAACGCGGATTTGCCACCTCAAGTGGGCTTAAAACTCACATTTATTGAATCGTTCCAATTCAAACAATTAAGCCTTCATCCACACGCATTCATGCAGGTAATCATTTAAGCAAATAGCCTCATGGCAAGCATGTGAATCATGGCAACATGGAAATCACACTCGTGCAAGTATGCTAAAGTATAAAACTTACCGAGTACTCCGAGCCAAAAAAAAAGCTAGTTAGAAACAATGCATAATCCTAACTATACAAGATGCTTAATGCAACACATGCAATATGAAATTAATAGGCTCGGCTACTAATATGGCATACGAAGCAACTTAAACAACATGTGATTAAACACGTATTCAAAGAAGTGCATTGAAATGACGATACAGTTTGAATGATGCGCCGAGCCTCGGTGCATGCAAGACAAATGAATGGATGCAAACATGCAAGCATAAAATATGCTAATTGAAAAATGTCCCTAATCTAACCATCGAAAGCGGTTAAATAAAAGGGAGAAAGACGCGGGGTTGGAAGACATGCACACACACACGCACACTTATTACAGCATTGTGCCCTCGCGAAGAAGGGTCCGAATAAATAAGAGCTAAGCTACTCTAAGCTAAGCTAATCTAATTAATCTAATTAAACTAATCAGACTAATTATTACAAATCAATCGAATAACCAGTAAACTAATTACTAATTATTACAACACTTAACTAATTAGCAACTAATTAATTAAATTTCAACACAAGTGTACATAAACTAATCATGCAAAATATTTAAACTATACTGCCTCAGCTTTGCTTCGGGAAGTGGAGGATGCATGCACTCGGTTTTCGCCCCCAAAAAACCCTCGTTTTGCTCTTGAGAGGCTTTGTTTGCAGGGTTGAACACACTTCAGAATCCTTCTGCTCCACCTTACCAATTCAATGCTGAGGATTACACCAGTGGCCTGCCGGCCTTGGTTGATTGTTGCCGGCCCCCTGCCGGCCAAGAGTGAACCACTGCCGGCCACCAATGAGCCATTGCCGGCCACTAATGTTCTGAATCACCACACTGCAACAGAGCACAAACAGAGGAAAATAGAGGGTTTTCCAAGGGTATGTTTGTACTGTACCCCTCCTTATCATCTCAAAACATCAAAGGAGTGACGCTCTTGGATCCAAAACCACCAATCAAGCATTTTCAATGCATGATGGCCAAAGATCCAAGGAGTACAATTTCAATAAATGCACAAAACAAGACTCGAGGCGATCACCTTATCATGTGTGATCAAAGGCAATGGAGGCCAAGGAGATTGGCTCATTTCATCACTGTGAGTATGAAATGCTCCAATCTTCCTTGTGTTCAATATAACATCCGATTGAACACATGCAATGCAACACAACATGATTAACTTGCTTAAGTTTTACTTGTCAAATTTTGTTTACACATTTTAAGTCACCAAACCATTCTTTAGTCAATTTGTCTAAGGTGAGTGTCCTCTAATGAGAGAGGGGTCAACCAAGGGATGATTTAAGGCATGAGAGAGATCATGCCGTTGGTTAGTAGAAACCCTCAAAAGAGGATTAAAACCATTAAGCACAAATCTCAATCTCAAGCTTAAACACAACCCTAAGGTCAACCAACCCTCAAAGCAAAATGAAAAAAGTGATGAAATGAGGGAGGTTGCAGAGATTATATGTGCTGAAATTACATGTAAAATGACACTACAACATGCAAGCAACTCATGCAAACCATGTTTCAAAGCCAAAAACACCAAACTAGTGAAGATCACTACACTATAGACATGCAATACAAAGCTCACAAGGTACAAACACTTCAAAATAGTCCTAAAACAGCTTAAAAGGAGTCTTAAAACATGCTTGAAGTAGGCTAAAAAAAGCTAGAATAAGAGGCCAACACATAGCACAAACTAGACTATTAAGCATAATTGCACTACAAGCCTACAAAGCAAGCCTCAAATGACTTACCTAGCCCCAAACAGAGGTAAAACAAGTCAAAATAGTAACAAAAACATGCTGAGATTAAGTCACAAAATGCTAGAAAAACATGGTCACATGTTAAGCTATCTACACATGCAAACAAGACACAAGAAAGGGAGGCTAACCCCTCCACTTTTGGACTTCAAAACAGAGTTTTTGCCACTAAAATAACTCTGATTTTCAGTGGTTAGAAAGGCCAAAAATTTTGATTTAAAAAACTTTGAAAGATGGCACAACAACTTAGCAAGCAAGCTACAAGAAGGGTGGACCACCCCTAACTCCAATCAAACCTCAAACTACCATTTTAGACCATAAAAAATAGAGATTTTCAGAGGTTGAAACTAGCCCCAAGACAGTATGAAAAGATGGCAAAACAAGTATTTAACTTAAGCTTAAAACACAAGTATTCTACCTCTTGAAGACAAGATGCAATTTAGGCAACAAAATTAAGCCAAACCAAGCCAATATCCTCTTCTAAAGCTCAAAGAGGGTCTCAAGTAGCCTCAACTTAATGGTGATCAAGTTTGATCAAGGGCTTATATGCAAAAGTGTAGAGAATTTGGGCTTTAAGGCAAAAAATATCAAGAGAGAGAGAATTCTAGAGAGAGAGAGAGAGAAATTTTTTGTCTTCAAAATTTTCTAACCCCCTCACATGCAAGATGGGGCTTCTATATATAGAGAATTCAAAATCCCCTCAAAGAGATCCAGCCATATACGTACAAACAGATTGGTCAATCTGTGCAAACAGCTAGCACAAAATATCAGAAAATATCTACCGATACACTGGTGGCCATCAGTGATGGCCGGCAGGGGCTCATTGATGGCTGGTAGGGCACATTAATGGCCGGTAGGCCAAGATCCATGGCCGGCAAGGCCCAAGGATGGCCGACAGGCCATGAATAACAACATGCTGAAAAGATCTACACATTGTCCAAAGATGAGACAGAATGGATGCAGGGTTTGGAAAACTCAAACCTGTGGCGTTCCGCCGCGGACTTCGAGTGCTCGATGAGCAACCAAACTCATCATCGGATGTACCTGCAAAAACATCCCAAGTCTTGAGGACGGTCAAAAATGGGGTGTCTACAACACTGAGATAATTAGGCGTGTGGAAATAGAATTTCCCCACCGTGTGAATGTTTGGGCAACAAAATAAATCATGGGAAAAAGTTTCAAAAACTCTTGTTTTATTATTATTATTTAAAAATAAATAAAATAAAAGTCAATTTAACTACCAAAAAAAATACAATTATCATTATTTTCATATGATCTTTTTGGGACAAATTATTTTTAAAATTTGTAAAAAAAAAATTTTAGTGTTTATTTTGATAAAAATAAGTTTTAATTTTTGAAAAATAAAAATAAAAAGTCAACCAAAGGACTTGAATTGGTGGGGAGTTTTTAAAAACAAATTTTGAGTTTTTGATTTGTATTTTTTTGATAAATTTTTTAATATTTCAATCAATTTTTTTACTTTTTAAATTCACATAATCTAGATACACATTTTCTTTTTCTCTTTTTTCTTTCTTTTTTTATTTTTTATGGGAAACCACAAAACTTAATATATGATGATAAGTTGTCCAATAAAGTAAATCAGAGTACACATTCACAATATATATATATATCGAAGTACAAAATAAATTCTAAAAGGAATAAAGAGAATCTTCACTCAGAGAGGATACAAGTCTTCACATAGAGAAATACATATTATCTTCACGATCCATTCATTGTTGCAACTGGTAGCTTTGGTACCCTAATTCTCACACTTTACATTACAAAATAAAATATTCTAAATCTGAGGTAGTTACCTAGCATATAATAGTTCATTTAACAACACCGAATTTCAGTCATGAATTAAATTTGAGTCTATATTTGTAAGCATCCTCAGTGGTAAGCTGATGATAGAGACAAGAGGAGTGGTAGTAGATAATATGGTGATAGAAACCACGGGAGAATAAATAGATGGGGAGATGACGGTTAAAAACATATCCCTTTCCTCCTTAAAGAGAAAAGAAAGAAAGAGCGGCTAGGGTTTCTTAAAGAGAGATGAAAGAGAGTTTTAATCTAGATACATTTTATAATGATCCCAGTTTTGAACCGACACTTGTGGTAGTCTGGAGTCGGGCATATGGTTTTTGAATGTCGTTCATTGTCTTTTACTTTTTATTCCTCTTTAAATTTGGTTATTTGGACGTGTTGAGTATGTTTGGAACAGGTTGGTTGTTTAGTTTTCAAACCTTGTGCTGTCCAAAATTTTGGTCCTCCGCTCGAGCGGGCCTTTTTGCGCTTTAGCGGGGTTTGCAAACCCTCAGTGCTTTGCACGTCTGCAAAAAACATTGGAGGGGTGTTTTCCACGCTCGAGCAGGTAGGCGTTCGAGCGTCCCTTCTGGCGCTTAAACAGTTTGTCTGTTGTCTACAAAAGTTCTGAAGGTGTGTATTCTGCGCTTGAGTAGGCCTCTTCTTGCGCTCGAGCGGAACAATTTATTATGTCTGACGCTCGAGCATCAACTCTTCCGCTCGAGCGGACTGTGCGTATATCAGATCGCGAAAATGACTTTTTACATCACTTTTTCAAATTTTTTCTTCTAAAAACCCTAAAGTGACACCTTCTCTCTCTAAAATACTCTCTCTCTCTCTCTCTACTTTTTCTCCTTGATTCGTTGATCTCTCCGTGCTAGTGTCTTTGGAAAAAAGGGCAGAGCATCTTGGGAGCTTCACTTTGAACCGATTAAAATTTGGTTTCGGCGTTGTTGGAGTTTCGTGCTAGCTCCATTAGTCTTCTAAACTTGAGATAGGGACTCTCTACACCTTAATATGGGTTTTAACTTGGTTATAGGTTGTTGTATGAAAATTGTGAGATTTTGGGGATGTTTTGAGCAAACCTAGGGTTTGGGTCAAAGTTTGAAAAGAGGGGTTTCTATGTGAGTGTTGTATAAATGGTTTTGGGATTTGGATATGAGGTTATCATGTGTCAAAATAGTTGATTTTGGCCTTTGGGTGGATATTTGGAAAACAAGGAGTTTTGCCTTAAAATGTCTTGGATAATTATTTTGTACAAATAATGAAATTGGTATGGGAAAAGTGAAATTGGGAGGATGTATACATGAATAGTGTTGTTGGATTTGTTTAATCACTCACCTATGGAAATTTGATGAATTATCTGTTATGAAGATTGTATATCTATTTAGAGATAACTATTTTAGGCTATCGATGGAAGATAGACATGATTGTTGTAGACATTGTATCATTATCATTGAATATGATATGAATGATATACATTGTATATGTATGATATTTGGGAGGAGAAAGGGGATGTACTCCATGTTTTGAGGAGAAGAAAGGAGATGGACTCCATTGAACTAAGTTGGCCTGTGTGTCCAGGGTAAAAGTCCTGAAAACCATTTGTATACATGGATGTCGATTCCCGCGGACGAAATTTTCGTAAAATGGCAAATGGAAGTGAATGTATTTATATGATGATTTATCTGTGGAAACTTGTGAGGTGTAACCCCTGTTGACGAATTAATTGCAATGGATGTATCTATTAATACAAAATGAATGAATTGAGATGCAAGTTTTGATATAACATGGTTGTGGAAAGAGTTACACAGATTTTGTCATAAGGCAATGAACATGTGCATCATACTTATATCTTGTTAATTCTTATATACTGTGCTAGTATATTTCTACTGAGCTTTGGCTCACCCTACGTGGAAAACCATTTTCAGGTACCGATGATATGCTTCCTCCAAGGACGTAACTTGGAAGAACCTAGGAGCTGGATGCTATATTTTTTTGTTTTGCATTTAAATGTTTATTCAAGCTGAGGGCTTTATGTATATAGAGCTTATCACTCTCTTTTGTTGTAACCAAGAAATGACTTGGAAAGATGTAAGCCGTAGGGCATTTATTTTGTTGATCATTTATTGGTATTACATGCTATAGATTCAGGATGTATATTTATGAATGTATATTGCATGCATTATCTTTGTGCTACAAACTCTAATGAATGGAAGCATATCGTTCTGTTATTACTTCTCTTATGAGTTGGACTTGTAATATTATTTTGAGGGCGTTACACATTTAAAAGTGTATCACTAAAATTTATAATAAATTTTGGAAAAAATAGAAGGAATTCCATAGTTTTGATATAATTAAATTGACATTCATTTTAGTAAAGTAATTGGATTGAAACTAATGCACATGGTATAAAAATAAAAAAATAAAAACACTACTATAAACAAAGAACAATATATATTTTAACGTAAAAAAAAATAACAATATTTTTTCATTCACATGACTAACAAATTATTAATGAAAATAAAATTAAGTGTCATGTGAATTAAAATATTAAGAAAACTAAATATAATTATATGAAAATTATAAAATTTATTATATTTTCTTCAAATCTAAAGAGAAATTAGTGTGAATTATTTTTTTATTTTTTTATTTTTTAAAACCTTATACAAAAAGGGTAAATTACAAATAGATCCTATGAGATTTACTTAAAATACGATTTGCTCCCTGTGATTTTGGAAATTACATTCATCCTCTTGAAGTTTTTAATTTCATAACAAATGATTCATTTTATTAATAAATTATCAAGTTAATTAACAATTTTTAACAATACTATAAATATATTTTTTTATTAATTTATGTAATTTTATCATTATATAGGAAAAAGTTAGGGAATTTTTTAATTAATTCTTGCAGCATTTGTGTCCTTCAAAACTTTTGGGGAAGTATTTGAATCCTTTATTTTATTTTGGGAAGTTTTGGAGGAGTACAAATCGATTTAAACATGTTGGGATTGCTCGTTCATGCTTGGTCACGTAGAAAAGTTGTTGGAGAACTTCAAAATCTTGTTTTGGGGTCAACACCAATCTGGGGAGGGGGGGTAAACCCCCTTATTTCTGAAATTGCTTGCTGGAATTTGGGGTAGACACCAATCTGGGGGGGGGGGTCGACCCCCTTGCATGCTATCAAACATAAGTTTCTTCATAAGGTCGACCCCTGTGTTGCAAGGGTTGACCCCTGTAGACTTTTTTTCCAGATTTCAATCCGATTTTGGGCCTATTTTTTGGGGATTTTGATTTGATCTTTTGGGTTGACTTTGGGACTTCATTTTACTTTGACCTAACACCATAAATAGGTCCCTCACTTAACCTTTTCTTTACTTCCTCCCTCTCCAAGCCGTGAGTCACTCTCTCCCTCTCCAAAGTCACTTTTTGCTCAAAGATCTTTAGATCTACTCACTTGGAAGCATCTTCTTGCCTTGCTCCTTTGAGATTAAGTCTAGAACTTATCAAGAGCTTCGTTTTGATCCAAGTAGAAGTTGGTTTCGACAACTTTGGAGTTTCGACCTTGTTTTGCTCATATTCTCTTCTAAGCTTTGAGGTAGGAATTTTCTTTGAGTTATATATATGTTTTTGCAAGATCTAGATGATTTTCGAAATCATCCTTTGATTAGTTTTTTTGAAAATTGATTGCTAATTCAAGAAGATGAGTGATTTTGAGAGTGGGTTTACTTCCTTTTCCTTTAAAAATAGAAATTGAGGGATTTTGAACTATATTAGTGAAAGAAAGATGTTTTTGGTGAGATCTTCTCAAATATTTGAAGATGAATGGTTTTTGGTGAGAAAACCTAGAAATTGGGATTTTTAAGAAAGATGTTGAAAATCTTTGGAATATGTTATTATATTTATTTTGTGTGCCAAAATAAATGATGTTTGAAAATTGTTTATTTATTACATATAAATTATGGTTTTCCATGGAATAAGGGAATTGTTGAAGTTATGGAATATTGTGTGGAGTATTGAAAGTGGAAGAAATATTGCATTGTATTATTAATCATTGCATTGGCATATCAATTCATTTGATAATGAAGAGCTTTGAAATTTGATTTGAAAACTTTGCATTTAGAAAAGAATGTTGAGAAACAAGTTTTCATGAAATGGTTTTGGGATAAATACGGTGGTAAGTCTTGAAAGGTGGTGAGATTGTAGGTGTCGAGCCTCGCAGTTAATACTTGTAAAAATGACAAATTAGAGGTGTCGAGCCTTTCGGTTAATACCGGTAAAAATGACAAATTGGTAGTACTTGAATAATCTACTTGCAAACACCGACCTAGGGATTTACGGAATTGTATTTACCGCCCCTTGAATAAAATTTGATAAATATTGAGCAGTTGAAATTACATGACATCATTGAGCATGATGGTTTTCAAAAGATGAATGTGTGTTTTACTTTCAAAAAGACATGGCATGGCATAAGCATTCCATCTCACGAGAATTGTATAAAATGTATATACTTTGTTAAGAATTTCCTACTGGGCTTTATGCTCACCCTACGGGATTTTTGTGCAGGAAAAGATGTGGTGATTCCACCTAATTGAAGGCGTGGAAATGTGTGCAGAGAGCATATAATGTGCTCATTTGTTGTGACTCTGATTGTAAGCCAAGGGCTTTGTATGTGTGGGTTTGAATAATCATTTTGTGTAACCAGGCTCAAGCCTTGGAAACTTGTAAACCCTTGGGGGTATTTGTTGTTTAATTAATTGTTGTTGGGTTAACTGTATTATCGCATGAAGACTATTTACATCATGTAAGTATGAGGATTTATTATCAGTTTTATTTTAAAGGGCCATGATTATTGTATTACCATTTGGGCATGAAAATTTGGGCATTACAATTCTATTAAATAAAAATTTTGAGAAAAAAGAATATTCATAATTTTTTAAATCATATGAAATAATTTATATTTTAAACAAATCTCAAATATTTATTTGTAATTTAACCATACAAAAGATTAGGGGATAAAAGATTTTTTGTGCCAGTCCGTTTGGTTTAGTTTTAGAATTATTATTTAAGTGTGAAGTTGTATTTTGAGTTTTGAGTTTTTAAATCATGATTTGAAAAGTGAAAATTTGTTTGGTTATGAGTTTTGAAAATAATTTTGGGATAATTTATAATTTTTTTTTGATTGATTGATGTATAGAAATTAAATGATATAATGAATATATTATACCGGTGATCCATATAATTGATTTTAAATTTTACTTTAATCCCTCTAATTTTATCTATAATATTTTTCTATTTCAACTTTAACAGTAAGTAATGGAAAAATTATATTCTAAAAAAATTAAAAATATAAGCACTAAAACCCAAAACTATACTATTACTCCCTCCGTCTCAAATAATAGTCATTTTTGAAGAATTTAACTTCTTTTTTATAGTACAATTATTACATTTAAAAAATATTAGTTTTCTAAAATTTCATTTTGATAGTACATTTTTTTAAGAATATCAATTGTCATAATTGTACTTTTTGTGTTATTAATGAATTTAAAAGAAGGGCAAAATAATAAATTCATATTTTTTTATTTCTTGATTTTGAAAAAAAAGACTAATATTTTGGAATAATAAAAAATAAAATAAAGAACTAATATTTTGAAATGGAGAGAGTATTATTGTTGAAAAAAAATGACAAAATTTCTAAGGCTTCATTTGGTATGTGGGTTGCCTTTTTGACTATTTTAGCCTAGGCTAAAAAGTCTCGTTTGGGATAAGTTTGTTGGTTTTTTTGACTTTTGTGAGAGAAAAAATGAAATAATTATGGTTTGGATGTGACATTTTGTTTTATTAGGCTAAAAATTTTATTTTATCTTTTTTATGACTTTTTTAACCAAAAAATCCTATTTTAACTTATGCCAAATGAAGGCTAAGCCACTTTCTGCTAATTGAGAAAAATCATGATAGAGATATGAATTCATTTAAAAATATATTAAAAAATAATTGGATTCTACCAAACTAAAAAAGAAAAACTCTGGGATAACTTTGTAGTTAAACTCTATAAAGAGTTGAGGTCTCGTAAGTCATCCTTAGCAGAAAGTAAGTCATAGATTCACATATATGTAGAGATTTAAATTCACACTCTTAATACTGGGTGTAATTCACTCTAAACTCAAGAAAAGTAGAACTTGAAACTTAAAAACTTACAATGATACTACATATATCAATTAATATCAATTAATACACTAACATATGTTATAATATTATGACTCCAAAATTATAATCCCACTCATAATATAAGTTACAAAGATTAAAAATTTTAAAATTAAACTATATCATCTGTTAATATATTTAATATATCAATTAATACATATAATTTTATTCTTTTATTTTAAATTTTTATAGGTTGTTTTTGTAGGGGAGGGGCAAGCAAGAATGGGACAGGGGTCCCACCAAAAAAGAAAAAAAAAAAGATTGGGACATGGGCCAATGAAAGGAGGCAAATTTAAATAACAAGAAGGGGTTAGATGTGTTATCAATGAAATGGAGTGTTCACTCAGATGATTCACGAGATGGAAGAGCTGAAACAAAAGTGCTTGACATGCTACAACCTCACAAGAATTTGAAAGAGCTCCATATCAAAGGCTACCTTGGTACAAGATTTCCGACTTGGATAGGAGATCCTTTGTTCTCCAATATGGCTGACCTATGTTTAGATAATTGTGGAAATTGTGCATCCTTGCCACCACTTGGACAACTAACCTCCTTCAAAAAACTTTACATTAAAGGAATGAATGTACTAAAGCATATCGGTCGTGAGTTTTATGGGCAGAGTGGTGCCAAACCTTTCAATTACTGGAGACTCTAAACTTTGAGTATATGCCAGAATGAGAGTATTTGTACACTTTTGAAGATGATAAGGAAGTTTAACCATTTACTCATGTTAGTGAGTTCTCCATAAAAAAAATTGTCCTAAACTTGTTGGAATGTTGCCAAGTGATCTACCTTGTTTGAGTAATCTAGGGATATGGGATTGCCCCAAACTCTACGGAGTGATGCCCAAGGATCTACTTTGTTTGAATAATCTAAAGATTTCAAGGTGCCCCCGTAATTCCTAGTTGAAGGTTCCAACATTAGCCTCCCGTCACTCACCTCGATATTTATGAATGACGTTCTTGTAACAAGCCTTCAAGTGGTCCATGAGATGAGAAGTATGGTTGATGATGAAGTGATATCGGCAAATGCAAAGTCTAAGCATTTGAGTTCAATAACTTCCTTGAGCATTGGAATGATTAAGAAACTTGAGCTCTTGCCGAAATGGGTTACTCATGGACTGATGGAACTCGAAGCATTGAAGATTACTAGCTGTGAAGAACTCAAGACACTGTGGAAGAATGAGGCGAGAGTGCAACACAGTCTCCCTGCGCGACGTTTGGAAATTGAAGGTTGCCCCCAGCTTGTTTCATTGTTTGAAGAAGATGAGGATGAAGAAAATGAAGGGCAACATCAGCAGCAACAACAAGAGGGACTCCCTTGCAAAGTGAGGCTTGAGCAACTAAGAATAGATAATTGTAAAAAGCTGGAAAAATTGCCACGGCTGCTACATACCTTCAGTTTTTTCTTCGAGAGTTGGGTGTTAGTAATTGTCCAAGTCTCGGCTCTTTTTCGGAGACAGGTTTTCCGTGCACGTTGAAAATACTCGGGATACGTGATTGTGAGGCTCTGCCATCCTTATTCGGGTGGATAACGCAGATTAATGACAATAATCTTGAAATTTTATGGGTTCAAAATTGTCCATCCCTCACGTGCTTGATATCGTGCAGAGGTGGGGGGGCTACCACCCACATTCAAGCAGCTTTAGATTTATCGGTGTAAAAAGTTTGAGGCACTGCTAGGAGAGGAGGGGATGGAAATTAACTGTCCATCTCTCAAGTCTGTTAGTATCATTGATTGTGATAGGCTCAAATACTTGCCAGATGCCCTTCGTAATAATAATAATAATAATAATAATAATAATAATAATAATCATCTCAAGAATCTTAGTCAATTGAAGGTAGGAAGGTGTGAGAACTTGGAATCTATTCCAGAAGGATGGTTCCAGTCTGTAACAAATCTGACAGTATTGACTATCAGCGGATGCAAAAAACTGAAGGCCCTACCAATTCTGCCCCATGGATTGCAGACCATCAACTACCTCACTTCTCTTCAAGAGCTGTATTTGAATACTTCACATTGGAACAACAACTTTAAGATGATTGGTTTGCACAGTTTATCCTCTCTTAAAAGACTGCTCATTGAAGGCAAAGAAGAAGAACATCCGGTGGGTTCTAGCTTTCCAATAGATGGGATGTTACTGCCTACCTTTCTGACACTTCTTGGCATCGTGAATTTCCAAAATCTGGAGAAGCTATCTTCTAAGTTGTTTTAAAACCTCGCCTCTCTTCAACAACTTTATATCTGGGATTGCTCTAGGCTCAAATCTTTACTAGTGCAAAGGATGCCTCCCTCATTTATGCTGTGTTTGGTTGGGAGATTTGGAGAGGGATTTGAAAAGGAAAAAGGAAAAGGTGTGTGAAAATAGGTGAAATATAGCTATATTTTATTTAGATTTCACCTAACTTTTCCATTTCTCTTTCCAAATCCCTCCTCAAATCCCCTAACCAAACACAGCATTAAGAAATTGAGGATCAGGGGAAGTCTGAAACTAATAGGGTAGTACAAAAAGGGGAAAGGCAAATATTGGCCCCACTTTGGTCATATTCCTCAAGTCCAGTCTGTTGATGATTCTAAGTTCTAAATCGTGCGAAGATTCCCACCGCAATACAAGCAATCAAATTGGCAGGTACCCTATATCACAATAAATACATAAATATAGAATATCGTTCAACAAAATAAAAAAATGTGTTGTTAAGTTCTCAAATTTTTTCTTTCTTTTTTTTTTTTTTTTGTCCTTTTCAAAAAACAGAAACTAATTTTATAAAAATAAACATTTAAAAAATATTTTCAAAACGGTGAGTGTTTATGATTTTTGATTTTTTTTTTTTTTTACTTTTTCAGATTTTAAAAAATTCAACCAAACAATCTGATTGATAGCAAAGAATTTCCAGCATTGCTAATTTTTAATGTCAAGCTTATCGATTTTCAATGATTTTTTGAATGAGAGATGGCTTATCGATTTTCAGTGTATTATAAGAGCTTGTTATGAGTTTTTTCTGTTTCCGGCTCTTCCCGTACAATGTAAGTATCATCAAATCTAACTTTGTTTCTCAAATATTCTTTCTTTACTTTTTCATTTTGTAAAATTGTTTCTCCACCTATGAAATTGTACTCTTGAAATAGAACCATCTATGAAGTTTGTCTGTTTAACAAAATTCTTGATTTCATTTAATAGTTTTTACTATTAGCATTTTGTTGATTGGAGTCTAAAGGGTGTGAAATTGATTTTGCTTCAATACTACACATAAGCCAATACTGGAAAATTGTGGACTACATTTAATGTTTTGGGCATCATATATATATATATATATTCAAGAGCAATTATGTGTTAGATAATTATTCAGTTATCTCAAACTATCAAATGACGTTCATGCGATGCTCCCAATCAATGATGTAACTAAAAACTTTACAGGTGAGATAATACTAACTCCCATTTATTAAGTAGTGACAAGCGATGATCCACTGAGTTGTTTTATAATTTCTTATTTGTCCGGAGTGAAAAAAATCTAAAAACCCCCAAGATGTTGATTTGTGATTATGTATCAATTTTAAGCAGTAAACAACAATCCTAACCAAACAATCAAGACAAACCGACACAACGATTTTACGTGGAAAAACCACAATTGGATACCTCCAATTGTGATAAAAAACCACGGGCAAAAGCCACAAAACAATCCACTAAAAAGACATAAAGGAATTGCATAGGTATACTCTCAATTACCTAGCGAATCCACGCCCTAATTGAACCAATCTCTATGTGCCTCTGCCAACCCCGTCTTCACCTCGGAATTGTCTTGGCGATGAGCCACTCCAGAATCCACCAAAGCTTCAGGCTCAAATTCTTCAGAATCCACCGAAGAACAACTCTTTCTTTTGTATAGAATGAACAAACGAACCTTTGATGTATTCTTCTTAACCCATGAGTTGAATACTCAATTAAACATCAAAGAAAACTAGCAAAATATCCCCAGATATAAACCTTAATATCCAAAAAGAAGATGTGGAGAAGTAATCCTAAAATCTGACAGAAACCCATACTTATAGAAATCTGGGATTGCGAAGCTCGCTTGAGTGAAGACTCTCTCGCTCGAGCGAGGAACCAAAAACGCGTGTTTTCCATAAGTGGCTTCGCTCGAGCCACGAAACCTTCGCTCGAGCGCACATTCATCTCTTTCAGGTTTTTCTGTAGACGCAACCTTCGCTCGAGCGAGGACTTCTTCGCTCGAGCGAGCAAGGGCGGACATGCAACTTCCAATGCAATTTTGCATTTTGCTTCAGGGGTGCTACCCCTAGACCCCGCCTGGGCGCTGCCCCGGACCTGCTAGGGGGCACTGTCCCCTGGACCTCCGCGAGCTGACCGGGCAGCTCGATCCCCGTCATAATCAGCGAAATGGCAATCTTGAAAGTATTAACATCACAAGCTTCTCTGCAAGGCACAATTCGGGTTGGATTCGCATCTAAAACTCATATCCTCACTGAAATACAAGAGCGAATAAAATTACAACTGAAAGGAGTTTTGTCAAACGGGATTGCCAAGAATAAAAACCTAATAATCTCCCCCTTTGGCAATGCCGTGACAAAACACACCTAACAAATAAAATCCTAATCACCCCAACCCATTACAACCAACAAACACAGACTTCTTCCTGACGGTCAAGATCTGCAAAACAACTATTAATGCCACAATCTCCAAAACAACTATTAGTCCCACAAGAGTATATGAAAAAACAATAAACATATGGCTAGATTATCTTGAAGCATTTGAAGCATGAGATGGAAAACATGAATAGATGCGACTTGGAGATTTTAAAAACATGTAGCATGAATAGATGAAACTAAGACATATGCACCCGCACCCGACACAACATAACTCCCCCTTTTTGTCACGAATTGACAAAGAAAGCTCAAACAACATTTAGCATAATTTAAAACATTTAGCGGCGTTTTTTAAAACGCTACCTATAGTAATTTAATGACGTTTGTAAAGGGCCATAAGGTTATAGTGATAGCCGCATGTTCAGCGTTTGGTGCTAAGCGTTACAAAAAGAGTTAGTGGTGTTTTGACACCTATAGCGGCATTTAAAAATGCTAAATTTCCTACAGTGTATGTAAGTTAAAACATTGGATTAAGAATGGCAACAGGCCAGGGGGGGCTGGGGATTACACTCCCCGTTCCCGATCCCTGAAGGTATAAAATTTCCTATCCCTGCCCCTGATCCCCGGCAGGGAACCCATCACCCTTCTCCCCTATCTCTGCCCCCTCCCCTGCTCCCTAACGGGGATCAGGTTTCTCCAACCTCGAAAAATCCCCTTACAAAAACAACAAAATTATCAACAACATCATCCCTGATCTGTTTCATTTTCATCAACATCAACGTCATCAACGACAACATCATCAAAATCAACATACACATACACAACAGATCACCTACCAAAAAAAAAAAAATGGAGACAAATAGAGACACACACACATACATGTATACATACACACATACATGAGATCTGAGTGTATATCATCAACACAGATCTGAGATCTGTGTATTTGAGTGTGTGTCACATATACACACACACACAGAGAGAGAGAGAGAGAGAGAGAGAGAGAGAGAGATCTGAGTAAAGAGATTATGCAGTGTGTCGGCGACGATGGACCATGGAGGAGGACGACGTGAGGTGTGAAAGAAAGTGAATTGATGTCGGCAACGTCTATAACTTTTGTTCCCGTTTGCTCAGATTTGCGTGGCGGAGGGAACCAACGCTGAAGTATGGGGTTCGGCGACTTTGGCATCGCGGCAGTAACAACGGTGCGAAGGAAGAGGCGATGGTGACTGCGTTGCTGCAGAGAGAAGAGAGAAAGTGAGAGAGAGTAAAGGGAAGAGAGAGAGAGAGTGACAGAGGAGTATAATAGAGAGATATATTTATGAATGGATAGAGGGATATAATAGTAATTTTAGGTTGGAGGGAAACGGGGACGAGGACGGGGACGGGGACGGTGACAGGCCGGGGTTGGGGAATGTATCACCGTCCACGCCCTTAAAATTGTCGAGAATTCATTTTTGAATACCATCCCCGGCCCGTTGGAGGTATTTTTCAGGGAAATCCGTTCTAATCAGGGTCAGAAGGCCGGGACCCCGTCGGGTCAGGTTCAAATTGCCATCCCCACATTGGATAATCGTTTATATTAAAATTTGAAACACTATTTTTTTTTTCCACATGTTATGTAAGTTTTGGTTTGGTTTGGTTTGGTTTAGTTCTATTTGACTATGTAAGTTAAAACATTGGATATTGTTTATGATTGTTGTTTGATTTGTACAAAAAAATTAAAACAATGTTTATGATTGATTGTTTATGTCAACATTTTTTTCCCCTCTCATTTACGCTTTTGATCTATTAATCTATGAAGTAACTCTTTCTTGTAGTGAAACAACTTGTTTGGTTTTGGTTTTTTGAAAACACTTTTCAAAAAATTCTACTTTCTTGTTTTCCGTATTTTTTTGTTTTTACTAAATTTTTAAAAATATTTTAAGCTATTTTTTTAATTTTTAGACATACCTAATATAAATACACTTAAAAAGTATAATTTTTGTGAAAAAATCTTTAAAAAATTCACTAAATACAAAAAATCAATATATTTTTTGTATTTTTGTGTATTTATTGATTTTTTAAAATATTTTTTCACAATTATTTTACTTTTTAGATATATTTAAGTAAGGTGCATCTAAAAAAATTTTAAAAAAAATGCTTAAAATTTAAAAAATATTCACCAAAAATAAAAAAAATACAAAAAACAAAAAAATGAAACCAAACACACTCATTTTGAGCATTGTTGGCATTTATTTGTCTAAATCTCAAGAAATTTAAGCTGCTAACTCTACCTACTTTAATTTATGTAGTTTTGATAGCACAAAATCTTATAATATTAAAAAATCACTTTCATTCATTATGAAAGAAATCCCAATCAATTATAACCAAGCACCACTTAAGGCATAATTGAAAATATTTTTAATCATAACTAAAATAACTAAAATGGCCTTTGATAGAGCGGCGTGGAGAAGAAAGATTTATGTAGCCAACCCCATTTGATGGGAATTAAGGCTTGGTTTGGTTTGATTTGATTTGGCATAACTAAAATAACAATCACAATGGGTGAGTTTAGAATATAAAGAAATAATTGTTACATGGGGAGACTAAGGCGGGTTTGGCAATAATTTTTTATTGTTCTTTTCCTTTTCTTTTTTTTTAAGAATATAAAAAAATTGATTTGATTTTTCTTCACTTTTACCTTTTTATGGTATAGGTTACATGTACATAATCTTTCTGTCATTTAAAAATAATTATTCAATTATTTGTAATTTGTGAATTAAAATGCACTACTGCATTTTTCGTCCAAATTAGCACTAGTACATTACACATGTTTATATTTTTAATTGACAGAGATTTATGTATACATAATCTATACCACTGGTGTAAAGCGGAGAGTAGGTTCAAAGAACAAAAAGAAGGGAGGGTTTGGGCTTTTTGGGCTAAAATAACTGCAAAAAAATAAAATAAATTTTTTAGTCTAATAAGACAAAATATCACATACAACCCATAATCATTACATTCTTTATATCACAAAAAAACCAAAAAAGCTAAAAGTCCTTCCCAAACAAGGCTTTTTAGTCTCAGGCTAAAATAGTCAAAAAAATCAAAAAATCAAAAAGTCTACCCACTTCCCAAACGAACCCTAAGTTAATTTACAAGTGTCCTTAACCAAAATTAGTGGTGAGTTTTTTTTTTTTTTTTGCTCAGCAAAGAAAAGATTTATTGATAAAAAGAGATAGGATAGAGAGGATCAGATTAACAGTTGGAGGGGATATAAACCCACTCTAAACTTACAAAATCTAACCCTGCAAGTACTTCGGCCAGGAGCCAACCCAAACAATCAAAAAGAAAATAAAGGGGTCCAATATTACAACCCCAAAACAGAGCCACATAACAGAGTCAAAAACAGCTATCCTTTCCCCTTCAATTTCAATCGATTCACCCCTTCAATTCTATAAATGACCGTCCGTGGAAAAAAGGCGCTCTTCAGTCTCTCTTTACCCAAAATGCTGTTGTGATCTTGATTTTTTCGACAAGCTCCACGCTTCTAACAACAAGCCTTCTAAAAATCAAATAATTCCTTGAAATCCATAATGTCCACATGTAAGTACAACTACAATATCGTCCAAATTAGAAGTAAAGAAAAAATTAAAAATTAGTACCATGTGACAAAACAACCAAACTCGATAACTGTCCTATCCTTGTTCAATTCTACAAATAATATGATGGCAAGAGCAAAATTTCTCTGATAACTTTCTTGCATGAAACAGATGGAAAATGCTTGTGGTCCTAAAACTGTTCTTGAAATGAAGGATTTTGTTTCGCATACTTTCTCATCACAAGTGAGTAGTTACTGTTTTAATTTTGTTGCTTTGAAGTCAGAAAAATTAATTGAATTTTCTCGAGTAATAGTGACAACGGCCAAATTGAATTTTGACTGTATTGTCTTAGTTTGATTCACCTCCAGCTAGCTTCATTATTTTCCAATTGCAAACCATAGTGATATATAAAAATTTTGAAAAAAAAATTCTATTCAACCAATATAGCACTCAGCAACTTTGACTTCTACTTTGAACCATCAACTGAATGGAGCACTCAAATATATTAAACAATGGTTGTCAATAAACTATACTCAAACTTTATACTAACTTCTAGCGAGGCAATCCAAGTAAATTGACAATTAAAATTAAAAAAAAATAACACAGATTGTTAAACTATCAATTATTCCACATGAATTCTTATGGAATTTATGGAATTTCATATAGTTAATCCCATGATAGAATGACAAAACAAATATGAATTTTTACTAGTCCAATGGTCATCTAACAAACACAATTTTTCTTAATCTCATCACTAACAATTCTCACACTAACAATCTCACCCAATCTAACTCTAAAAACAAACGGGGATTTGCATGTCTTTGCCTAAATTCTATGTGGTTTTATCCCAAGACACACAAATACTTCTAAGAAGTGTCATATCCATGTCGTGTCCGTGTCAAACACAGACATTCTTTGGACACTTTCCTTACACATGTCTGACACTCTTCAAAACGTATGATATTTTTTAATTTTTTTTTAAGGACTCAGATACTCTTTGGACACTTGGACGACACGTGTCTATCAATTAAATACTGGTGAAAGTAATTATAAGTTTGAATAAAACAACTTAAGATACAATAATAAAAACAAAAATCATATAAATTAATATGAATTAGTGTCATATTACATTTTTGTTATCTTTGAATAATATATTATAATATAAATATATTTCATGTAATAAATATATAAATTATATATTTCATACGTGTTCTCCACGTGTTGTGTTTGTGTCATATCAGTGTTGTTTCGCGTGTCCATACTTTTAGGTTTTATCTATGTGTGCAATAGAATTAGGGTTTGGTTTTGTTGAAGAAGTAGATTTGAAGCTGGCTGGCCGAAAACTTTACATTGGGATCTTTTATGTTCTTTTGCTTCTTCCTTCTTTTTTATTTTTTATTATTATTATTATTATTATTATTATTATTATTGGTGCACCAAAACGATTACAAAATGCACTACACTCTTTGCACTGTAAAGGATCTAGACTCCATAAATCTACCATCCCGAAGTCATAAGTTCCCACAAAACAAACAAAGTTTAACAATGGATTTTTAGGAATATCTCCAAGGGACTCTTTAAACGAGATATGTTAGCTATTATAGCCAATATATTACAATAGTTATTTTAATAATAAAAAAAAAAGGCTAGCTAAATTTAAAGAGTCTTAGAGAATCTCCAAGGAGCTCTTTAAAATAGGCTTGTTAGTTATTATAACTAGTTTCATATTATTTTACTCACTCCAACGGGCTAGCTAGTACGATAACTATTTTAACAAAAATTTTGCAGGCTAGCTACATTTAGAGAGCATTAGGAGGCTCTTTAAACTAGTTTGTGTGGATAAATATGTAGAATAAAGAGTAGTGTTAGAGCATCTCCAACGGTAGTAGGTATTTTACCTATCTAAATATTACTATAAAATATATATTTTATTTTACCTATCAACTGTTTTATGTTTTTACTCCAACCATGCTCTTTATTTTAGCTATTTATTCAAATACTATTAATTTTATAGAATGTCACATCAACAACAAAGATGGAGGGAAATGATCCTAATGATTGAATACATTTTGCCTAGCGTTGAAGGCTAGCTACATGTAGCTAGTGAATATGGGTTGAGCCAAAATGCCTAATCATATGCCTAGTGCATTGAAATTGAAAAAAGTGAATCACACTAGCCATTTTAACTAACAAGTATTATATGCATAGTGCATTGGAGATGCTCTTAGAGCACATGTGAGGAACGGTCATGTTGTTTATCTATTCCTCTTTGTTTAACCTCAATTTACTATTGTCATAGCGTCGGATTTTAGTGTAAGGCTTTGAGTTAACCGTTGGATTGCGTTGTTGGGAAAAACTCCTTCTTAAAGTCTTAGTATCTTATTTTGTTTGATTCTGAGCACTTCATTTATTCCGGAGGGCGCGAGGTCGAGTTAGGAATGTCGGGAGTGGAGCAGGGAAAATTTTGGGCTGGAGGACCAGGGCTGCATGTGCGGGGCCTTGGGCCACACGTGCAGGAGAGGGCCGCACGTGCGGGGGATGAGGCCGCATGTGTGGGGAAGTGGATCATTCTCAACCTTGCACACTGCATTATATGCAGGTGCGGGGCTAAGTGCGGATTGAAGGGCCGCACATGCGGGGATGAGTGTTGCACGTGCGGGAAGCAGGCTCCACACGTGCGGGACGCTGGCAGTTCGAAATCTCTGTTTTTTCTTTCTTTTGGGGCTGAGTGTATCTCATTTTTCCCATCTCTCTCTCTCTCTAAAAACACATTGCTCTCCCTTGTCTCTACATTTCACACCAAAAACACCATAAGATCTTTGATTTCTCCAAACCCATATATATTTTGACCCAAGTTCCTTCATCAAAGTTGGGGTGCAAAGCTAGAGCTTCACTTGGAAGGGTGAAGATCGGATTTCTACACCATTTGATCCTAGGGTTTCATCAATCTCTTCATCAAACTTGAGGTAGGGAATTACTTAGAGTTATATATATGTTTTTGCAAGTTTTTGGTTGATTTTGAGAGTTCTTCTTGGTTTATTTCAAAAATGGGTTCTTGGCACAAACAAAAATTGATGGTCTTGTAGAAGAAATCTATTTTTGTTCTTTTTAAAGATTTTCTTGAAATGTTGAACCACATGGGTTGAGATTGATGTATTTAGTGAGGTTTTGAAAAGAGGTGAGGAAATGTTGGGGTTTTTGTGAAAAACCTAGAAATTTGGGGTTTTGGGAAATAATGAGGGGATTTATGGAATTATCTTGGATTCAATGAAAGAGTGTGTTAGAATTTTATAGTGTTATGGTAAACATGATAACTTCTTGATGAATGAGGGTTTTGGAAACCAAACTTGAAATTATTTTTAAATGCATATACTCATGTAGTTATGAATTGGTACATTGTTGAATTCCATGGAATATGAGAATTGTAAATCTTGGAAGTTGATGTTCAAAATATTGCATATAGCCTTGAAAGGACTAAATTGTTGAGAATTGTGCAAAATGAAGAAATGTTGTTATGTGTTGATAGCTTCAATTGAACATATGGCCAATTTGTGAAATGACATTGAGGGGAGGAAAAATGGGAATTTTGGGTAACATTCTGTTGTTGTTGAGACACTTAAAGATGAGAATTGTTATGTAGTGTGGGAACATGAATTTTGAATGATGACATGTGGCCGAGGTGTCACCGAAGTGCCAGTCGAGGTGCCACGTGTCCTGGTTATGACGCCGAGATGATCTCGGCTAGGTCGAGGTTATCTGCGAAGAAACCGAAATCCGGGATAAGCGGATAAGAGACAAGAGTCCTAGAATGAGAGAGGACTTCAGTTTGGGTAAAGATAAGACTCTTAGAGAGTTTATCCCAATCCTACTGGGAGTCCAAGATTAGCAGTAATCCTAAGTCCATTAAAGCTAGGCTTCTATTGGGACTAGGTTTGTATTGGCTATAAAAGATAGGCACCCCCATGGGTCTAAGAGACGCTTTTTGTATTCTAAATAGTAAGTTAAGCACTTTTGCTATCTTTGAGAGATAACTAACTTGATCGTCGGAGTGCCCCCGAGTGGACGAACCACCGCCGGAATCTCTTCTTTTTGTGACAGGTCGTTCGGGCTTAATCTATTCTGCCAGTGTTCTCCAACTGAGTGCTTGATTGGCAGTGTGGTCGAAAATTGACACACACAATTTGGCGCCGTCTGTGGGAAAGAAAGGAGAATAGATGGCCAACAACGGACAGAAAGAGAAGGTTTGGGACGACACTCCTACTAGGAGTGGGAAACCTGTTGACCTTGATGTCGAAGAAGACAACTGCAACGAAGAGACTCGTGATGGAAGTCACGGAGGAAAGGACGTCGGCCAGGAGGGTGACATACCAAAGAAAACAAACCGAAGCGGGTATTACAATGAGGACGACCTCCAGGTATGGAAAGAAAGATGCCTGCGGAGAGACGACGAGGTGAAGGCCATGGCAGACAAATTAGCGAACCTACAAACGGTGGTCAACTTCATGATGCAGAACAATGTCATGCAGCCACCATTCCCGCTACAAGATACACCGATTCTAGCGGCCAAGAAAGATACCCGAAAAGATGGGCAGAAAACAGTCCCTATAGTTCCCCAGCACACCAGGAGCGAAAAACACTCTCATCGGCCTTCAAGGGAGGTCGGGCGAGGAGAGTCAAGAAGGGAAGAATCTAGAATGACACATCGCACCAAGGAAGCAGACCCCAAAGAACATCGGCATGTTCAAAGGCAAAAGTTGTGCTTCGACACAACTAATGGAGAAAGGTTGAAGAGGGCTCACAATGAAGCTGAGAGTAGTGCACCGAAAAAGCTGAAGTCAGGAGATAGCCGAGCTCCTAGACGGACCAAGGAGGATCTAAGGGATTACCTATAGAGGAGGCAACAAGATGCCGAGGTAACCTCCCCGGTTAAGCCGAGAACGCTGTTCTCGGTAAAATTGGACAAATTCGAAGCCCCGAAAAGGTTTAGCATGCCGAGATTCCAGATCTACGACGGTAAGTCGAACCCCAACTTTCACGTCGGTTTGTACCTGAACTCAATAGCGTTATACACTGGGAACGAGCCGTTGCTTTGCAAGGTGTTCCCCTCATCCTTCGGAGAAATTGCATCGGACTGGTTTCACAAGTTGCCGAAAGCAACTGTGAAAACCTGGGAAGGCCTGGCCGAGATGTTTGTAGCCAGGTTCGTGACAAACAAGTTGTAGCCATTAAGGGTGGACGCCTTGATGGCCCTGAGAATTAGCGAGGACAAAAGCCTGAGGGCTTACGCCAAAAGGTATTATGAGGTATTTAACCGAATACCAAGATGCAATTAAGAGGTAGCAGTTGTGTCGTTTAAAAACGGCCTGAAGGATGACTGTCTGCTTCGGAAATCATTGGCAAAGACATTGCCAAAAAGAATGGAGGAGTTTACAGCCAGAATAGAAAAGTATGCCAGGGCCGAGGAGGATACACCGGGGACAAAGGCACCGAAACCAGAGAAGAAAAACGGCTTGCCGAAGCGAGGCCGAGGTGATGGTGGCTACAACAAACCAAAAATAGGATTAAGGGCTGCTCAAGCAGTCACAACCGTATTCCGAATTTCGGTTTACAAAGTCTTGGAGAAAATCCGCAATCAGCCCTACTACAGAGCATCAGCAAGGGTACCAGGCGAGTTTATGAGAAGAAGCCTTGACAAGCATTGTGCTTACCATAATGAAGCTGGACATCTGACTCAGGGGTATAAAGCCCTGAAGACACATCTGGAAGACCTGGTAAGACAGGGTCATTTAAGGGACATGGTAGATGAAGCCAGGATAAGGGAAGGGTAGGCAAGACTGCCCCAGGCACCAACAGCACCACCCCACCAGCACCACAACCATAGGCAGGCGGACCTCGAGTGATCAATGTGATCCACTCAAAGGTAAATGAGAATGAGATAAGGGGGAAATCCAAAAGGTAAAACACCTGCAACATGTATATCAGGTTGGGAAAAAGAGACCTAGGGCAGGCGAGAGCCAAGGACCAGTGGTGTCTTTTATTGAGGAAGACCTGGAGATGGTGTAGCATCCACATAACGATGCCTTGGTAATATCCCTCCAGATTGGAGAGTGCCAAGTAAAGCGCATCTTAGTTTACCAGGGCAGCTCTTGTGACATCATGTATGTCAGGTGTTACAAGGAGCTTGGCCTTCACCAAGATGACCTGGAGTAGTCCAATGGCCCAATGGTTGGGTTCAATGGAACGCCAACGTGGCCACTGGGAGCAGCAAGTCTGGAGGTGCAGGCTGGCACCAAGAGGATAAAAACAGAGTTCACCATAATCGACACCCACTCCCCTTACAATGCTATCCTGGGAAGACCATGGCTACATGTAATGGGGGTTGTTCCCTCAACATTGCATCAGCTATTGCGGTTCCCAACAGAACATGAAATAGAAGAAGTCAGAGGGGATCAACTGCAGGCAAAGAATTGTTCCATAGTAGCAATGAAATCCACCTGCAGCATACGAGAACCAGAAACAGCAGAGATCGAGGACGAGGACGTGGAAGTCCTGGAGGACGTCGGCAAAGAGCCAGCCGAGAAGAGCAAAGAAGCACTAAAGAAAATCCTAGCCCAGCAAGGGAATGAAGAACGCTTTTTCCTTCTCGGCTCGGGCTTAGCTGAGGAAGAGGAAAGAGAACTAAAGGCATTCCTGAGAGCAAATCTGGAGGTATTTGCATGGACGCCCTACGAGATGCCTGGCATTGACCTCGAAGTCACCTGCCACAGGTGAATGTAGACAGGTTGGCCAAACCTGTCATCCAGCGAGCAAGGAGGCCGACATTAATGCATGTTGAGGCAATGAAAGAGGAAGTAGATAGACTTCTGGAAGCCAGAGCCATTAGAGAGGTAAATTACCCGACATGGCTATCAAACATAGTGGTGGTGAAGAAAAAGAATGGTAAGTGGAGAGTCTACGTGGACTTTACCAGCCTAAACAAGGCTTGTCCCAAAGACAGTTTCCTATTACCCAAGATAAACCAATTGGTGGATGCCACTTCAGGGCATGGAAGGATGAGCTTCCTGGATGCTTACAGGGGGTACCATCAGATAGCCATGTACCCCCTAGATGAGAAAAAGACTGCATTCATCACCCCAAAAGGACTATACTGCTACAGAGTGATGCCTTTGGGATTGAAAAATGCAGGAGCAACCTACCAGAGATTGGTGACTAAGATGTTCAGACATCTGATTAGCAAAACAGTGGAGATATCATAGATGACATGGTCGTGAAGACCAAAGAACCTGAGGGTCATCTGAAAGACCTGAAAGTAGTCTTTGACATCCTTAGAACATATCGGCTCCGACTCAATGCATCGAAGTGTGCATTTGGAGTTGGGTCTGGTAAGTTCTTAGGATACTTATTAACTAGAAGAGGCATTGAGGTAAGCCCATATCAAATCAAAGCCATCTTAGAGCTGAAGAGCCCAACGTCGGCAAAACAAGTGCAGATGTTGACTGTAAGGGCAGCAGCCCTGAATAAATTCATAAGCAGAAGCTCTGACAAGTGCAAACCTTTCTTCAGTCTAGTGACGAAAGCCACAAACTTCTTGTGGATAAAAGAATGTGAAGCCGCCTTGGCCGACTTGAAGAAGTATTTGACCACAGCTCCAGTTCTCTCAAATTCAATACCTGGAGAGGAGCTGTTCTTATACTTGGCAGTTTCAGAGCATGCAATGAGTGCAATAATAGTCAGAGAAGAAAAGGAAGAGCAAAAGGCAGTTTACTACGTAAGTAAAACCCTGGCAAATGCAGAGACCAGGTACTTACCCTTGGAGAAGTTAACACTAGCATTAGTAATGGCTTCCAAGAAGCTAAACCATTACTTTCAAGCCCACAAAATTGTAGTATTAACTAAACATCCTTTGAGGTCCCTGCTACAGCAGGGAGATCTGACAGGCAGAATGGCCAGATGGGCAGTGGCCTTGGGCCAATATGACCTAGAATTCAGACCCAGGACAGCAATCAAGGGCCAAGTCTTAGCCGACTTCATCGCCGAATTCACACCAGACGCTGCCATACATCGGGCTCCGTTGAGCCGAGGTATGCAACGTCCAAGTGAGCAAGGAAGTACCCAACAGGGGACAGCGGAACAAAGGAAAGAAGAGAAACTCAAACCCTACAGCATTTACATCGGTGACTCCTTCCGGTTGTTTGTTGATGGGAGTTCAAACCAACAAGGAGCGGGGGCAAGAGTAGTGCTAGTATCACTAGATGGGCAGATACTGGAACAATCCATTCGTTTGGGGTTTAAAGCCTCAAACAATGAGGCAGAGTATGAAGCACTAATCGCAGGATTAAAGCTGGCAGCAGCCATGGAAGCCGACGAGGTAATAGTCTTTTGTGACTCCAAACTTATAGTCAATCAGGCAATAGGGGAATTTGCAACCCGAGATGAAAGGATGTCGGCCTACGCAAAGGAAGTGGGCAGACTGGTAGCCTTATTTCAAAATTTTTGACTATAGTAGGTAAGCCGAGATGACAACAGTCATGCCGATGCTCTGGCCAACTTGGCTAGTGCAATGAAGCCTGGAGAGGCAAGAACAATAATGGTTGACTACTTGTCAGGTCCAAGCATAGAACCACTGAACACAAAGCATGAAGCAATGTATGTGGAGATGGGACCGAGTTGGATGGATACAATAGTAGTATTCCTCAAAGAAGGAAAATTGCCAGACGACCGTAAAGAAGCGCACAAGATCAGACTTAAGTCGGTAAGATTCAGTTTGACCGATGAAGGACATCTCTACAGAAGATCTTTTACTGGACCCCTTCTGAGGTGTGTGCATCCTGCACAGGTTGAAGACTTTTGTACGAGATACATGAAGGAGTATGCAAAAGCCACGCTGGAGGCAAGTCACTTGCTCATAGGCCATTACTTAGGGGTACTGGTGGCCCTACATGCAGAAGGATGCCGAAGCCTATGTCAAGAAGTATGAGAAGTACCAGAGGTTTGCACCGTTAATACATCAACCAGCAGCAGACTTGAACCCGGTGTCCAGCCCTTGGCCATTTGCCCAATGGGGCATGGATCTTATTGGAAAACTACCTCAAGCAACTGGACAAAGGAAGTACCTACTGGTAGCAACAGATTACTTCACCAAGTGGGTAGAAACTGAACCCCTTGCCAAGATTCGGGACATTGATGTGAAGAACTTCATATGGAAGAACATCATCACCAGGTTTGGAATCCCAAGAGCAATAATAGCTGACAATGGCACATAGTTTGATAGTAAGCTAATCAAGAGCTTCTGTGCGAAGTTCAAAATCAAGAATTATTTTTCCACCCCAAGTTTTCCTCAAAACAATGGACAAGCAGACGCATCCAACAAAGTTATCTTGGATGGGATTAAGAAGAGGCTGCAAGCAGCAAAGGGAAAGTGGGTGGATGAATTGCCCAGTGTACTCTGGGCATATCGGACTACGCTGAGAAGATCAACTGGGGTATCCCCATTTGCTATCGCTTATGGCACAGAAGTAGTCATTCCTCTGGAGGTCGGCATCCCAGGGATCAGAACCCAGGGAGTGGAGAATGGAATTAATGATATATTTATAGCCCCAGATTTGGATCTGTTAGAAGAGAGAAGGGAGAAAGCAGCAATTCAGCTAGGGGCATACTAGCAGCAGCTTGCCAGGGCTTATAATAAGAAGGTGAACCCATGAGAGTTCCAAGTTGGTGACCTCGTCCTGAGAAAGGTCGTCGGCAACAAGAAGGATCCCAGAGAGGGTAAGCTTGGCCCGAATTGGGAGGGATCCTATAGAATCATCTCGGTCTTGGGCAATGGGGCATATTGGCTTGTGGACTGTAAAGGCAAAGAATTGCCAAGACCCTGGAATACTTGCAATCTGAAGTTTTTTTATCACTAGAATTTCTTATTTTCTAAGTTTTCTTTTTGTCTTGTTATTAGCAGAAGTAATAAAGTTTTAGCTTGATCTTTAAACTTGTGTAATGTGATTGACCAGATACTTGACGATATTTCTAAGCGAAACATGATGAATAACTTAGACTTATTATATGACAGAGTAGAACTTTTACTTGTATATAATAGAGTTGAACTAAGTTGACGATGTTTCTAAGCGAAACATGACAAATAACTTAGACTTATTATATGGCAGAGTAGAACTTTTACTTGCATATCATAGAGTTGAACTAAGTTGGCGATGTTTCTAAGCGAAACATGATGAATAACTTAGACTTATTATATGGCAGAGTAGAGCTTTTACTTGCATATAATAGAGTTGAACTAAGTTGGGATAACCTGGGCTTGTCATATTAGCAGAATCAAACTCAGATTGGAACTAAATACGTATCAGTCAGATTAACAACGAGGCCGAAGTTGGTTACCTGGGCCAGTCTTTATTTGAATCTGACCTCTGCAACAAGGTCAAAGCCCCAGGCTTAAATGAGAACCCAAGTAGAACTTAGGTTCACATTAGGGGGCAGAGGGCTGGAAATTGATGCTTGGAAGATTGGTTTAACACTTGTTGAAATTTGCGAAAAATTTACAAGTTGCAGTTAAACCGAGATCATGTTTAACACTTGTTGAAATTGTTTAAAAATTTACAAGTTGAAATTAAACCGAGGTCATGTTTAACACTTGTTGAAATTTGAGAAAAATTTACAAGTTGAAGTTAAACCGAGGTCATGTTTAACACTTGTTGAAATTTTTAGAAAAATTTACAAGTTGAAGTTAAACTGAGGTTGTCTCAAAGGAAAATTGGTTTAAAAACACTTGTTGAATTTTTTTAGAAAAATTTACAAGTTAAGCCAAGGTTGTAACGAAAGAAGTACTTGCGTACTTGCCGAGATGAAAGCGTTGGTTTGTATAACCGAGGTATGTCACCCCGAGAAGATTGCACAGTTAAGGTGTATATAGAACACATGCAAGTATAGAATCATATAAAGAAAACAAACATGCTAGCATTCAAAAGAGAAAGTTGTATTTACATTCAAAAGAAGGCACATCGGCCAGATGAAGAGTTTACATTGTTTCAAAAGAATAAAGAAGTACCAAGTACAGAAGAAAAACATCAAAATAAACTACTCGGCGTTGGCAGCAAGTTGTGTCTCACCCCCAGAAGACAGTTGGGAAGACTTCTCAGCAGCCTTCTCAGCCGCGAGCTCAACATCAATCTCCTGAAGAGTTTGATCAAGGCTCTTCTCGGCGATTGGCACCTCGAAGTTTGTCTTCTGAGATGAGGCATCTTTAAAGACCTCACCCTCCTCATCCTGAGACAAGTCCACGACTTGCTCATTCATAGTAAGGGACTTGGCCAGCAGCTTCCTTCTTCTTCCTCACCACAGTTTCCTCCTCAGACTCAGAATCGTCTTCGGATTGGCTTGGAGTAGGGGGGAAGAGCAAGGGGATGACGTCGGCATTCATGAGGGGGGAGTCCTTAAGGACATCAAGCTTGTTAAGGGCAGCCATCCAACCAAGGGTGAAACCCTTGTTGCATGCCTGCTTCACCTGCTTTTTGTAGTCCTCCTTGACGTCGGCCGCCCCCTCAGCATATGCCTTTTCATAAGCGGCCTTGATCTCGACCTCCTTTGTGGCCAAGGCATCCTGAAGTTCTTTTTGGGCCTCGGCCATCTTTGCCTCGACCTCTTTCTTTTCAGACTCAAGAACCTTCTTAATGGCCTCTGCAGCATCTGCTTTTTCCTCGGCCTCATCTTTAGCCTTGATGGCTGCTTCGGCCTGATCTGACAGGGTCTTCATTTTTCCCTCAGTCTTCTTGATGGTCTTTTGTAAACCAGCAACCTCCCTGATCTTGTTGGCCAACTTCTTCCTCATTTCAAAAGCTTGCATTGAGAAAGAGTGGGCGTGCTGGATAGCCTGAAAGAAAATGGACAAAACAAAAGTTAAGTAAAAATTCTCTAAGTATGGAAAAACAGAAAACAAAAAATATCAAGTGTAATGAACTTACTTGAACGGAATGCTGCAGCATCAAAGTGAAATTTTCGTATTCGCTCATCTCGGCGTTTCGGTTGAGATCATTGGGAAGGAGCAAAGCCGTAGAGAGGGCAACGCCGACTTCGAGGTCAGTCGCGCTGTCGCCAGCTCTGATCGGCTTGTCCTCGATGGTGATTGGGGGAGCCCAAGGGGCATCTGGTTTCATTGGCCCCGAGGTTGTGGCCGACGAGGACCTCGGCCTTTTCGACTGAGTTGACTGGGATAGTTCGGCCTCGGCGGGCCTCTTTTTGGCAGCAGAAGGTGTCTTCTCACTCTCAGCCAATTTTGAAATAGGCAAGGTGTCCTCAGTGTCAATCTGAGTCACCGTTGCCTTAAGCTGGGCCTTCTTCAGTTTTGGGCTTTGGTTTTGGTTGAGGCTAGGGTTGTGCTGGTTGAGCATTGACGGTGTTGGGGATGTCGGCTAGAAGATCTTCTGCGACTGCTTTCTTGCAACCGATCTCGGTGACAATTGCAGTTCGGCGTCGGCTTTTTCGTTGAGATGGAGGGATCAGATATGGAGCCGAGGTTGATGGTTGCTCAGCTAGATCGGAAGTTGATCCCTGGTCTGGCCGAGATGATGAAGTTACTGGAGGAGTTGTGGCGGAGGGAGGAGACTCGCTCTTCTTCTTTGGGATATCGGGAAGGACCAACTTATATGTCAGGATGTAGTTGAGTAGTAGGGGAGCTCTCCGCTTGTGAACTGGCAGATCCAACAGCTTCTTCAAGCCCTTGCTCGGAAAGAAAGACTTACGGAAGTCTTTTGCCGGTTGTGGAAGAGCTGTAAGAAAAACAGACGTTAGAACGTATAGGAAGAGCAAAGAATTGAAGACTTTGGAAACAAGTGTAAACACTTGGCTCTTACCATTACCCTCTATAAAAACTGTTCGACTAAAAGGGTAGAGGTGGAGGTCCTCATTTGGAGCGAACTCCCAGTTTCCCGAGACAATGAAGTAATCATCCCCAGCTCCCTTGTTGGAGTTTGGGAGGTCAGCAACAATTTTGTACTCTGTGGACCTCGGTTTAAGGTAGTAAATATAGCCTTTTTCTAACTTGAGGCCACACATGGTGTAGCAGTATTGGATGTCGGCTAAAGTTACCCTAGCATTCTCTTTTTTGGCTAAGGCTATTATGCCGTTGATAACACAGTAGGAGTTGATGGTAAGTTGCATTGGGTTCAATTTGTAGTAATGGAGGATTTCTCGGAAAAGGATGTCGAGTGGGAGCCTAAGTCCATACTCAATGAAAGCTACAACTGAGAATGGCATAGAATTGACAGTGGGCATAATGGAGTCATCCTCCCCAGCCAACCTCAGATGGACGTCGGCTGGGATGGAAAACTCCTGCCTAAAATATCCTAGCTTGGTTGGGGTATCTACCCTGTGCCTCCACATACCCATGATGTCAGCTAAGGGGAGGGTCTACGATTTCAAGAAGAAGTGCTTTGTAAAGGTTTAGATGACCTCGGCTAAAACCTAGAGGTATGCTGGGGCAAGAGTATGTAAGGATCTAAGGGGAATATGTTTCAGTTTTTCCTAAAAATCGTGGGTTCTACAAACAAATCCCAAACCTAGATCTATGGAAACGAAGATTGAAGGCAAGAATCTGGAGAAAATACAAAACAAGAACAAAAATTCAGAATCGAGAATGGTGATACTCTATCAAAGAACACAGTGACGAAGTGCGTGCAAGATTATGAGGCCAAGAACAGTGACAGTATGAACAAATGGGTGAACAGTGTGTGAAACTTCAAGAAACGTAGTGGGCAAAAACAGAATCATAAAATATGCCCCAATACATGATTGAGTTCATATACACAACTACGAATATAACAGAGTTTGAAATGAGCCAAGAACTGAAACTAAAAGGAACAGTGACTCATCGAAGAAAAATGAAGCCGGAATAAAGTTCGCCGGGATCAGACGGTGGCCGTAAGCAAAGAAGTGCAACGGAAGCCTCGCTGAAGGGGAGAGAGAGACTAGTTGCAGAAAACTTCACGAAAACAACAATGGCGAAATTGAGAAAGTAAGAGAGAGAAAGTTTGAACGGAGACAATGATGTGAAGTGAAAAGACGAAGAGAGATGGAAGAAGTTTTGCCAAAAACGTGAAGAGGCAACAAAACGCAATTGATGTGCCTAGAACGACGTGTTTGTCAGACGGTGCACGCGAGTGCGATGCGACTTAATGGCGCATGTCAGGCACGGCTCAGTAGGGGAAAGACGCATGGCAAGAATGGTTGAGTTGTTTTGCGTGACAACACATACGCGTAAAGGGGCCCTTGGAGTTCTTGATTTGATGAAGCAGTACCTCGGCTAGGAGGATGATCTCAGTTGAGAAAGTTGAATGTGGTTCTAAGGCATTGATAAAAGCAAACTAAAGTCCTGGTCATAATTGAGCCGACGAATTATGACCTCGGTAATGAATGATGAAGCGAGTTTAGCCGACGTGATAACTGGAAGGGCTGATATAGGTTCCATCACCTCAAGATGCCGTAGGTAATAGAACCTAGGAGCAGTTGGGGGACATAAATTTTGAATGACGACACGTAACCGAGGTGTCACCGAAGTGCCAACCGAGGTGTCACGTTTGTCCTGGTCATGACGCCGAGATGATCTCAGCTAGGCCAAGGTTATCTGCGAAGAAACCAGAATCTGGGATAAGCGGATAAGGGACAAGAGTCCTAAAATGAGAGAGGACTTCAGTTTGGGTAAAGATAAGACTCTTAGAAAGTTTATCCTAATCCTACTGGGAGTCCAAGATTAGCAGTAATCCTAAGTCCATTGAAGCTAGGCTTCTATTGGGACTAGGTTTGTGTTGGCTATAAAAGAGAGGCACCCCCATAGGTCTAAGAGACGCTTTTTGTATTCTAAATAGTGAGTTAAACACTTTTGCTATCTTTGAGAGATAACTAACTTGATCGTCGAAGTGCCCCCGGGTGGACGAACCACCGCCGGAATCTCTTCTTTTTGTGACAGGTCATTCGGGATTAATCTATTCTGCCAGTGTTCTCCAACTGAGTGCTTGATTGGCAGTGTGGTCGGAAATTGACACACACATATAGCATTATTAATTCTTGCATTACATTCTCTTTCAATCAACAATTTTACACCTTGAAATAAGTTTGGAATGTTTGCATTGAGAAAATAATATCGTGAAATGAAATCATGGAAATGTTTATGGGGTAAATACGTTGGTAAGTCTGGATAGGAGGTGTAGATGAAATTGATAAGTTGGCCTGAGTGTCTGGGGTGAAAGACTGAAAACACGCGCAGAGGCGGTACCACTTTCCTTTTGGTTAGCATCCGATAAAGTGGGGTTTTAGTAGTGCTTGATAAGCCTACTTGCAGACACCAACTTAGGGACTACCTGAGTTGTATTTACTGCTCCATTGAATAAAATTGTAAATTTCAGAAATTTTTGAGATTTCAAGTTTTTGTTGAACATGGTGACTTTTTAAAGGGCATGTAAATGAAATCTTCTTTTATTTGACATTGCATGGCATTTGTATTTAATATTAGAAATCCTGCATAAATATATATACTTTGTTAAAGATTCTTTACTGGACTTTATGCTCACCCCTATGGGATTTTGGTGCAAAAAAAGATGTGGTAATCCCCCCAAATTGAGGGCGTGTATATTTTGTGAAGAGTAAATGACTCTATTTTTGTTGTGAATTATTTGCTAGCCAAGGATTATAAATGTATGAGTTCGTGAAATCATTTTTGTGTAACCGGGCTCAACCCTTGAAATATGTAAGCCCTTAAGGGCATTTTATTTATATTGGGATTTGAAGTTCTACATGCTATAGATTTACGTATTTCTATATCATTGAATGTATAAATTGCATGTAGGACTTTTGTACAAACTTTATTGATTACTGATGTAAAGGTTGGATGTTGATTGATGTACTTCATTTATGTTGGATTATTTGGGGGCGTTACAACACATAGATGAAAAATTAGTTAGGTAAATTAAGAGCATACCATTTTCATACTTGAACTAGTGAAAAATGAAGAGTAACATTAGAGTTGCTCTTGGGAGGTTTTTTGAATAGTTTGTGGTATAGATAGATAAAACAAAGGATAGCATTGGAATGCATAAATAAAAAAAGAATTAGGCAAAATATATTTTTTATTTTTTATATTTGAGCTTGTGAAAAATGAAAAGTATAATTGAAATTGCTCTAATAATAAATTTCTAGTCCAATGGCATATTTTTGTCTCTCTCATATACCAAAGGTTGAGAATTTGACTTTCACTAAAAGTGAAATTGAGTAACAAATTACAATCGCCGCTTAATGTACTACAAGGAAAAGCAGTTTTGGCGACTAAAAACCAAATTTTCGTCGCTGAAAGTAGCACAATTGGCGACTAAAATGGAATTAGTAGCCAAAAGTGAAGACTTTTGGCGACTAAAAGAGTTTAGTAGCCAAATGTATAGTTATTGGCGACTAAAAACAAATTTAGTCGCCGAATGTATGGGTTTTAGCAACGAAAGGTTTTTTAGTAGCCAAAAGTGATGGTTTTTGGCGACTAAAATAATTTAGTAGCCAAAAGTATAGGTTTTGGCGACTAAAAAATAGTTTGGTCGCCGATTCTACGTGTTTTGGCTACTAAAAACAGTTTGGTCGCTGAAAGTGAAGCTTTTTGGCTACTAAAAAAAATTTAGTAGCTAAAAATAGGCAATTAGCGACTAAAATTCAGTTTAGTAGCCAAAAGGGGACGTTTTTGGCGACTAAAAACAGGTTTAGTCGCCAAAAATGCTACTTTCAGCCGGAACTTATTTTTTTAGCGACTAAAAAATATTTTAGTAGCCCAAAATTACATTATTGGCGACTAAATAATATATTTAGTCACCAAAAGTGGCTTCAATTTTTTTTAGTAAATAATTTATTTTTTACATAAATTATATTTTGCATAAAAATAATTATATTTATATATATAGTTTTATATTAATATGGGTCAATATAGTATATAAATAATATATATTGCATATAATTGTGATGTTGAGTGGCATAGTGGAAGGAGTGTGTTGTTAAAGGTTTAGAAGGTAGAAGGTTGGTGGTTTGAATCTTAGAAAAAGCAAAAAGTTAGCTTTTTTTTTTTTTTTTTCCACCGAACAACCTTTGGCGACTAAAGTATTGGTCGCCAAAAGTATTTGTTTTGGCGACCAAACAGTTTGGTCGGCCTTCCATCAACTATTGGCGACTAAAAGATTAGTCGCCAAATGTATAATTTTAAACAGTGGAATTGAGTATTGGCGATCAAACTTTGGTCGCTAAAGACCTATCTTTTTGCCGACTAAAACCTTTTAGTCGCCAAACCTCTGCGACCATTTATTCACGACAAAACCGGCGACTAAAAAATTTAGTCGGGGAAGGTAAAAAGGCGACTTTTGGCGACTAAAAATGGACCTTTGGCGACTAAAAATTTTGTCGCCAAAGATGATTTTTCTTGTAGTGATGACTCTTTTTCCATACACTCTTGGCTAAATTGATAAAGGAAAATGTTTGGTAACTCAAAATTTTGTGGCCCAAATGGTTCAAATCTGTCAAAACGACGTCGTTTTACACTCAAAATCTGTTAAAACGACGTCGTTTTAAGTGATTTGAGTCATTTGAGCCACAAAATTTTGAGCTACCTAGCATTGTTGATATATAAATTGCATTTGAAAATTTTAAATTTTAAAAAAATAAAATTACAAAAGAATTAACTATAGTCTGAACCAATCCCAAATATAAAAAAAAAAAAAATGTTGCGGAACACCTAATTTAATTTATCCTAATATATAAAACGAAGGCTGGAGTTGATATTAATGCCGCAAAAATTCTTTTTTGAAAATATCCCAAAACTTAATAACTGCTATAAACTATTTCAATTTTCTCCCAATGTCTCAAATAATTATTATAATTATCACATCTAATTATAAATTATCCATCTAATTTATGCTCACCTCTAGTACGTAGAAAAGGCAAGGCTACGGTCCACAGTCCCCACACCACCTGCACCACCACACTTGCTGACAAACAAGACTACAGTCCACAACTTAATATTTATTTCCATATACCTAATATAGTTTGTTCATATGGAAGTAAAATATCTCTCTCCCAAGAACCACGTAATTCAGATGGTTTGAGATGTGTTATATAAATATATTTTTTAATTTTTTAGTTAAAAAGTAGAGAAAAAAGATATATGTTTAGGATAATTTTTTAATTTTTTACGAAAAGATGTGTAATAAAATATTATAGTAAAATCAAAATAATCATTCTACCTTTGTTGACTTTTTGACTTTTGAGTAATTGAATTTAAAAGGCAAAATAATAATTTTTCCCTCTAAACTTTCCCCACAAACTTATCCCAAATAGTATAGACTTTTTGACTTTTGTAGTAACTTTTTGACTTTTGTAGGTTATCCCAAAAGTAAAAGTGTATTTGTTATGATGATAGTTTGGGAGATGATTAATGATGGAATTGTTAAATTATTTTTATATACTACAAATAAAAAAAAAATTCTATATTAAAAAAAAAAACTAAAACAAATATTAAAACAAACAGGTGCACTTAGTAAAAATAAATGAATTTTAAAAAATAAATTTCTTATATAAAATAGACTCAATCTGCTCACTGTTTTTCTAATCTCACCCAAAATCCAGCCAAACTAATCCCCCTACTGAGGGGGATTACTAAGTCTGTCGGACTATTACTCCCCCCTCCCAAAACACCACCAAACAAACTCACCAAAATTGTCATAAAAGTGTTAATAAAGAAAGGGGCACTTACCAATAAGTTCCATACACAAAATTTAAAATTTATCTAATCCCAAAATAAAATACTTGTACCAATTAGTCCTATATATTTTTAATTGTTACCAAAAACTGTTTTTTTTTTTAATTTTTTTTATAACTTTAAAAATGTTGCTACATCCAATGACTTCCGTCAAACTCACCAAAGACTCGCCGAAATATTCAACATCACTGGAAAGTCGCCGTAGCATCATCGGAAGTTTGCCGGAGTATTTCGAGCATTGCCGGAAGTTCGCCAGAGTGTTCTGAACGTTACTGGAAAATGTCAAGAATATCATCGGAGACTTATCGGAATATTTAGAATATTGCTGGAAAAAAAAAATAAATAGAGAAATTATAGTTAAAAAATATAATAACAAACAACAATGGGAAAAAGTATATATTGTTTTTCAATTTTTGTAAGATTTAAGCAAATAATCTATAATATTGATCAAACTGAAAAGTAAGCTTTGAAACTGTAAAATGTTACAGTTTCAAAGCATTATTCTATTAAGTTGGAAAACATGTTATGAAATTGTAAAATTTTACAGTTCTAAAGAATGCTATAAAATTGAAAAATTTTACAATTTTAAAGTATGATTCATTTCATCACCAAAAAAGCTAAAACTGTAAAATTTTACAGTTTTCACCGCCTGTAACTAAAACTTAAAAACAACTTATTCAGAACTTGAAAATTTTCTCCATTAAAACAGAAAAATAGACGTGTGTAATAGAGAAAAGGTAGAAAAATTGAAAAATCGAAGGAAAGAATAGATATAGAAAGAATATTGTATTCCGGCAACTATTTTTGATTTAGATCTAGTCGAATCTCATGTAGATCTACTCAAATCTGATGTAGATCTCATCTTATTCGTCGTCGGTGAGGATGAAATCACGAGTTGATGTTGGTGGTTGGTGATTGCCGGTGAACTCCAATCAATGGTAGTCGTCGGTCACCGGTGACTATATATTAGAAAGAGAAAGAGAATAAGGCCTTGTTTGTCATAACCTAAAAAAGTCAAAAAGTCACTATCGTATATTTCATAAAAAGTCAAAAAATGCACTTATTTAGATCATTCCAAACAACCCTTAAGAAAGGTGTAATCACCAGTCGTCGAACAAAGCGCAAAAAAAAAAATAGAGAGGAAAACATAAAGAATGAGACAAAAAGTAGAGAGAGAGAGAGGGGGGGAAACGTGTAGGACTTTTCGGTCTACTCAAAAAGTTGTTGGATTAAATAGTTTATACATATTTCAAACAGGACCTACGGGTAACCCCATAAAGAAAATATCATTTTGTCTCTCAACTATTAATTAAAAATTAATTTAATTCCTGTTCTTTTAATAATATTAATTTTATTACCGCCATTAGCTACAATTTATAATCAAAAGAAAATTATTGATGTGATACCAAAATTTCGTTTGAAATTTCATTTTATCTCTCAAATTATCTTTAAAATATCAATTAGACCCCCAAACTTCTCTTTGATAATAGGCAGCAATTGACGGTGGGGTAAAATCGATACAAAATCAAATAGTCTAGATATAAAATTGATTTTATTAAAAGAACAAGCATTGATTGATTTTTGAGTAATAGTTTGGGATAAAATAATATTTTCTCATGTTATTATATAGGTTTAACTACAATAAGACCCCCTTAACTATTAATGAATATCAATTTACACCCCTCAACTAATTGTACACATACACTACTTTTGGAGGTGGTTTCAAGGAGGTCTATAAGAGTGAAAGTGTTACACTTTTATAGTTGAGGGAGCCAAAATCTACGGATTCATAAATGAGATAGGTAAAGTGATATTTGCTAATAATTGAGAAAATCTTGGTGTAAATAACTCTTATATATGTAGTATGTACTCAAGATTTTAATTACAATGATTCATAACTTCTAATCTGTAGTTAAAATTAAATTGATTCATATAGTAAAAATATTGGTAAGGTTTTATAATCAAATATCACAAAGTTTCATAAGTAAGAATAACTTGATTCATAACTTAAAACAATAGTCTCATAATTGAACCAACGTCAATTCATAATCAATTGGCACAAATTCTATTACCAAAATTTTTTATAATTAAGCATCACATGATTTTTAACCAAAATTACAAAATTTCATGATTTTTTTTTTTTTTTAATAACTAAATGTTCAGATTAACTTGTGCACATTTTAACTAATCTTGGATTTCATTCTTGAATCCGTCCTATTCAACAACCCCCTGGGGTCTAAGGAGGGATTTGGGATTCAAGCTTATGGAAAAATATTGAACATCTATTCGTAGTAATGCAACTTGCTAATTTGCTAACATTCTGTTCTTAGGGGGAAAAAATTTATGGATAAAGCTTGAGAGCTCGAAAATTTGTCTCCCCGAATCCCCCTAATGCCCAAAACGATGTCGTTTTGGGCATTAGGTTTTTTTCTTTTTTTTTTTCTTTTTTTTCTGCCATTTTCGAGCTCAAAACGCAGGGAAGAAGAAGGGAAGAAGAAGAAGAAGAAGAAGGAAAGAAGGGAAGAAGAAGAAGCAGAAGCAGAGGCAGACACACACACACAAATGGCCCCTGCATTCCGGCTGAGCTTCGGATCGTCGCAGCTCCGCCGATCGTCGGTCCGCCGTCCGCCGCCGCCGTCTGCCTCTGCTTCTGCTTCTTCTTCTTCCCTTCTTCCCTTCTTCTTCTTCCCGTCTGCTTCTTCTTCTGATTGAACCAAAACGCCGAAACGGCGTCGTTTTGATTTCGGGGGATTAGGGGGACCTTGGATTCGAGTTATGTAGCACGACTGAAAATTTATACACTCCTTTTAAGAAATGTGTACAGTAGAATCAACCATAAAAAAATAGTTAATATTTATTTAGATTGTATTTAAATTTTGAATTTGAAATTAAAAAAATTATAAAAAGAAGAGAAATGTATATAAAATAACTTATATTTTATTTATATTTGTCTTTTTCTTCTCTGCAATTTATTTCCTAAATGTAAGATGTAAATTCAGCCTCAATTTCTATTGGCTTCATAAATTCTTGCGGTGTTACACAGAGACTTTCTAAATTATTATTAAGTATCACATTGACGTCCTAAATTGAAAAAGGGGTAAATTACACAACTGGTTCTAATTTGAGGCCACCTAATAATTTTCCCTAATGCACCACCTCACATGGTGAAGACTAGGGGTGCACAAAGACTCATCCAAAAAAAAAAAAACTTGAGAACCAAAGGAACCCGACTTATATGGGGTTGGGTTGGTTCGGGTTTTTGACTACTTTGGGTAGATCTAATAGGATTGATCCAGCTTTTGGTTTAAGACTTGATTAACCACCTGAGACCCAAACTTAATTATATATATTACATAAATAATTTTATGTTGAGTTGTCCTTATATTATTATTGGAAAATAAATACTACGATAGACATTGATAACCTGATCATGCCATATAAGAGAAAAATTATATATAACAAATCATTCTCATTCTTTAATTTTTGCTATCGTATACTTGTATTTGTTTAATATGAATGATTGTTTATAGTTGTTGGCTTGTATTATAATTTGAAACATTGTTTTGTTTTTCTCTGTTGTAGGTTAGAATGTTCCAGATGGTGTGCTAAAATTCCATAACCCTGTGTTTGGTTAGGAGATTTGAGAAGAGATTTGGAAAGAAAAAGGGAAAATGTATGTGAAACTAGGTGAAATATAAATATATTTTATTCACACTTCACCTATCTTTTTTTTTTCTTTTTCAAAATCTCTTCCCAAATCTCCCAATCAAACACAGCGTAAGGTGTTGAAGTCAAAATAATGGATAATTTTTTATGGCTGTTGGCTTGTATTAATATTAAAAAAATGTTTTTTTTTTAATTTTTTGATGCTATGTATGTAATGTAAGTTTTGGTTGGTTTATATGAGTTAAACAATGGATGATTGTTTATAGTAGTCAGCTTGTATTAAAATTTGAAACATTGTTTTAGTTTTTTTCTATGTTATGTAAGTTTTGATTTGGTTTGGTTTGATTTAATTTTGTAAGTTAAAACATTGGATAATCGTTTGTCATTGTCGGCTTTATTAAAATTTAAAACAATGTTTATGGTTGATTGTTTATAATTGTTTATGACAATTTTTTTCAGGGAGTCCTTGGATAATTAACTTTTTAAGACAAATTTCACTTTATCTTTTTTTGTGGTATTGGCTATATATATGTGTACCTAATCTCTTCGTCATTTAAAAATAAATACTGAACTCGTTGCAGTTTTTGAATTACACATGTTTATATTTTTAGCTGACAGAGAGTTTGTGTACGTAATTTATACCACAGGTGTAAATTGGTGAGTTTAATTCAAAGAATAAGAAAAAGGTATTTAAGTTGATTTATTGGTTAATGTACGGGAAAGAAATACACCTCGTATAATCCTGTTGACCAAGTCTGCGCTCCTCCGTACGACGTCGTTCAACTACCTGAAAATTCACACGTGAGCTAGCCGGCGGGTGTGTGCCGGAAACCTCTCCGACGCCTAAGTCAGTAATCTTGACAAATAGACAAAAGCTCTGTGTATTCAGAAAGCAAAGTTGTGTTACCTCTCCATAGGTGATATTTGTGAGCTTTTATAGGTTTCGCGTAGCACAATCCTGGTAGGACTCTTACTCCTCCATGTAGAGTCCTCCTAGGATTCATACTCCTGGAAGATAATACTTATCCTCCAACACCCCCCTCACTGCTTAAACCAAGTGAAATGGTTTTACCACAGCCGAACTACCTTATGACCGAAGTAACCACTAGTCCGGCCCTAACTTTCCTTTCCCTTACCTCGGCTTTTCCATACTAAGACCGAGCTAACCATAAGAGAGATAAACCGAACTATCTGCCAAACTAAGGCCTCTTAAGGACTCAGCACACCTCGGTCTCCATGTACTACGACCGAACTATCCAATGAAGACCGAACTCTTCTCAACACATCTCCCAGCCGAAATAGAAAAACAAGGCCTACGTGACCGAAATAACTACCGAGGTTGAGACTGGTCTAATTCGGAGGCTATCTCGGCCGAAGTAAACTTTATACGGCCCTCCTCCGTAATGCGGCCCAAAACGTCCCACCTCTTAGCTTGGCCCAGCTCGGCCCATTTCATTCAGCTCGGCCTAATTTAAATATAAATTACCCTCTCAGTTAATGAAAGTCAATGATGAGTTTTAATTCGCAAATCATAAGGAGTTGAAGTGAGTTGGCTTCTGATGAGGATTAACTCAATTGGGAACTTACTCCAGAACTTTTCAAGACGAGAGTGGCATTTTGGGTTCAAGGACTATTATGTTGGAGATTTTGTCTATAATTTTTGAGCAGTCATAAAGCCTTGTTAAGGGACTCTGGTTGTTTTTGCAAATGGAGGTTTTTGGCTGATGTTTTGCTACTGTCTTGTTTCTGTTTTGTTTTGGGTGCCTGAATTTTATTTTTTTTTGGTGGCAAATTTTACTTTATTCTATTGTAGTTTGATTTATTTGCAATTTTTCCCTTGTCATTTAGAAATACTCACATAAATTTTTATGTAATTTGTGAACTAAAGTGTGCCATCAAATATTACATTTAAATTAACTACAAGTGTGAAACTCGTGTCAAGACATAAAAAAGTTATGTACTCATTTATAAATGTCAGGTGGTAAATTGCATATGGATTAATCATTCAAAAAAAAAAAAAAATTGCATATGGATTAAAGCACACTAGTTAAAGAAAAAATTCCGACTCCTTAAAAATAACGAAAATATTTGTGATTTGTACATTATATACAAAAGTATTTTAGTTTTTTTTACTTAAGTCATTAATGAACCTGACAATATATTTTGGTCTACTAATCATATGAAAGTTATGTAATTACATTTAAGAGATAAACTGTTCATGAGTCAAACTAAAAGGAATAAAGTAAAATCAAAAATGTTTGCAAGCTCTAAAATAGAAACTCTAATTATGTGGCACTAGCCCATGTATAATTATTGTTGCTTTTCATTAATGCCTTTTATCTTCTTTTGACTTGCCAACTAGCTAAAGCTCTATTTAAAACTCTTGATTTAGAGTATGTATCATTGCTAAAGTAAAATTTACCTTCTTCTTTCTTTTCTTTTTTTTTTTTTTTTTTGAGACAAATTACACCGATAGTCTTTATATTTTATTCCTTGTGTCATTTTAGTCCTTACACTTTCAATTGGCTTAATTTTGACCTTTAATTTTAAATTTTGTTTCAATTTGATCCAATTGATAATATGATTAGTGTTTTTTAAGAAAAATTATCACTAAATTAGTTGAGATTAACTAACTGAATTTAGTAAGTTTATAATTTTGTTCTTAAAAATATAACATATGACACTTATGTGCATATTTTTTATATTAAAAAAAAATACTAAGAATTATTATCAATTAGATCAAATTGAGACAAAATCATAAATTTAAGATTAAAATCGAACTAATTGAAATTATAAATTTATAATTTTATTCTTAAAAATATAACCTATGACACTTGTGTGTTCATTTGTGGTTGGTGCTTGCATGTAATTGGATTAATTTTTTTATGTCAATTTTTTTTTTTTTTTTTTTTTTTTTTTTTTTGAGTAGATGGATTTTGTTACTATGTAGTCTGCACGTTCCTCATTCTTTATTCAAATTTAAGTAAAAAATTTAAAACACATATTGATAAAGTTTTGCCATAAAAAATAAATTGATTCACACAATTCACTTTTGCAAGGGCATCCTTGCTTTATAGAAAGTGCAGCACAAGTGCAGCACATAAGAATTCTACCGTGATGAACGCATGACAATTTATTCTACAACCTCAAATTTGGGAAGGGTTGTGGGCTCTCTCTCTCCATAGGACACTCTTTTTTGTCTTTGATGAGCCTATATATATATATATATATATGGTTGTGAATGATGCTCGAAAGAAAAAGGACAACCGCATAAAATTACCCAATCAAAGCCAAAATGTTTCAAAATGGTCAAAGAAATACTATTTGAATCACTTGATGAGTTTCATCACCATGGACAAAATCCTAAAACACTCCATGAAACAGTTTTGTATTTTTTGGACTAATTACAAGTTATTCCCATAATATTATACTTTAAAGGCACGAGTTAAGAAAATTGGGTTATTAATAAATGTACAACCATTTTATGAGTTTTATTTGTTTGGGGTGCCTTTGTTAAAAAAATCAAATTTATATTATTATAATGATATTGTCCGGCTAAAACGAACCTTCACCTTAGTTTCAAAAAATTGAGCCACATTTTAAAATATTGAATTTTTTTATTTTTCTTATTTTTAATCAAAATTTGTAATATTTTAAGAATTTTTTAAATTTTTTATAGGCATGTAATCTAGATACAATTAAAAAGTATAATATTTATACAAAAAAAAAATTTAAAAATTCATTAAATACAAATATATATATATATATATATAAATTAGTAGAGGGAGTTTCGGCCCAAGCAGGATAGCTCCTCTCACTGCTGGGCTGGTTCCTATAAATATTTGCAGCCCAATCTTACATACTGCTCCGATGATCCTAAGTGTAGGAGCTTTGGATCATCCCCAACCTAAGCAAACCGAGGGGCTGTGTGTTACCAGCTCATCCCCAAAATGTTCCAGCTTTCAGAGGAAAGACACAAGAAGGAAGCTTCGGGTTGGTCCTTCTAGCTTCGGGAAAGCGACTCTGAACCTGCGTAAGGGAGCTATCTTCCGATCTTTAACTGCTGCCATTTCACTCTCAATGGCAAGCAAGTCCAGTAGAGGGAGTTTCGCTTTGTCTGAGCCGGAAGCTACCTTGGCTTTGGGTAAAGCTCTTGGCATTGATTTTGAAGGGAAGGATGAGGAGGTTTTAAGCAAATTAAAGCAGCTGGAAGCTATCGATCTGGAGAAGGCTAGAGCTCGGGTTGGGGATGCCAACTAGGCTATTGCTGGCAGGGAACTAAGAGTGCAAATTTGTCTACATGAAGATTCAATCATGGAATATAAGAGGGATTGATGAAGCTGAGGTAAGCATAGGTCTCATAAGATCCATAGGTCTCATAAAAAGTTTGCAGTTTGGAGTGTTAGTGAATTTCTGCAGTTTGGAGTTTGGGTGAAACATGGGAGGTGGTAATCTGTGTCAAGGAGTTTGAGGCTAGGAGTTCCAGAGCTGTGTATGTTTTGTTGTAGATGTGTATTGCTCCAAATCTGTTTCAGAGCTGCTTCAGAGAAGTTTTCTTTGGTTTGCATTGGGTTGTTCAGAGATGCTTCAGAGATGTTGTTCTGATGAAGCTGCATTGGGTTGTTCAGAGTTGCTCCAGAAATGTTTGCTTTCGAGGTGCCTGGCTCAGAGTTGCTGTTGTGCATTATATAGTGGAGTTAGAGGTGTCTGCTGAATGAGAGTTGTCTGTCTGTGTGTTTTTCAGGTGTATTGGAGATAAGTTGGTGTGTTGTTTGATGAAACCTCACTGCTTGTCCTGTATTTTTCTGTAGTTACCTCTGTTTTGGTTTGGATTGGTCTCTCACCAATTCTCTTTCTATTCCAGGTTTTGTTGATGTGTTTTTGCATGTATGGTGCTTCTTTTCATCAATAAAACTCTTATTTTGCTGATCAAAAAAAAAAAAAAAAATTAGTACATTTTCGTATTTTTGTGTATTTATTAAAATTTTAAAATATTTTTTAAAAATATTCTACTTTTTAAGTTATTGTGCATCTAGAAAGTAAAAAATTTACTTAAAATATTAAAAAAATTCACTAAAAATAAAAAATAAAAATAAAAAACTCAATTTTTAGAAAATCAATTAAAACCAAACAAGGCATTATTTTTTAATATATACTCTAAAAGTGAGTCATTGTTAATGTGGCTCCTTTTATTTTAGCAGTATATCTTGTGACAAACACATTGATGAACCATATTTGCTGGAAAATGCGGTAAAGGATAGGGTCTCTCTTAATATGTTTTCATTTATGTTGGAATTAAAAAAATATGTTTTCATTTATATTGTGTTTGGATCATAGATTTGGATAAGAATTTGAAAAGAAAAAGAGAAAAAAAATAGGTGAAATGTATCTATATCTCTCTTTTACCTTTCACCTATATTTTCTTTTTTCATTCTCTAAATCCAAATTCATAACTTTAGGCAACATTATATACTCAGCAATATGTTAGGTTTGTTTTTATTTTACCTCTTAAATTAGGCTTATCTTGTAATTAATCCTATCTGGTACCCCAAAGAAAAAACCTATTTGGTAATCATCCACAACAATAAATTAAAGTTTTAGAAACAAAAATTTATGGACAAAATTATTTTTGAGGAACAAAATATTTTAATTGTTAGAAGTATCATTGTTGTATTTTTAGCGACGAAATTTGACATTTAATGATAAATTACTATCATTTTGGGATAAAAAGTTGTCTCAAAAAGTAAATCAAAATATTGTCCTTGCATTTTTTACAGCCATTTTTAAAATTTTTGTGGGTAAAAGTTTCTTTTTTTGCTTTTTCATGATGCCTTTTTAGTGATAACCTTTGTAACAATTGAAATTGGCTCCCTAATTTTTTTAACAAAATTTTTAATTTTGGCACAAAAAAATTTTAAAAAGTGTTTCAGACCCCTAAAAGAGTTCCCTCAATTTAACTCACAAAGATATGGCATAATAGGTGTTAACTTTTAATTTGTCATATATTTAATTATATAAGGCCTCGTTACCTTGCCACATCATTGTGGGTAAATTTAGCGATTTAAATTGTGAGTCTCTAACCTTTCTCATAAGTTAATATCTAAAACTATTTTATGTTGTAGTGATCCATAAATAATTGCAATATTCATTAATTGCAAACTCAAATAAATAAATATTCAACCATCTAAAAAATAAATAAATATTCATAATTCACCTATGTAAAATATTGGAGATTTTCATGTGGCTTGCAAGGGAGATTATAAAACTTTAGTCTGTGTTTAAAATTTTGATTTGTGGAGGAATTTAGGGAGGAAAAAAACAAGAAAAAAAAAATGAAGATCAATTAGGATTTGATTAATTTGTTTTTTTCTTTTTTTTTATTTTTATTTTTCTAAAAATATGGAAAATTTGTCTGACACATTGTTTGTTACTATTTTTTGACAAATTTTATGAAACAACTCACTTTTTAATAAACACTAAAAATATATTTCTTTTTTTGTTAATCTTTAGGGCAACAAGCTCACCTTCCTTTCCCATTTTTTTGAGAAAAGCAGGATAGTTTTTAATACATAACTCATCCCATGGACTAGGGAGTTTATGAAAAAATTGATCTAACCAGGGTTGATTTGCTGGTGGATCAATAAGATAATAATATTTTTTAAAAGTCTGAACATAGTCTTCAAAAAGACAAATATTACATAATTCTAATTTAGTCAAAATATAATTTGCATCTGCTTGCAAATTAGTATCTCCATAAAAACCACATAAATTTTCTTTTATGAGTTTTGCAAATTCAGCTAAAATTGTGTCAAGTGTGAGAAAATTTGTTAATAAAGCCGTTTTTTGACTTTTTCCAATTTCAGATTTTTCCCACTGTCTTAACCATTGCAACACATCTCCCTGGAGAGTTGCTGCAATATAATCAAGGAATTTTTCCTTTGACCAACTATTTTTATAATTGGTAATAATGATGGACAAGGATTGTGCCCAATCATCTATTGCTTGTGGTTGATCCTTAAATGGAACATGAGACAAGTCTAAATAAGTACCATTTTGAGCTATTGGATACTTATGATTATTATCTTTTCTAGATATTACTGGTTCGGAGGTGTAGGATTGGAGGTGCTTCCAATATCATTTTTAACTTCATTTGTTTGAATAAAGTCAAAATTTTCTCCATCTCCCCATGTGCAAATAATTCGGGATCAATTGGCTCTTCTGCCTTTCTTTTCCCTTTATTTATTTCTGATGAAATATCTTGATCTATTGATTCTTCAGATGAGGATGATTGGCTGTCATCATCATTAGTTGACATATTAATATCATAATTAAAATGTTGTAAAAGGGCTTCATTTTCTAGATAAGTTTCTCTTATCTGATCTAGTAGCCTATTTCTTTCATCAATACCTAAATCTGGGTCTTTATATAATTTTCTCCAATAATCCAATATTTCAACAATATTTTCATATTCAGTTTCTATTATAGGTATTGGTTTGAAGTACCATAATATCTTCTGTACCATAAAATAGCCTAGGGATGTCACTATCTCCTGGACTATTCATTCCATCATTGTTTATGAAGGATATAGTTTCCAATTTTGTCACCAAATTGTTTATTTGGTTTTTTGCTTCTTTATTTAAGTCAACATTTATTATAGAACCCAAATTGTCTATTTTAGATTCTATAGACTCAACTTTAGTCTCTAGATAATTTTGATTTATTTTTTGATTTTTATCTAATTTAGAAAACCAAGAACACATAATATCAGTAATATTATTTAAACTAGAACACACACTATTTATATTTGCAGACTCTTTAGTAATATGCAAACTATGATCATATTTATTATTAACATTATTTTTTGTATTTCCAAAACATATTATATCGTCAGAATTAATTGCCATTTTAGATTGTTGTTGGTACCTAAGACCCTCCTAGTGTATTTTCTGGTGCCTAAAACCTCTCTTTATGATCTTAAAGACTTAATTATGGCCAATAGTCAAAAGATCTTAATGAGTATATGGGCTTTGATATACACTAAGCATATAGGTTTTACAACAACTAAAAATGAAACAAATAATTATGAAGATATAAAATACGAAGGATACACAAAAAACTTAGACGAAAATTTTTTAATTAATTTTTTTTTTTTTATAACATAAAACACACCATACAAACTTAAATTTATACATAGATAGAAATACTTACATAGCTTGATCTTGCTTTAAAAAGCTCTTCACCAAGCTCTGATACCAATTACAAAACTAAAAAGGAAAGGAGCTTTTTTCTAATTTTATTATGGAATTATGGTGGAGTATGGAATTAGAAATTAGTAGAGACAAAGAGAAAGCACAACGATGGAGAAAACATGGAGGGAATTTACATACTCCATTATGTTGGCATAAAGGCCAATATATAGATACAAAGTGGAGAATACAAACAAAAACACAATTAATGCATATCTAACTTAATCTAACTTTATCTACTTGCAAGACTTTTACGTAAGTTTGCAAATTTCTAATCTAGGCAAGCCTAGTCATAGGCTTTTTGACAAGTTTAAATAAATACAAAGAGACAAATATAAAGGACTACAATTATTAATAAAAGGACTACATAAAAGCTACAATTTATACATATACTGTACTATTTGTCATCTTTTTACACTGTCTACCTCCCCGGTTTTCAAAGAGATAGACTGTTGGAGATAAGCTTTGGCTAAGCTGATTTGTCGTGTAGCGTCGGCTGAAAGGATGAGGCTGATCACTTTCCGCAAATAATGCAGATTGCTCCACGTGTCCTGGATAAGGTTGGAGTCGATCAGAGACAGCTGCATTTGATAGTGGGGTCCACTATGCTTCCATCCTGTTGATGAGATTGTGATATTCTTCATCAGTCTCTGATGGAGGGGAATCCGGATCTTGGCTGTATTGCTCATTCCGAAAATGTTCTACATCATCCGCGTCATGGCTAGTTCCAACGGAAGATCCAAATTATTTCTCTTTTTGAGATTTATTAACATGTCAAGAGCCTCATTAATTTGCGTTGGAGACCTTTGATATGTTATGGGAAAATGGGTTACAAATAATATTCTTCCATCTGTAACCATGAATGGCAATTTTGCTGAGCCATGGATGTTGGACGCTGCTTGTGAAACAGATATTAGACTGTCTATCCAATATTCTGTCAAAGAAAGTTTTTGGATATTTTCCAATCGCTCTCTCCGGTGATCTTCATCTAAATAATCATCTTCAAATTCAAAATCTTCAGTTTCTTTAAGATACCAAATCTGGTATGGTTGGAAAAAATGTTCTCGTTCTCGCCAACCAACAGTGCTGGAAATCCAGAAAGTAAAATATTTGCTCCATCGAAAGCCTTTTACTATCCATGAGAGCATTGCTTTGATGATCATTGGAAAATCTATCCATTGGATTGGATCTAGAATTTGAAAAATAACTTGATTAGTTATTCCCCAATCTATATCCTCAAAAAACCACATGTCATGGTTTGCCATGATGGTTATTTTGGGAATTCCATCTTTCAAATTTAATTTATCATAAGATCGTTCTAAGATTTGTCTAATCTTATCATGATGATCTTCAACTCGATTTTTGATTAACATAAAAATTTCTTTTGGAAGCAAAGTTCTTGCTTTTTCAAAAAGACAAATTCTTTTTATTTGTTCAAAAACTGGATCAGAAAACTCATCTGATATGAGGTCTGATAGTTGAAGAAAATTGTTTATTTTTTCAAAATTAAAATCTTCATTCCAATTCATTTGTTTAAGAATATTGAAACAAAGATTTTGCAAATCTTTTAATTTAGCTGTTTGCTCAGCTAATTTGTTGGCCAAAACTCCCATGTGTTTTCGAAATTTCACTTTGTTGTCTACAATGTGAGTTTTCCAAACTCCATTGAGTTCTGTATAAATTTCTCTGGATATACCAGGGTTGAAAAAATCTTTTATTTCAGATTCATCTGGTCTAGATGTCTGAATATTAGTTGGAACTGGGTTAGTTCTCATTTGATTCCTTTGATAAAGGCATGGCTGGTGCACTGTAAAAAGCTTTTTTAGCTTTGGTCATGCTATCATATGCTTTAAGCTTGCTCCTGAATATCCACAAACTTGAAGTTGGCTTCGTTCCAGTCTGTGTAAATTCCAGGTTGTCTTCCTGAAAAACAACATAAACTTTTTCTTCTCGGGGTATTGCTTTTTTAGCAATTGTCACCCAATCTCCTTGAGCGGGTTGTTTACCCTTATCCATTGTTTTCCTCTTGGTCTAGAGGTCTTCTGCAAAAATTAAATTTACTTGTTTAGCAATTTAATTTTCTGAAACAATTTCTGCTAAGAAAATCTGCAAGAAAATTGTTAGTACCTTTAAGATGTTCTACTTCAAAAGTATATTCAGAAATTTTATTAACCAGGCTAATCGTCTTCCTTGCTCAATAGGTTTTTTATTGATCAAGAAATCTCTTACTGCCTTATTATCAGTGCGTACAATAAAATTTTCTGGGGCTAAATAAATATGAAAACTCTTTATTGCTAATTTTATTGCAAGTAATTCTTTTTCAAAAATAATATATTTCTGTTCATTTGGTTTAAATGTTCCAGAATTATATCCGCAAATTAATTCTTCTTTTTGTAATTTTATGGGTATTGGATTTTTTCTTGGTCTAATCCCATTTTCTGATAAAGGTATCTCTTTATCATGCCATAAATTACTGGGTATAGCTTTAAGAACACATCCCCAGCATGCTTCTGAGGCATCTGTTTCTAAAATTAATTTATCACCTGTTTTAGGAAGATAAACATCTGGTAAAGTTTTAACAGTTTCTTTAATTTGTTTAATTAAAGCAACATCTTCTGTTGTCCATTCAAAAATAACATTTTTCCTTAATTTGGTTAACCAAGGAATTTCTATTTTTGAAAGATTTTTTATAAAATTTCGTCCATAATTTAAAATGCCTAATAAACTCTGTAATTGTGTTATATTTTCGAGAGTATCAGGAAAATCTCGTACTTTGGACAAAATATGTTCTTGTAATTTTAAACCTTTCTGGTCTAAAATTATTCCCAAAAATTCAATTGATTCTTTTTCTAATTCAATCTTTTTTGGAGACAAAATAATTCCATGTTTTTGGAATTTTTCACAAATTAATTTTAAATGTTTCTTATGTTCCTCCTTGGTTTTAGAGAAAATAAGTATATCATCAATATAAACTACACAACAATCTTTAAGGTCTTTAAAAATTGTATCCATCCACCGTTGAAAAACCTGTGGTGCAATATTTAATCCAAAGGGCATAACATTCCAGTGGTAATGTCCTCTAGGTGTACTGAAGGCTGTCAATTTTTTTGACTCTTCAGTCAATTGAATTTGCCAAAATCCACTTTTACAATCAAATTTGCTAAAGATTTTTGATCCTTTGGTTAAGTTAATCAAAACATCTTTTCGTGGAATAAAATATCCATCAAATTCTAAATTTTCATTTAGCCGTTTATAGTTGACTACCATTCGGGCTTTTCCTCTTTTAATTTCAGCATGGTTTCTTACCATAAAAGCTGGACTAGAGTGAGGGCTTTAGTTTCTTCAATTAACTTTTTGTCTAAAAGTTCCTGGAGTTGAATATCAAATTCATCTATATCTTGTCTAGTATAGATCATTGGTCTTACTCTAATGATAACATTAGGATCTTTCAATTTTAAACTACAATAACGTGGACTACGTTGCCATAGTTTTAATGGATGTTCACTAAAATTTTCTTCTAAAATTTTATAAATCCAGTGTGATTCATCAATAGTTTTGATGATGGGAGTTAAATCACCACGCGGCACGGGCGCAAACTCTTTATCACAAATGTATTTATGTTGTTCTAACAAGGGAATATGAATTAAGACATTGTTTATGCTTAATGAAATAGCTCTTTCCTGTATTTGCATTGGAAGATATTTATATATAAAATTATTTCCAAGAAGAAATCTCCATGCATATACGGAAAACATAAGATTTTTGGTATAATGAACTTGCTATCATTTAACCAAATAGCTATATTTTTAGCCTTGAATTGTATGGAAGTATGGTTGCCATCTATTCCCGTAACTAAAATTGGATGTTTCATTAATGTCCATTTTTCTTTTGGTATGGCATTCCATTTACATGAGCTGACTGTAGCTCCTGTGTCTATGAGAATACTGAGGCTATAGGGTTTATAACCTGCAAAATTAAATGTTCCTAATACATATGTATATCTTCTTTTTCCTTGGCTAGGAGAAAAAATAATATCATCATTTTTTGTTTGAAAATGATACATATATGCAGATTTAATATGTTCAAGTTTTCTTGTTCCTGGAAAAATAGGAATCTGAACATTATTTGAAGTAATAGATTCTTGATTAGAATTATTACTTGATTCTCCAATACTTAACTTTGAAAATGATTTGTTAGTAAAATCTTTTTCAAATACAGAAGTTGATCTTTTAATTTTTGGAATTGTATTTTCAATATATAAATTTTTTCCTGATGCCTGCATTTGTAATTGTGCAGGTTTTTTTGTTTTAGAAGATTCTCCTTGTCCCACTAAGTCTTGGATTAACCATTGTCGAGGGACTTCTAAATCACTCCAATTCATTAGACGAGGTTGTATTACCGTGTCAAATGGTCTTGGTTCAAAGATTTCAACGATTTTATTATCGTTTGATTTTGTTTTAGTTTCAGGAAATTTGGTTAATTCGTGAATTGTTTTCCACGAATAGCCAAATCATGAGAATTTGATTTCATTCCTAATCCTTGTGTTTTAATTCTTATTCTGACTGTATCTTCAAGATTAGGATCATTTATGGAAATAAAGAAATTTGGTTAACATTAAACCAAACTACTCCATTAGCCAAATTAGACTGAATTCCTCCAATGATTGCTTTCATTGGGTCGGAAAATCTTTTGTCAAAAATTACTGCCAAAATAGGAGTATCTATCCCTTGGCGAAATAAGGCTGTTATGGTTACTTGAATTAATCCAATATGAATATATTGAATTTCAGGATATTTCTTTTTCCATCTTGCAACCTTTTTCTTATCAAAAAAAGGAATATCAATATTTCCTTCTTCTGACCATTTTGCTTGAGTGTTACCACTGTATTGTTCAAACACTCTTGCTGAAAAGAAGTTAAATTTTGAAAGTTTATAAATTTCTGGAACAGCAACTTCTTGCATTTTTTCGAATTTTGCTAATTCTTCGTCGGTAAAAGTTTTTTCTTCTCCCGATTACATCTCCAAGTCGAATTGCCTGCAATTCTTCTTGAGATATATTATCTACTTCTTGAGATATTGCTTGACTATTATTAGTCATCATGAAGATTAGTTCTTCATCTGAACTTTCTTCATCACTAGAAATTTCATATAAGATTTCTTCTTCATCAGAAATTTCTTCTCCATATATTATTTCAAAATCTTGTTCTTCAAGGACTTTGATCATTTTCTTTGCACTTTTTCCCGTTTTTGGGCATTCGGGTGCATAGTGACCTTCTTCGTTACAAATGTAACATCTAAAAGTTTTCTTTTTTGAAACACTTGTTGGTTTCTTTTTTCGAATATACTTTTTTTTTTTTGAAAAAGTTTTTTTCTTTTTCCAAGGTTTCCATTTTATATTTTCTGTTTTTTGGAAAATCCTTTTCTTTTAGGAAATGTATTACAACCAATTTTCCAATTTTCTTTTAAAATTTTATCACAACATTTTTGACCGTATTGTGAGTTGGAAATTTGATTTTTTTTTGTTTTTTCGCCTTTACTTCTAGACACCGATTTGCTATCTCTCTTAGAACAAAATTAATGCGAAAACCAAGATTATCATTTTCTTCCTTCCCCATTTTTTTGAGAAAAGCAGGATAGTTTTTAATACATAACTCATCCCATGGACTAGGGAGTTTATGAAAAAATTGATCTAACCAAGGTTGATTTGCTGGTGGATCAATAAGATAATAATATTTTTTAAAAGTTGAACATAGTCTTCAAAAAGACAAATATTACATAATTCTAATTTAGTCAAAATATAATTTGCATCTGCTTGCAAATTAGTATCTCCATAAAAACCACATAAATTTTCTTTTATGAGTTTTGCAAATTCAGCTAAAATTGTGTCAAGTGTGAGAAAATTTGTTAATAAAGCCGTTTTTTGACTTTTTCCAATTTCAGATTTTTCCCACTGTCTTAACCATTGCAACACATCTCCCTGGAGAGTTGCTGCAATATAATCAAGAATTTTTCCTTTGACCAACTATTTTTATAATTGGTAATAATGATAACAAGGATTGTGCCCAATCATCTATTGCTTGTGGTTGATCCTTAAATGGAACATGAGACAAGTCTAAATAAGTACCATTTTGAGCTATTGGATACTTATGATTATTATCTTTTCTAGATATTACTGGTTCAGGTGTAGGATTGGAGGTGCTTCCAATATCATTTTTAACTTCATTTGTTTGAATAAAGTCAAAATTTTCTCCATCTCCCCATGTGCCAAATAATTCGGGATCAATTGCTCTTCTGCCTTTCTTTTCCCTTTATTTATTTCTGATGAAATATCTTGATCTATTGATTCTTCAGATGAGGATGATTGGCTGTCATCATCATTAGTTGACATATTAATATCATAATTAAAATGTTGTAAAAGGGCTTCATTTTCTAGATAAGTTTCTCTTATCTGATCTAGTAGCCTATTTCTTTCATCATCAATACCTAAATCTGGGTCTTTATATAATTTTCTCCAATAATCCAATATTTCAACAATATTTTCATATTCATTTCTTTAGGTATTGGTTTGAAGTACCATAATATCTTCTGTACCATAAAATAGCCTAGGGATGTCACTATCTCCTGGACTATTCATTCCATCATTGTTTATGAAGGATATAGTTTCCAATTTTGTCACCAAATTGTTTATTTGGTTTTTTGCTTCTTTATTTAAGTCAACATTTATTATAGAACCCAAATTGTCTATTTTAGATTCTATGGACTCAACTTTAGTCTCTAGATAATTTTGATTTATTTTTTGATTTTTATCTAATTTAGAAAACCAAGAACACATAATATCAGTAATATTATTTAAACTAGAACACACACTATTTATATTTGCAGACTCTTTAGTAATATGCAAACTATGATCATATTTATTATTAACATTATTTTTTGTATTTCCAAAACATATTATATCGTCAGAATTAATTGCCATTTTAGATTGGTGTTGGTACCTAAGACCCTCCTAGTGTATTTTCTGGTGCCTAAAACCTCTCTTTATGATCTTAAAGACTTAATTATGGCCAATAGTCAAAAGATCTTAATGAGTATATGGGCTTTGATATACACTAAGCATATAGGTTTTACAACAACTAAAATGAAACAAATAATTATGAAGATATAAAATATGAAGGATACACAAAAAAAACTTAGACGAAAATTTTTTTTATTAAATTTTTTTTTTTTATAACATAAACCACACCATACAAACTTTAAATTTATACATAGATAGAAATACTTACATAGCTTGATCTTGCTTTAAAAAGCTCTTCACCAAGCTCTGATACCAATTACAAAACTAAAAAGGAAATGAGCTTTTTTCTAAATTTCTTATTCCATACCTCCACCATAATTCCATAATAAAATTAGAAAAAAGATAGCTTTCCTTTTTAGTTTTGTAATTGCTAAAAACAACTCCCGTTAATAAGGGATGGGCATTAATCATTCCGGGTTGGGCTTGGGTCGATCCTAGACTACAAAAAAAATAAAAGGATGCCACACTCAATTCTGGCCCAACCCGGTCCAATATTGGGCTTAAAATTTTCATCCCAAGCTTGACCATTAAAAGAATTTACAATTTGAAGCTCACCCAATAAACCATAAATTAGATAGGTCTTAGTAAGTGTTCCTAATTTCAAGAAAAAAGACTATTAAAATAATAGACACAAGGCATTTTTCATAATTTAAAACAAAATTTTGTTAAATTTTTAAAAAATAATTAATTTTTTCACCATTTTCAAATAATATTTTACAAAAATCTCAATACTAAACAATGATGCAGAGACATATGTCAACATTTGCCATAAAAAACAAATGTTACAAAAAAAATATTAACGGTGGTATTACATGCACCAATTAGTATACCAACTAGTGTGCTAACACTAGTTATGACATTATTATTGACTTTACTCATTATACAAATTACAAATATCAAAAATATCTTAAATTATATCACATCATCAATTGGTACACTAGTTGGTGCGTATAGTATTATTCAAATATTAATGGTCCTGTATTGATGTGGCACAAACATTTACAATAAAACTATTACATCTTAAGTGGAGGCATTTTCCTTTATAAATGTTTTTTATTCAAACATAAATAAAACTAAGTAAAATATATATTAATAATTATAATTATAAATTTTTTCATTAATGTGTAATAATTTTTCAAAATTTGTCGTGAATGTTAATTTATCAATATTAAACCCAACCCAATCCAATGGTATGGACTAAAATATTAATATAAATAACTGAGTAAAGTAGATTCGGTTATCTCTCCAGCGCTTGTTAATATGCTAAAAATGATTATGAAATTTTATTTTATTTTATTTTATTTATCAGAATTGGATAATTTAGGAATTTATATTCATTCATGGTTTTGTTAATTAATACTGGAAAACCACTCTAATATGATTAAGTAGAACAAAAATGATTGGGTGGTTGAGTCATAGAAATGCTCATGTTTTCATATTTTGGACATTAACTCTTTAGATATACGGTAGGACAAAAAATAATATATATAATAAAAAGAAAAATGGCAAATTACATTAATCATCCTTATAGTTTGAGATTTGTATTATTTTGATTGTTAACTTTTTAATTGTGATATATTTGATCTTAAATTTTGAATCTTATTTTAAATAAGCACAATAAAACTTTGCAAATGGTCCCTTTCAAGGACAAAGTCGTTATACAACTTATTTTATGTTAGTTAATTTGTATATTATTTGAAATTTAATGGCCTTTTTTTAGTGAATAATGTTGAAACTTTCTTGATTATAAAATTCTGTTTGGTTTGGTTTTCAGAATCTATTTTCAAGAAATTTTTCTAAGAAAATAAAAATCAAATTAGGGAAAAAAAATTAAAACACATCATTTTTATATAATTTTATTTTTTGGGAGGATAGAAATAATTTTTTTTTTATATTTATTTTCATTAAATTAATTTTTATTTTTTCAAAAATCAAACATGACAACAACTTTGATGTCATTACTCAACCAATCTATTAAATCAAAAAATCTAAAACTAAAAATATTTCATATATTAAATATATCGATTACACTTAAAAGTCTAATAACCATCTATTACATGAAAATCATAAAAAAATATCTGTTAACAACAAATACAACTATCGATTACATAATAACTATTCAAAAATATCAATAAAAACAACCATTCATTATGTAATCATCATCTAAACACATATTAAAAATTAATTTGGTAAAAAAAAATGTAAAAGATTTATCATTTTTATATAATTTTATCTTTGGTGAGTAGAAATAATTTTTAAACATTTAAAAATAATTTTTTGACATTTATTTTTGTCAAACTAATTTATATTTTATCAAATTGACAACTTTGCTCTTGAAATTGAGTAACAATGTCTTCAATTGTCATTATTTGGAACGAGATTCAAAATTCTGGATTAAATATATCACAATTGAAAGGTAAGAATCAAAGTAACATAAATTCTAAATTACAAGAACAGTTAGTATAATTCTCCCAAAGAAAAATTGAAATTAAGAATCGAGATTTGGGTTCACTGTTCGCTCAAGGCATAGCAGTGATCACAAATTGTTCTCTTTTTTTTCTTCTTATTTTCTTTCTTTATGCAAATATTTTCTCAAATTGTTTTAGGATAAATTACAATTTTCCTTTTTATGTTTAGTTGTTTTTTTACTTTGATCCTAAAGTTTATTTTCCCACTTTTGTCCAAAATAATATAGAAAATGACACATTAATGGTCACGTGACATAAAAAAGTTTATTACTTCACACATCTAAAACAAATCTAAATCTTAATATAATAGTATATATTTTTATATCATATAGTAGCTAATGTGATATTTTTGCCTAATTTTAAATAGAAGTTAGTTTATGAGTAAATTGGAAAAAAAAAAATTGAAATATTAAAGGTTAAAGTGAAGGGAAAAAAACTTCAAAGATCAGAGTAGAAAAATTGACAAATATAGATAGTGTAAATTATAATTTTCCCAATTTTTTACCAAAACAAAATTTATGAACAAAAAATAAGAAATTACATTTAAGTGGTTAGTGAGAATAAAAATTTATTTTTATGATAGTGTAAGTTTTGAATGTGCATGCTAAAAGTTCTTTCCCGTGCGTGTGTGATGCAAATTGTTCTTCCATGTAAGAGTTGTACCAATTTTTTAAATTTTTTTTTTTTTTATATTATCTATAGTCTAATTATTTTTTACTATCCCATTCAATTGTAATTTTTTTTTTCTAAATATGGAAAAGCTGACGAAACCAGATTCCAAGGGAATGATGTTAGGTTTGAAAAATTCTATTTTTACACACCTGCATACTTCAATGCGGATTTAGAGTGCCTGTTGTGCTGAGTGCACAGTAAGCACTGTTGTGCGGCTTTATAGACTTATTTCGAGATCCGTTTTGATAATTCGAATCGTTCACATTTTAGAGTATATCGAGTAGAACATACCTGTAAAAAATTAAGTTAATCAGATATCATTAACCTTTTCATCCACTCACATTTGTATCTTCAAAATAAATGACATTGTGATTTAAAGTATTAAAATAAATGCAAATGTGAGTGGATGAAAGAGTTAACGATATCCGATTAACTTAATTTTTTACAGATATGTTCTATTCGATATACTTCAAAATTTGAACGGTTCAAATTATCAAAACAGACTCCAAAATAAGCACATAAGGCCGCACAGCAGTGCCTACTGTGCTGGGTGCACAACAGGCACCCCAACTCCCCTCAATGCACATCATTTCATAGTATACACACTTACTAATTTGATTATTAATTATTTTTCTTAATCCACATAATAAATGTTCAATTATATCCTTTATTCATACTATTATACACACACTAACCCCTCCTTCCACACACTTGTTGAGTAGATCATTGCTACGGTTTCAAACTTGTTGACAATTGTAGACCCACATTGTTGTGGTTGTAGACACACATCGAAGAACAAGTGAAGACCACAGTTCTCCATTCCATTGAAGACCCATATCGCCATCGCCCTCATACACAACAGAATCCGTTAGGTCATTGATCATGGGCATAGAAAATTTCCATCAAGTAATTGATCATGGGCATAGAAACAAACAAGAGCATCACTCTTCTTCACCCATGGAAACATCAATTGGTGGTAGCAATTGTAGTAAAATACATAAACTTGTCATCAATCTAGATTTCAAGAATAGTAAATTTTGTCTCCTTAAGGTAGATAGAAGAGCTCGGCATATTCAGATAATTTTATTTGGACAATTTTATGCTTCGGGATATTCGGAAAATTTTATTCGTTGGTATATTCGATATGAAGTTCCGGTGACTCAACTCTATGCCTTTGGATTTGCCAGTAGTTCCTGAAGAGTAGAGAATTGCCGCCGTATCAGACTCAGAAACACTAATTCGATGAAATTTTCCAGTTCAATTCGTCACATGGTCTCGAACTCCGGTGAATTGAGAATAATCGTACGGTGGAGAAGTGAGGGATAGGAAATACGACGGCGTGTGGCGGCGTTGATGAGTGTAACGGTGATTTCCAGTGAGAAAGGAGAGTTTTGGAGGAGGAGAGAGAAAACGAAGTTGGTGATGGAGAAATGGGTGGTTTCGGGAGGGAGGAGAGAGTGGGTCTAATGCTGTGGTATGTTTTGGTCTCTAAGCAAAATATTCAGATCTATGGAAGAGGAAGATGCATTAGGATATAGGGTTTAGTTTTTTTTTTTTTTTTTTTTTCACTCAAAATGTACATTGAGATTTTTTATTTTTATTTTTAGAAGCTGTGTACAAAAAATATTTTGATATAATATTATAGGTGCATTTTGATATCTATTATGATCATTTTATTTTAGGATCTAATTGTCATTGAAATATATTTTATTAAGTGTGTATATTAAGATAAATATGTGTATAGAAATAGAATTTTCTGTTACATTTGGTGTGGGATTAAAAAAACATAGAAAGAAAAGAGAGAGAGAGCATCGGTGTCACACGCGAAGTGGTTTGTCTCGTCCCAACACAACAACAACTAGGGGTGTAAAAATAGCCCGAGGCTCATGGACGACCCGGAGCCCGCCCGAAGCTTGAGGTGGGCCCAGCCTGTTTTAGCTCGCTTAAGCCTGGGCCCGAGCCCAGCCCAGTACCTTGGGCCTGGGCCTTCCATTTGGGGCCCGGTCCGGCTCGTTGGCCAAAAAAAATTCGGGCCTTATGGGCAGCTGTCCATCCGACTCTCTCTTTACTAATGGTCAAATTTCAAAAAAAAAAAAAAAAAAAACTTACAATGGTTAAATAATTAAAATAAATAATTAAATAAAAATTAATCTTGTAAAAATAAAATTTTATATAATTAAATAAATAATAAATAATTAATAATTTAAAAATAAAAATAAAAATAAAAATAATAATAATTTATTAAATTAAAATCAAGCGAATAATAATTTTCCACGAGAGAGAGAGAGAGAGAGAAAGATGGGGCAACGGAGTGTGGTGTGACACTGGCACACACATTGTCACTGTGTGGCAGTGGCCAGCCGAAACAGTCGAGGAGAGGAGAGGAGAGGAGGAGAGAGAGAGAGAGTGTGTGGGAGAGCCAGCCCACTCTCTGCTATGGCAGCAGCAAAAGCATCCATGAGTTACCTATAACTTATAGGCTATAAGGCTATAATTATTTTACAAACATAAAAATATTATGTACTAATTAATGTACTAACAAACATATTAATAAATGATGTGATATAATTTTAGAAGTTTTGAGTATTTGTAATTTGTATAATAGGTGGGGTCAATAATAATAACATAACACTAATTGGTACACTAATGTATACATTAATTAATGCATGTAGCACTACCGAAAAAAAGTGATCAAAAAGAACGACTGCTGCCCCTCCTCTCTCTCTCTCTGTCCCCACCCGCCCGTCCTAGCCTGGCCGAAATTGGTCCGTTGTATTTCCTCATCAATCATTCAACTCAAACGGTAATATATACACAAACAGTCCTAATTTAAACTGTCATGATTAAAATTATTATAAATATCTTTCATTTTTTAATCTCTCTTAAACTCTCAATCTCTCTCAACTCTCAATTAATTTTAAAACGCCATCCCTAAGTGACAATTATAATTGTGCAACAAGAACCTTTTATCAAAAGAACAAATTTCTGTATCGCATTCGCCAGTCGGTAACATTAATTAGTTTAATTAAATTTATTAGCTATTCATTTTTTTATTAATTATTTCTACACATATATTAATTATTATTTTTTATTGATTATATTTACACATTATTTAAATTAATTGTTTGTTTTTATATATTATTTTACTTGTTAGAAATGGTTTTAGAAATTAGATTTTTCCTCAACTTTGGTCTATTTTTGAGATAGGACCCATGCTCCAAATTGGCGAGTCTAAGTGATAGCGCGTTCTATGCCGCGTTGTGATTCACATGGTATATTTGGTTGCTCAAAACCATTTATCGGATGAATGAAAATTGAAACCAAAGAGAACTCCATGGAAATGGTGTTTTTGGTGAAATTTCCTAAAGATTTGAATAAAGGCTTGTCTCACGTTGATTTGGTGGGAAACTTTGAGTGGGTTTATAAGGCTTGGGGTTGAACTTGGGGTAGGCCTCTAGGGGCACCCAAGTTTTGTAGAGAGGAAAGTTATGGGCAAGGTGGGCTAAACCCATTGAATCCAAAATAAACACACATGCGCCGCTGTCCGGGTGGACTGGGCTTGAGCACGGGTGTGTGGTTGGGTTGGGCTTATCCAGCCCAATACTTATCTTTTTGGGCAAAAAACATTTGAATTTTATTTTCTAAAATTAAATTCTAATTTTTTGGAATTTGAATTTCGAAAATTAATTTAAAAAATTGGCTCCAGTTTTATTTTCCCCACTCGGACAGATTCAAATGTATTCAATACAGGTTTTATCTATTCAAAATTTGAACCCAACAGATTTGTATTTGTTTATTCAAACTAAACAGGTACTATACTTGTTCATTCAAATCTGTACTTGTTTAATTCAAATTAAACAGTCACCACTCCATCTATAAATAGGCAGCCTCTCATTTGATGTTTTCACTTCAATTTTCATCCAAAATATTCTGCAATTTCTCTCTACATTTTGCTGTATTATTTTCTTGTGAGAAAGAGTGTAAACACAAAGTGTGTTCGTTGTGCAAACAATTTGTAGTGCTGCTATTATTTGCTATTGATCATTTTATTCTTGGAGATAAACGTCTATAATCTGAAAGCACCGTAGAGAGGATGAATCTATCTTAAGGATACAGTGTTAAACACTGGACTTGATCAGAAAATTTGTTCAAGAAATTAATTTGGTAAGTAATTAATTTATTTTCTGTTTTATTATTTTCTGTTTCAGATTTTCATTTTGTTTTTGTAACAAAATAAAAATCTATTTTATTTATTTTATTTTATTTTCTGGTTTGATTTTTGTAATCAAACAAACTCTCTCCTATCATTTATTTCTTCTATATTCCGTTTGTTGTTAAGTACACAAACAAAATTTATTTATTTCATTAAATACAGTGAAGATTGTCCAACAATCTTAAGACAAATTAATTTTTGGTGTCTTCATTGTATTTATTTTTCTGTGCTTTCACAAATGATATTCTGGTTGGAAAATACAAATAGTAGTAATATACTATTTATTTTCTTTGACAACTAGTAGTAATATACTAGTGTCATTAACAATTGCAGAATATTAATTTGTGTTACAGAATATTATTGTGGTATTTTATTTTTCTAGTTTTAGTAACAAGAAAAGTAAAATTATTTTGTGTTATAATTTATTTTTTGGTTTTAGTAACTAGAAAATTAATTTGTGTTTTGGATTTTTTTTTTTTTTTAATTTTTGTAATCAGATATTATGGCTGCTACAACTGAAACTGCAACTGGAAGTGGTACTTCAATTGTTACACTGACTCCGGTCCCGATCCAAAATCATGTTCAAGTTCCAATAAATCATGGAGAAAAATCGAAAAAATTTAACGGCATTGAGTTTAAGAGATGGCAGTAGAAAATGCTGTTTTATTTTGCAACTCTAAATCTGGCCCGGTTTCTCCATAAAGAGGCTCCAGTACTTAAAGAGGGTAAAAGTGATCAGCAAGTTATTGCCCCTGTAAACGCTTGGAAACATTCTGATTTCCTGTGTAGAAACTACACCCTTAATGGCCTTGACAACATGCTGTATAATGTTTATAGCCCTCTGAAAACAGCAAAAGAATTATGGGATTCTTTGGAGAAAAAATACAAGACAGAGGATGCCGGCATAAAGAAATTTGTTGTCGGTAAATTTCTGGATTTCGTTATGGTAGACTCCAAAACGGTAATTCCTCAAGTTCAAAATTTTAAAATAATTTTGCATGATATTCATTCTAAAGGTATGTCTCTTAGCGAGTCTTTCCAAGTCGCTGCTTTAGTGGAAAAGTTACCACCAGCTTGGAAAGATTTCAAAAATTATTTAAAACATAAACGCAAGGAGATGACCATGGATGAATTGATTGTAAGACTAAGAATTGAGGAAGATAACCAAAAGGCTAAAAAGAGGAATGGTAAAAATCTCATTGAGTCTAAGGCTAATGTGATTGAACAAGTGCACAAACCATATAACAAAAAGAGGAAGTTTACTGGAGATGGTCCTAACAAGGCGACAATAATGGCAATAAAAAGTTCAAAGGTAAATGTTATTATTATGGCAAGACCGGACATCGAGCTTCTGATTGCCGACGCCCTAAGAAGGATCGCAGAAGTACAAGCAAGAAGACCACCAATCAGGTTAATGTGACAGAATTAGATTACATCTCTGATGGGGTAAATGACATCAATTCTCTGCTATGGTGTCTGAGGCTAATTTGGTTGGAAATCCCAAGAAATGGTGGGTTGACACTGGAGCAACTTGTCACATTTGTGTGGACAAGAAAATGTTCACTACCTACAATGAGGCTGCAAATGGTGAACAACTTTTCATAGGAAATTCTTCTACTTCTACTGTGGCTGGACAAGGAAAAGTGATCTTGAAGATGACATCAAGGAAGGAACTTACCCTCAACAACGTACTGCATGTACCAGACATCCGATAAAATTTAGTTTCTGGATCTTTGTTAAGTAAAAATGGTTTTAGGCTTGTATTTGAGTCTGATAAATTTGTATTAACAAAGAGTGGTATGTATGTTGGTAAGGGATACATGAGTGATGGTCTCTTCAAGTAGATGTAATGACGGTTGTACCAAAACTTGTTATTAATGAGAATAATACATCTTTTGCTTATATTCTTGAGTCGAATTTATGGCATGGTAGATTAGGACATGTAAATTTTGATGCTTTGCGTAGATTAATTGGTTTAGATTATATACCAAAGTTTGAAATTGATCCTAATCACAAATGTGAGATTTGTGTAGAAGCGAAACTAACTAAGGCTCCATTTAAATTGGTTGAAAGAAAAACTGAACCTTTAGAATTAATTCATACTGATGTATGTAATCTTAAATTTGTTCAAACTAGAGAATGTAAGAAGTATTTCATAACATTTATCGATGATTGCACAAGATATTTTTTGTATACTTACTTAGAAGTAAAGATGATGCTTTAGAAATGTTTAAACTCTACAAAACGGAAGTTAAAAATCAACTTGGTAAAACCATTAAAATGGTTAGAAGTGATAGGAGTGGTGAATATGATGCACTATTAAATGAATTTTGTGCACAACATGGCATTATTCACCAAACTACAGCACCTATTCTCTACAGCAAAATGGAATTGTTGAAAGGAAGAATAGAACCCTTAAAGAAATGATGAATGCCATGTTACTAAGTTCAGACTTACAGCAAAACTTTTAGGGGGAAACAATATTGTCTACTAATTATGTTCTTAATAGAATACCCCACAAGAAAACCAACAGCATTCCTTATGAATTATGGAAAGGTCGACCACCTTTCTACAAATACTTAAAAGTGTAGGGGTGTTTGGCAAAGGTAGAAGTTCCTGTTCCTAAAAAGACTAAGATAGGACCAAAAACAGTGGATTGTGTGTTTATTAGTTATGTTCAGAATAGTACTGTATATCAGTTTCTGACTTATAAATTAGAAATACCTGATATAAATGTAAACATTATTATAGAGTCAAGAAATGCTGGGTTTTTTGAACATGTCTTTCCTTACAAGAACGGACAGGAATTAAGTTCACAGAAAAGAACTTATGATTATACACAAAGTCAAGAGACCAATGACAATCAAACACAAGAAACTAGTAATGGTCTCAACCAACAGGATCTAACTGATGATAAACTAAGACGAAGTAAGAGAGCAAGAACATCAAAATCCTTTGGTCTAGATTTTCTGACATACCTGTTAGAAAATGAACCTCAAAGCTTTAAGAAAGTAATGATAGGTCCTGAAACACCTTTGTGGAAAAAGGCTGTTAATAATGAAATTGAATCCATCATGCAAAATTATACTTGGAAACTTGGTGGATCTTTCACCTGGTTCTAAACCTCTTGGATATAAATGGATATTCAAGAGAAAAATGAAAGCAGATGGTTCAATAGACAAGTATAAAGCACGACTTGTAGTAAAAGGTTACAGACAAAAGGAAGGTCTGGACTATTTTGACACATATTCTCTTATGACAAGTATAACATCCATCCGCATGCTTATTGTCATAACAACATTGTATAATTTAGAGATACATCAAATGGATGTTAAGACAGCTTTCTTAAATGGTGATCTAAATGAAGAGATCTATATGGAGCAACCCAAAGGGGTTGTAGTGTCAGGGCAAGAAAAGAAAGTTTGTCGGTTTGTAAAATCTCTTTATGGATTAAAACAAACACCTAAGCAATGGCATAAAAAATTTGATCACGCTATGCTTACTAATGGATTTAAGATAAACGAATGTGATAAATGCGTCTATGTTAAAAACATGGAAAAATGTTATGTCATCATTTGTCTTTATGTGGATGACATGCTTATCATTGGAAGCAGTCAAAACATGATCAAATCAACTAAGCAAATGCTGAACAAAAGATTTGATGTAAAAGATTTGGGGGTCGCTGATGTAATATTAGGAATGAAAATTACTAAAACATCTGACGGATATGCATTATCTCAATCACATTATATTGAGAAAATTCTTGGTAAATTTATCAAGGATGATATGAATGTAACTAGAACACTTGTAGACATCAGTCTTTATTTATCAAAAAATAAAGGTGATGCGGTGTCTCAGTTAAAATACTCTCAAATCATTAGAAGCCTAATGTACCTAATGAATTGTACTCGTCCTGATATAGCTTATGCTGTCAGTAAATTGAGTAGGTACACTAGTAACCCTGGATAAGACCATTGGAAAGCGATCATTCGGGTTTTTAGATATCTAAGATTTATCCGTGATCATGGTTTGAACTTTACTCGATATCCAGCAGTACTCGAAGGTTATTGTGATCCCATCCCCTTCGATGAATTAAAGCTTATTAATAAGAGTCATCATAATGATAACCCTACTTATATGACTGGAGATCCCAAGAACTAAATTCAAAGGGACAACTAAGTTATGTGTGGCTCGCCAGAAATCACCAAGGGATTAAAATTCCCTACCCATTCCTATGGTGAAGTGATATCTGCAACATGTGTTGTATGCAGGGGTTTAAGGATAAGCTTAGCTTTTAATGATTACTTATATCTTGATTTAGGCATAAAATCAAGACGAGTATAAGAGATACTCACAATAAGAATCACCTATATAAGTGTCGAACTAGGGCCGGTTCTATGAGAATGAAGAGGCTAAATTCTCTAGAAGCACTTATGAACAACCAGGAGTGTTCAAGGCCAAAATGAACATAACCGTGAGAACCACAATGTGTCAGAATATATTTTGTATGAAATCTATTGTCTTGGCTTACACAAACAGCTGAACAATTCAAGGTATCGCGTTCATTGGTTAGCTAGTAAGTTCAATAAGTTATCACTAGGGAAGGTTCAAGGTCGAAAGCTACATATCCTGATGCAAGATATTTTCGATTTATACTCTTTCGACAAATTCTGCATATTGTTGCATTTTTGTTGTCATTAAATTCCATTTATGTGGGGGATTGTTAGAAATAGTTTTGGAAATTAGATTTTTCCTCAACTTTGGTCTATTTTTTAGGTGGGACCCATGCGCCAAATTTGGCAGGTCTAAGTGGTAACACGTTCTATGCCGCGTTGTGATTCACGTGGTATATTTGGTTGCTCAAAACCATTATCAGATGAATGGGAAATTGAAGCCAAAGAGAGCTCCATGGAAATAGTGTTTTTGGTGAAATTTCCTAAAGGTTTTAATAAAGGCTGGGGTTGGAACTTGGGGTAGGCCCCAAGGGGCACCTAAGTTTTGTAGAGATGGAAGTTATGGGCAAAGTGGGCTAGACCCATTGAACCCAAAATAAACACACAAGCGCGCGCTGTCGCCGCCGTCCAGCCGGTCGGGCTGGTTGGGCTAGGCTGGGTTGGGGTGCGGGTGTGTGGTTAGGTTGGGCTTGTCCGGCTTAATACCTATCTTTTTATGCCAAAAACATTTGAATTTTATTTTCTAAAATTAAATTTTAATTTTTTGGAATTTGAATTTCGAAAATTAATTTCAAAAATTGGCTTCGGTTTTATTTTCCCCACTCGGACATATTCAAATCTGTTCAATGCAGGTTTTATCTGTTCAAAATTTGAACCCAATAGATTTGTATCTGTTTATTCAAACTAAATAGGTACCATACCTGTTCATTCAAATATGTACCTGTTTAATTCAAATTAAACTGCCACCACTCCATCTATAAATAGACAGCCCCTCATTTGATGTTTTCATTTCAATTTTTGTCCAAAATATTCTGTAATTTCTCTCTACATTTTGTTGCATTATTTTCTTGTAAGAAAGAGTGTAAACACAAAGTGTGTTCATTGTGCAAATAATTTGTAGTGTTGCTATTGTTTGCTGTTGATCATTTTATCTTGGGAGATAGACGTCCACAATCTGAAAGCACCGTGGAGAGAAAGAATCTGTCTTAAGGACACAGTGTTAAACACTAGACTTGATCAGAAAATTTGTTCAAGAAATTAATTTGGTAAATAATTAATTTTTTTTCTGTTTTATTATTTTTCTATTTCAGATTTTCATTTTGTTTTTGTAACAAAATAAAAATCTGTTTTATTTATTTTAATTTATTTTCTGGTTTGATTTTTGTAATCAAACAAACTCTCTCTTATCCTTTATTTCTTCTGTATTCTGTTTGTTGTTAAGTACACAAACAGAATTTATTTATTTTATTAAATACAGTGAAGATTGTCCAACATTACTTACATTACTATGGATCCTAACATGCTTAATGTTTATGTCGATGTTGATACATATACTACACAACATGAATCTGTTGATTCTCCTTCTAATATTCCTCTTCCAACAGTTGGATCATCATCTAGGAGCAGAAGTAGTAGTGTTTGGGAACATTTTGAAAAAATATCTATAAATAATTCTGATGGTACATTACATTTAAAGCAAAATATAAATATTGTGCACATTTACTTAGTGCTGCATCTGCAGGGGTACTAGTCATCTAAAAAGACATGCTAACAAACATTTAAAAGTCGACAACCTGATATTTGAAGTCAAATGCAATTAGGGGCTTCATCAGCTGGTAATTTGCAAACATTTTCATATGATCCTATATGTGCACAAAATTCTATAGTTGATTATATTATTAAAAAATAACAATCTTTTACTACTAGTGAATGTCCCGATTTTACAGAAATGATTCACGAAAGTTTTGCATCGCAATATTAAAGTTTTTCAAAAAATACTACTAGAAACAAGATTTTAAAAAAATTTGAGGATATTAAAAGTGAATTATTTGACATCTTTAAAAATTTGAATGGAAGAGTTTGTTTAACATCTGATCTGTGGTTAAATAATGGTTTTGAATATCAATGTATCACTGCACATTTTATTGATAATGATTGGAAATTAAATAAAAGAATTATTTTATTTAAATTAGTTGAATTTCCATACACTGGTTATTCGCTTAGTGTAGAAATAAGAAATGTACTATATAAGTGGGCTTACAAAATAAAATATTTACGATTAGTTTAGATAATGCATCATATTATAATCAAACTATAACTCATTTAAAATTAACTTTACAATTACTTGTTGATGGTAATTTACTTCATGTTCGTTGTTGTGCTCATATTTTAAATTTGATTGTTAAAGAAGCTATGCATGTATACGAAACTTCTGTACTTGTAATAAAAAATGCAGTTCTTACTATTATGTCTTCTGGTAATCGAATTTCGAAATATAGAAAAATTTGTCAATGAGAAAATATGTCATTTAGAAAATTAATTTTAGATGTAGATAGTAGGTAGAATTCAACATATAATATGTTAAAAATAGCTTGTAAACAAAGAAGTGCAATAGATTTATTTTTTGCAACAATATCAATAGGATGAGTATTGACTCTCACTAAACTTAATTGGCACTAAGTAGCCTTGTATAAAGATTTTTTAAAAGTTTTCAATATTTCAACAAAATTATTTTGTTATATATATATATATATATATTCCTACTTCACCATTTGTTTTACATATGCTAGCATAAATAATTAAAGTTTTCATAAAATATATGGGTAATGAATATTATATAGCAATTATTACTTCAATGAAAGAAAAATTTGATAAATATTTTGATCATTTGCCTCATTTATTAGGTTAGCCATGATAATTGATTCTAAGTATAAAGAAATTGGTTTATAAGATTTTTAGAGCGTCTTTTCGCTGATCAAACATAATTAGCCCCTATTATGCAAACATGCAACAAATTATTTGAAGAATACAGGGCAGCTGCATCTATACCTACACATACTACACTAGCAGTCTCATCTCGAGACGGGAGATTAAGTCTTTTTTCAGCAATAAAAAGTAGAAAAATATCTCAACATACAAGTGTAAATAGTTCTGAACTACAACGTTATTTAGAAAGCCCGTCAGTGGATGATTTTGACATTTTAGAATGGTGGAAACAAAATGAAACTATATAGCCTATGGTTTCACAGATGGCCCATGATACACTAACCGTTCCTATTTCTACAGTTGCTTCGGAGACAACTTTTAATATAGGTAGATGGGTGCTGAGCGATTATCGGAGCAGGCTTTCACCCGAAATGGTTAAGGCACTGATGATATCCAGAGATCATATGCATGCGCTTACAACAAGACAAAATTATAGTGAAAAGGAGCGAATTCAAAATGATTTGGATGACATATCCTTGGGTAACGCGACGAAATGTCTGTCTCCTCCGATGATTGATCAACAATTTATTTTTTTACTATTTCATTTCTTTTTTTTTTTGTGTTAGATTATTGAGGTGGAGTATAATGCAAATGATTGGTAGGCTAGTAGTGCCAACTTAGTTGGGATGTACTTGACCTATAATGATGTAATTGCTCTACCATCATCAATAATCTACACCTAATTTATTTAATAATATTAATTTTTGTAATATTTTATTTCATTTTGAAATAAAAATTATTTATTCAATAAATGTTATATAAATAATTTAATATTGTAACATTGAAAGTCTCATTTTCATATATATAAAATTATTCATTTCGAAAGAAAAAAATTACATAATTACATACTTTTTTAATTATGAGTACATAATTAAAAAAATATAAGTCATACATAATTAAATTTGAATATCACCATAAAACATTATATACCCAAACAAAACATCTTATTAATCTTAACTAAAATACCCTAATATAATTTTTTTTATTTTCTATTCCTAATATTTAAAAAAAAAAAGCCCGACTAGGTTCGGCCCAGGCCCTAGGCTCGAGCCCAGGCCCAAGGCCCAGCCCTAGGCCCTATCATAATTGGGCTTGGGCCTCACTTTTTAGCCCATGGACTTGCCCGACCCAGCTCGACCCTTTAAAAAAGCGGCAGCTCATAAGGCCCGCTTGGGCGAGGCCCGCTTGGGCCGGGCCGGGCCAAGTCGGACCATTATTACATCCCTAACAACGACCCACCATCACCAATAACTCCCCAAATCAAACCTTCCCCAGTCTGCCACTAATTGAATAAAAGAAGTTTCCATAAAAACCAAACGACGCTTAACAAACCAACAAACATACAAACAAACAAAAGTCTCTCTCCCAACCAATCCCAAATGATTTTTTTTTTTAAAGTCAAATGAAAAATTGGTTGAATAATGTTATATGTATTAATTAGTATACTAATTAATATATTAATTGATAATATAACATAATTTAAGAGATTTTTGATATTTATAATATGATTAATGAGCGTGATTAATAATAATTAGTGTTAGTACACTAATTGATTCATTCAACATCACCCAAATTGTTTGGAAGAAAAACCTACGCCATTGCACATAAAAGGCTAGTCCAGTCCCCGACTCCCTCTACCACCCACTTGCTGACACGTGTGAGCACCACAGCTATTAATTTCTCAACATATATATTTAATATACAATAAAAAATTATGCATAATTAGCCTAGTAATTTATATAATTGTTTCTTGCGATAGTGAGAGAATCAAATATTCAAGATTCGAGTCGTTGGAGTAATTATGAGACTGTTTGGTGAAGTTGAAGTGAACTAATTATAGTTCATTTTAATTTGAGTTTTTGCTATATTTCGTATTACTTCTACTTATAACTTATTAGATAGAAATAATTTAAATAAATTAATTTTTTTTAATTATTTGAAAGTTTGGAGAGAAGTGTTGTTAATTTTTATTTTTTTATTATCAACTTTTCAACTGCACCAAATAGGCCAATATCTGGAATCTTTGACATATTATTATTTAAGGTTAAATAATTAGTGTATGAATCAATTTATTTATTAAATTACGTTAAAGCGCTTTATGTTTTTCTTAAAAATAGTATAAAAGTAATTATTAATCATGTTTTTTTAAAAATGTGAATAAAAATCTTGTTTAAATACACTAAGGAAAATAAATTTCCCTCTCTAGTTTCGAAAAAAAAAAGGGGATGTAAATCAATCAATCAAAGAGCCGAATATATGGCTCTTTTGATTGACATTATCTATTTCAAAAATCAATTCGTAACTCGAAATTCATTCGGCTCAAATGGCCAAATGCCCAAAACGACGTCGTTTTGGGCAGTTTTTTTTTTTTTTTTTTTTTTCTTTTGAACACAAATAGAGGGAAGAGAAGAGGAGAGAGAGAGAGAGAGAGAGAGAGAGAGAGAGAGAAGAAAGGAGAGGAGAAGAGGAAGAAAGAAGAGGCGACAGAGAAGAAGGAGAAAAGATGATCGACCGATGATGGTGGCGGCGCTGGTGGGTATCGCCAATCTCCTCTTTCAGATTCTGTTTTCTCTTTTTTTTTTTTTTCTTTCTAAGTAGATTTGGATCTGAAAAATAAAAAAATAAAAATTGTTAATGATGATAATGTGTTGATGATGATGATGTTGTTGTTAATGTTGATGAAGATGTTGTTGTTGATGAATGTGTGAGTGATTTTCTGACCACACTGCCAACTCAGTGATCAGCTGAAGAGAACTGGCAGAATAGATGACACCTGGCTAACCTGTAACAGAAAGAGAAGATTTCGACGGTGGTTCGTCCACCCGGGGGCACTCGACGATCAAGTCAGTATATCTCTCAAAGATAATCAATAGTGCAAACTCACTGTTCAAATATAAATTGCGTACCTTAGACCATGGGGGTGCCTTCTTTTTATTTAACTCAATCCTAGTCCCGACAGAAGCCTGACTTCTATGGACTCCTATTCAGTGCTTACTTTGGACTCCTCAAGAGATAATGATAGATTCTCTAAGAACATTATCCTTATCCATCTTGAAGTCTTTCCTCATTCTAGGACTCTTGTCTCTTATCCGCTTATCTCGGATTCCGATATCTTTGGAGGTAACCTCGGCCTCGCCGAGATAACCTCGGCGTCATGAACAGGACACGTGGCACCTTTGCTGACACGTCGGCGTCACCTTGCCACGTGTTGGTACTCAGAAAATATATCCCCACAATTTGGCGTCGTCTGTGGGAAAGATAGGAGAATAGATGGCCAGCAACAGACAGAAGGAAAAGATTGGGGACGACACTCCTGCTGGGAGTGGGAGACCTATTGACCTTGATGTCACAAGAGACGAATGCAACGCAGAAACTCGTGACCAGAATCACGGAGTGAAAGACGTCGGCCAGACACGAGCACCAAAGAAACCAGATCGAAGTGGCTACTACAACGAAGACCTCCAGGTATGGAAGGATAGATGCCTGCGGAGGGACGAAGAGGTCAAGGAGATGGCAAACAAATTGGCAGACCTGCAGTCGGTCGTCAATTTCATGATGCAAAATAACGTCATGCAGCCACCGTTCTCGCTGCAGGACACGCCGATTCCAGCGGCCAATGCCCAGAAGGGAAGGCATAAAACAATCCCCGTAGCCCCTCAGTACAACGGGAGCGAAAGACACTCTCACCGACCTTCTAGGGAGGTCGGACGAAGGGAGTCAAGAAGAGAAGAATCACAGAGGACGCATCACACAAAGGAGGCAGACCCCAAAGGACATCGGCATGTTCAGGGGCAGGCGCTATGCTTCGACACAACTCATGGAGAGGGGTCGAAGAGGACTCACCACGAAGCTGAAAGTAGTGCACCAAAAAGGCTGAAAGCAGGAGATAGCCGAGCTCCTGGGAGGACAAAAGAGGACTTAAGAGATTACCTCAAGAGGAAGCAACAGAATACCGACGCCGAGGTAACCTCCCCAGAGAAGCCGAGGACACCATTCTCGGTGGAGTTGGACAGGTTTGAGGCGCCGAAGAGATTCAGTATGCCGAGGTTTCAAATATACGATGGTAAGTCAGACCCCAACTTCCACGTCGGATTATATTTGAACTCAATGGCATTGTATAGTGGGAACGAGCCGTTGCTCTGCAAAGTGTTCCCCTCATCCTTCGGGGAGATTGCATCAGATTGGTTCCACAAACTACCAAAGGGAAGCGTGAAGACTTGGGAAGGCCTGGCCAGATGTTCGTGGCCAGGTTCGTAACAAACAAGCTGCAGCCATTAAGGGTGGACGCACTGATGGCTCTGAAGATCAGTAAGGATGAAGGCCTTAGGGCCTATGCAAAAAGATACTATGAGGTATTCAACCGAATACCAGAGTGTAATCAAGAAGTGGCGGTCGTGTCATTCAAGAACGGCCTGAAAGACAACTGTCCACTACGGAAGTCTTTGGCAAAAACTTTGCCAAAAAGCATGGAAGAGCTCATGGCGAGAATCGAGAAGTATGCCAGAGCCGAGGAAGACACGTCGGACTAAGGAGATAAACAAGAGAAAGGAAACGGCTCGCCGAAGCGAGGCCGAGGTAACAACGGATCGAACAAGCAAGAAGCAGAACTGAGGGCTGCACAGGCAGTGACGACTGTGTTCCGAATCCCAATTCACAAAGTCCTGGAACAAATTCGGAACCAGCCCTATTTCAGAGCACCAGCAAGGGCACCAGGGGAATTCATGGGAGGAACGTTGGCAGGCGTTGTGCCTACCACAATGAAGAGGGCACATGACTCAGGGTTGTAGAGCCCTGAAAGCACACTTGGAAGACTTGGTAAGCAAGGCCATCTGAGAGATCTGGTCGACGAGGCCAGAACAAGAGAAGAACAGGCAAGATTGCCTCAAGCACCAAGCTCCGCCTCCCCCAGCACACAACCACAGGCAGGAGGACCTCGGGTAGTCAATGTGATTCACTCAAAGGTCAACGAGAACGAAATCAGAGGGAGACCCAGAAGGTAAAACACCTACAACATGTCTATCAAGTCGGGAGAAAAGACATCGGGCAGAAGAATGCCAGGGACCAATGATAAAGTTTACTGAAGCCGACCTAGAGATGGTCCAGCATCCGCATAATGATGCCTTGGTAGTATCCCTCCAGGTTGGGGAGTGCCAAGTGAAACGCATCCTGATTGACCAAGGCAGCTCTTGTGACATCATGTACGTCCGATGTTACAAGGAGCTCGGCCTTCACCCGGACGATATGGAACAATCCAATGGCCCAATGGTTGGGTTCAATGGAACGCCGACATGGCCACTGGGAGCAGTAAACTTGGAGGTGCAGGCTGGCACCAGGAAGATCAAGACAGAATTCACCATCATCGACACACCCTCCCCTTACAACATCATCTTGGGAAGGCCATGGTTGCATGCGATGGGGGCAGTTCCCTCAACATTGCATCAACTATTGCGATTCCCAACAGAGCATGGGATAGAGGAAGTCAGGGCGATCAGCTGCAGGCGAAGAATTGCTCCATGGCAGCAATGAAATCTACCTGCAGCATACGAGAGCCAGAAAAGGCAGAAATTGAAGATGAGGACGTGGAAGTCCTAGAAGACGTCGGCAAGGAGCCAGCCGAGAAGAGCGAAGAGGCACTGAAGAAAATCCTCGTCCAGGATGGGGATGAAGAACGCTTCTTTCTTCTCGGCTCGGGCTTAGCCGAAGAAGAAGAAAAAGAGTTGGAAGCTTTTTTAAGAGCAATATTGAGGTGTTTGCTTGGACACCTTACGAAATGCCTGGCATTGACCCCGAGGTCACTTGCCACAAACTGAATGTTGACAGGTCGGCCAAACCTGTAATTCAACGAGCCAGAAGACCGACATTGACGCACGTCGAAGCGGTAGAAGAAGAAGTAGACAGACTTCTGGAGGCTAGGGCCATTAGAGAAGTTCACTACCCGACATGGCTATCCAATACAGTGGTGGTAAAGAAGAAGAACGGTAAATGGAGGGTCTGTAGACTTTACCAGTTTAAACAAGGCCTGTCCCAAAGACAGCTTCCCTCTACCCAAGATTGACCAGCTAGTAGATGCCACTTCGGGCATGGAAGGATGAACTTCCTGGATGCTTACAGGGGGTATCACCAGATAGCTATGGACCCTGCAGATGAAGAGAAGACTGCATTTATCACTCCCAAAGGGCTATACTGCTACAGAGTGATGCCCTTCGGGTTGAAAAATGCAGGAGCCACTTACCAAAGATTGGTAACCAAGATGTTCAAGCACCTAATTGGCCGAACAGTTGAAGTCTACATCAACGACATGGTCGTTAAGACCAAGTAGCCTGAAGGTCATCTCGCCGATCTAAAAGCAGTCTTTGAAATCCTTAAAACATATCGGCTCCGACTCAATGCATCGAAGTGTGCATTTGGAGTTGGATCTGGTAAGTTTTTAGGATACCTGGTGACCAGGAGGGGCATTGAGGCCAGCCCAGATCAGATCAAGGCCATCCTAGAGTTGAAGAGCCCGACGTCGGCAAAACAGGTGCAGATGCTAACTGGAAGGGCCGCAGCCCTGAACAGGTTCATAAGCAGAAGCTCAGACAAGTGCAAACCTTTCTTCAAATTAGTGAAGAAAGCCACAGACTTTCTTTGGACAGAGGAGTGCGAAGAAGCATTAGCCGATCTGAAGAAGTACCTGACCACAGCTCCAGTTCTTTCGAATCCAGAACCGGGAGGAGCTGTTCCTGTACTTGGCAGTTTCAGAACATGCGATAAGTGCAGTACTAATCCGAGAAGAAAAAGGGGAGCAAAGGGCTGTTTACTATGTAAGCAAAACCCTAGCCGACGCAGAAACAAGGTATCTACCCTTAGAGAAATTGGCACTGGCTCTAGTAATGGCTTCAAAGAAGTTGAACCATTACTTCCAGGCCCACAAAATTGTGGTACTGACAGAGCATCCATTGAAGTCCCTATTGCAGCAGGGAGACTTAACAGGAAGAATAGCCAGATGGGCAGTCGCCCTAGGCCAGTATGATCTGGAGTATAGGCCCAGAACTACAATCAAAGGCCAGGTTTCGGCCGACTTAGTGGCCGAGTTCACGCCAGAATCCATCGAACATCGGGCTCCGTTGAGCTAAGATGGACGATGTCCAAACAAGCAAGCAGAAGCCTAGCCAAAGACAAAAGAACAAAGGAAAGATGACAAACTCAGACCCTGCAGCATTTACATCGGCGACTCCTTTCGACTGTTCGTTGATGGGAGTTCAAACCGACAGGGAGCGAGGGTAGGAGTAGTACTGATATCTCCAGATGGAGAGATATTGGAACAATCCATTTGATTGGGGTTCAAGGCCTCAAACAATAAGGCAGAATATGAAGCATTGATTACAGGACTGAAGCTGGCAGCAGCAGTACAAGCAGATGAGGTAATAGTTTTTTATGACTCACAATTGATAGTTAACCAGACAACGGGCGAGTTTGCAGCCTGAGATGAAAGAATGTCGGCCTACGCAAAGGAGGTCATCAGGCTAGCAGCCTTATTCCAGAATTGCAGACTACTTCATGTAAGCCGAGATGATAACAACCATGCCGATGCATTGGCCAACCTAGCTAGTGCAATACAACCAGGAAAAGCAAGGACAATAATGATTGAATACTTATCGGGCCCGAGCATTGAACCAATAACCACAGAGCGTGAAGCAATGTGCGTAGACATGGGACCAAGCTGGATGGACGCAATTGTTGCGTTCCTAAAAGAAGGAAAGCTGCCAGATGACTGCAAGGAGGCACACAAGATCAGATTGAAGTCGGCAAGATTCAGTCTGACAGCAGAAGACATCTCTACAGAAGGTCCTTCACTGGACCCCTTTTAAGGTGCGTACACCCTCTGCAGGTTGAAGATTTTTTATATGAAATTCATGAAGGAATTTGTGGAAGCCACGCTGGGGGCAGATCACTAGCTCACAGGGCCATTACCAGGGGTATTGGTGGCCCTACATGCAAAAAGATGCAGAAGCCTACGTGAAGAAGTGTGAACAATGCCAAAGGTTTGCACCTTTGATACACCAGCCAACTGCTGACCTGAACCCTGTATCCAGTCCTTGGCCATTTGCCCAATGGGCATGGATCTCATTGGGCAATTGCCCCAAGCAACTGCAAAGGAAGTACCTGCTGGTAGCAACAGAATACTTCACGAAGTGGATAGAAGCAAACCTCTTGCCAAGATCGAGATGTGGATGTCAAGAACTTCATATGGAAAACATCATCACCAGATTTGGGATTCTAAGAGCAATAGTTGCCGACAATGGAACATAGTTTGACAGTAAGCTAATTAAGAACTTCTGTGCAAAGTTCAAGATCAAGAACTACTTTTCAACCCCAAGCTTTCCACAAAGCAACGGACAAGCAGAAGCATCCAACAAAGTAATTCTGGATGGGATAAAGAAAAGGCTGCAGGCAGCAAAAGGAAAATGGGTAGACGAATTGCCCAATGTACTTTGGGCATATCGGACTACGCCGAGAAGATCAACAGGGGAATCCCCCTTTGCCATGGCTTATGGCACAGAAGCAGTCATTCTATTGGAGGTCGGCATCCCAGTGATCAAAACCCAGGGAGTTGAGAACGGGACTAATGATGTACTCTTAGCCCGAGATCTGGATCTTCTGGAAGAAAGAAGAGAGAAAGCTGCAATACAGCTTGCAGCATACCAGCAACAGCTTGCCAGAGCTTATAACAAGAAGGTTAATCCAAGGGAATTTCAAGTCGGTGACCTAGTCCTGAGAAAAGTCGTCGGCAACAAGAAGGATCCTAGGGAAGGCAAGCTTGGCCCAAACTGGGAAGGACCCTATAGAATCACTTCGGTATTGGGCAATGGGGCATATCGGCTTAAAGATAATGAAGGCAAAGCATTGCCAAGACCCTGGAACACTTGTAATTTGAAATTTTTCTATCATTAGATGTTACTTGTTTTTTACCGCCAACATCAATAAAATTTTAGCAGAATTCTTCAACACTTGTGACTAATAAAGATGCATAATGTGGTTTCTGGAAGACCTAAATAATGAGAACCCAAGTGGAACTCAGGTTCACATTAGGGGGCAGAGAGAAGATAAAGCTGTTTAACACTTGTTGAAATTTGTAGCAATTTACAAGTTGAAGTTAAACCGATATTATGTTTAACACCTGTTGAAATTTGTAGCAATTTACAAGTTGAAGTTAAACCGAGATCATTGTTTAACACTTGTTGAAATTTGTAGCAATTTACAAGTTAAAGTTAAACCGAGATCATTGTTTAACACTTGTTGAAATTTGTAGCAATTTACAAGTTGAAGTTAAACCGAGATGATTGTTTAACACTTGTTGAAATTTGTAGCAATTTACAAGTTGAAGTTAAACCGAGATATTGTTTAACTTGTTGAAATTTGTAGCAATTTACAAGTTGAAGTTAAACCGAGATGATTGTTTAACACTTGTTGAAATTTGTAGCAATTTACAAGTTGAAGTTAAACCGAGATGATTGTTTAACACTTGTTGAAATTTGTAGCAATTTACAAGTTGAAGTTAAACCGAGATTATTGTTTAACACTTGTTGAAATTTGTAATTTGTAGCAATTTACAAGTTAAGTTAAACCGAGATGATTGTTTAACACTTGTTGAAATTTGTAGCAATTTACAAGTTGAAGTTAAACCGAGATTTGTTTAACACTTGTTGAAATTTGTAGCAATTTACAAGTTGAAGTTAAACCGAGATTATTGTTTAACACTTGTTGAAATTTGTAGCAATTTACAAGTTGAAGTTAAACCGAGATCATTGTTTAACACTTGTTGAAATTTGTAGCAATTTACAAGTTGAAGTTAAACCGAGATTATTGTTTAACACTTGTTGAAATTTGTAGCAATTTACAAGTTAAGTTAAACCGAGATTTGTTTAACACTTGTTGAAATTTGTAGCAATTTACAAGTTGAAGTTAAACCGAATCATTGTTTAACACTTGTTGAAATTTGTAGCAATTTACAAGTTGAAGTTAAACCGAGATCATTGTTAACGAGGTATGTCACCCCGAGAAGGTTGCACAAAGAAGGAAGTCTATATTAAAGATATGCAAAAATATTCCAAGTATGAAGGCATGCAAAGCAAGCATACAAACATTCAATGAAAGAAGGAAGTTGTATTTATTAAAAGGCACGTCGGCCAAAAACTTACAATTGTTCCCAAAAAGAAGAAAAACAAAAGTACAAAAGGAAAAAACATAAGGCTAAGGCTCTTCAGCAGTAGCAGTTGGTTGAGTTTGAAGTTCAGACGCCTCGGCAGCCTTTTCCGCCACGAGCTCGGCATCAATTTGGGCCAGGGTTTCGTCAAGGCTCTTGTCGGCAAAGGTGACGTCGGCTGATGTCTTCTCAGGAACAGCATTTTCAGGAACCTCCTCACCATCCTCATCTTGAGTCAAGTCTAGGATTTGCTCATTTTGAGGAGAAGACTTGGTCCCAGCAACAGCTTCCTTGGGCTTCCTCACCAGAACCTCCTCCTCAGATTCAGAATCGTCATCAGATTGAGGTGGAGTTGGAGGAATGGCAAGGGAATGGCATCAGCATTCTTAAAGGGGGAGTCCTCAGGGACATCAAGCTTCTTCAGCAAAGTCATCCAGCCAAGGGTGAAATCCTTGTTGCATGCTTGCTTGACTTGCTTTTCATAGGCCTCTGTAACGTCGGCCATGCCCTGAGCATACGCCTTTTCGTCGGCATCTTTGATTTCGGCCTCTTTGGTGGCCAAGGCATCTTGAAGCTCCTTCTGGGCCTGGGCCACTTTGTCCTCAGCCTCTTTCAGCTGGGCTTGAAGAACTTTGTTTATTGCCTCAGCGGCACCGACCTTTTCCTCGGCCTCATCCTTCTCTTTGATGGCGACCTCGGCCTGGTCCTCCAGGGTCTTCATCTTTGATTGCAGGCTCTTATTGGTTTTCTGAAGTGTGGAGACCTCCCTCTTCTTCTCAGCTAGCTTCTCACGATTCTCAAAAGATTGCATTGAGAAAGAGTGGGCATGCTGGATGGCCTGAAAGGAAACAGAAGTATTAGAAAATATTCTAAGTATGAAATAAAGAGAAAGAAAGAAAAAGTACCAAGCAACAACACTTACCTGAACAGAGCGTTGAAGCATGAGAGCGTAGTTCTCATACTCACTGAACTCGGCGTTTCGCTCCAGGTCGCCTGGAAGAAGCAGTGCAGTACTGAGGGCAACGCCGACATTGATATCGTCGGCGCTATCACTAGCCATAACAGGCTTATCTTCTAGGGTAATCTCGGGGGCCCAGGGGGCATCTGGCTTCTTAGACCCCGAGGTCGTTGCAGATGACCTCGGCCTTTTGGACTTGGTAGATTCGGATGGAAGTGCTTCAGCAGACCTCTTCGCAGGGACAGAGGCAGTTTTCTCACTCGGAGCCAGCTTGGAAATTGGCAAAGTGTCTTCAGTCTCAACCTGAGTCACCTTGGCCTTTGGTTGAGCCTTTTTAACTCTTTTTGGCTTCGGTGGAGGCAGGGCTTGTGTTGATTGAGCATCAACATCAGTTGGAATATTGGCTAAGAGGTCTTTTGCAACTGGTTTTGGGCGGCCCATCTCGGCTGCAAGAACAAGTCGTCGACAGCGTTTGCGTTGAGATGGTGGGATCAGGTATTGAGCCGAAGTAGACGGCTGTTCTGCTGGATTAGAGGTTGATCCTTGGTCTGTCCGAGATGTTGACGCGGCTTGTGGAGTTGTGGAGAGGGAGGAGATAAGATCTTCTTCTTTTTCTTCTGGAACGTCGGGAAAGAGCTGATTTGTACGTTGGAATAAAATTGAGCAGCAAGGCGCCTTCCGTTTATGGACTGGAGGTCTAAGAGTTTCTTTCAAATCCTTGCTGGGAAAGAAGGATTGGTGAAAATTTTTTTGGTGGCTTAGGAACAGCTGCAAGAAAAACAGACGTTAAGAAAACAGATGAAGTATGCAAGATTTAAAAAAACAAGTAGTAATGAATGAGGCTCTTACCATTACCCTACAAAGACTGATCGAGGACAGGGAAGAGATGAAGGTCTTCATCTGGGGCAAACTCCCAGTTCCCCGAAGTGATGAAATAGTCGTCCCCAGCTCCCTTGTTGGAGTCTGGAGGTCGGCTACGATTTGAACTCTGTGGACCTCGACTTAAGTAATAAATGTAGCCTTTTTCTTTCAAGTTAAGGCACACATGATATAGTAGTATTGAATATCGGCTAAGTAATCCTAGATTTTCCTGTTTAGCTAAGGCTATGATACCATGATCACTCGATAAGAATTGATGGCAAGTTGCATGGGGTTCAACTTATAATAATGGAGAGAATCTCGTGAAAAATGATGTTGATAGAAGCCGAAGTCCAACTCAATAAAGGCAACTACAGGGAAGGGCATGGAATCATCATAGGCATGATGGAGTCATCATCCCCAGCTAACCTCAGATAGACGTCGCTGGATTTCAAACCTCCTGTCTAAAGTATTTCTAGTTTGGATGGGGTGTTTACCTATTGTTTCCACATATCCATGATATCAGCTTAGTCAAAGAGTTGGTTTCAAAAGATGTTTTGATAGGTTATTGGACCTCGGCAAACGCTTAGGTAATGCAGGTTTCAGTTTTTTCTTAAATTGTGGGTTCTACAGACAAATCCAAACCTAAGTCTATGGGAGAAGAATTGAAGGCACAAATCTGGCAAGACACAAAAAAGCAGAAAACAGAAACAATTTAGATCAAAGAACAAGATGGACTATCAAGAACGCAGTGAATACAAGTGTACAAGGTCAAGAATAGTGGCAAAATTGCAGAAGAATTGTGAGCAGTACGAATATTCAAGGCATGGATAAAAAGCAAAATCGTGGAATAAACACACTCAGATATGAGATTCACAAATCGAATGTTTGAACAAAACAGTAATGGCAACAAAAAGTAATGAACATCAGAGAATTGAAAACGAAGGGAACTGTGGCTTACCAGAAAAAATGAAGCCGGTATGAAGATCACCGAAGTCAGGCGACGATTGCAGAAGTAACAGAACGGCGAAGGTTTCACCAAGAGGAAGGAATAAAGGCAGTTGCAGAGCTTGAAGTCTGGAACAATGGCGGATTCGAGAGGAAAAAGTAAGAGAGAGAAATAGCAAGAATATCGAATGAAAAGTGAAGAAATGAAAAAAGAGGGAAAAGTTTTGTTAAAACTTGAAACGGCAGTGAAAATGAATTAATGCGCCTAGAGCAACGAATGCGTTAGACGGCGCATGCAGACGCAAGACGGCTTACAAGCGCATCACAGGCACGATCCCGTAAGGATGAAACACGTGGATGAAAATAGTCGAATAAGTGATGCGTGACAGCTCATATGTCAGAGAGAACTCTTGAAGTCCTTAGTCTTAATGGAGGCATGTCGGCCTAAAATAAATGATCTTGGCAGAAGAATTTTAAGCCAACGTACTAGAAGGAAGTACCGATATAGGTTCCATCACCTCAGAATGCCGAGGTAATAGAACCTAGGGGGCAGTTGTGGGGATATATTTTCTGAGTACCAACACGTGGCAAGGTGACGCCGACGTGTCAGCAGAGGTGCCACGTGTCCTATTCATGACGTCGAAGTTATCTCGGCGAGGCCGAGGTTACCTCCGAAGATATCGGAATCTGAGATAAGCGAATAAGGGACAAGAGTCCTAGAATGAGGAAAGACTTCAAGATGGATAAGGATAATGTTCTTAGAGAATCTATCCTTATCTCTTGAAGAGTCCAAAGTAAGCACTGAATAGGAGTCCGTAGAAGTCAGGCTTCTATCGGGACTAGGATTGAGTTAACTATAAAAGAAGGGCACCCCAGTGGGTCTAAGGTATGCAATTTATATTTTGAACAGTGAGTTTGCACTATTGATTATCTTTGAGAGATATACTGACTTGATCGTCGGAGTGCCCCCGGGTGGACGAACCACCGCCAGAATCTTCTCTTTCTGTTGCAGCTTAGCCAGGTGTCATCTATTCTGCCAGTTCTCTCCAACTGATCACTGAGTTGGCAGTGTGGTCAGAAAATCACTCACACAATGAAGATGTTCTTCATCTTCAGATGATGATTATTTTACGACTACCCTGTAATTTGATGTTCTTTAGATTCTGTTTTCTTCACTTTCATGTTTTAATGTTGATGATAATTCATACTTTGATGAACTCTTTCATCATATTTTAAAAGTGAAGATAATTTGATGAACTCATCTTCAGACTCTGTAATTTGATGAACTCTTTCATGTTTTGATGTTCTTCAGACCCTTCTTCTTCTTCTTACTTTCATGTTCTTCATCTTCATCAAAAAAAAAAAAAAAAAAACACCAACACGTTGTCGTTTTGGACTCGGGCCATGCGAGCCTCATACTTTTCGAGTTACAAAACGGGATTGTATCTATTTATTGAAAAAAAGTCAAAATTAATTGGGTGACAAAATAAAAAAATAATAAAAACACTACTTATTTTATATGAGTTTTTTTTTTTAGAATGGTTTTTTATATATTTTTTTTCAATTTTAAACATATATATATTTTTTGGTATTCTTTATTTTTGTCAATTTAATTTTTTAAAAAAATCAAGAAAAAGATTATGAAAACTCAACCTAACATATCTCAAAGAACAAATTTAGATGCAGGAGAGCTATTGACAGACGGGTAATTATTCAGTAATTTCAGAATATAGACACGTGATATTTTATAGCATTGTGATTGGTAAAGAAGGTAAGCAAGTGAAGTATTGTGTTGGGTGATTGAAGAATATGAAAAGACATATTGAATAATGATTGATTAAAGAATACGAACATATAATACTGTAAAAACATCGAATAATTTCTCTTGACGGACTCATCTACTCACACAAGACTTGTTGAGAGCCTTTTCTACCTTATTAATTATTGTCCGGACTCAATTATCATTGAAAATATTGCAACAAACTCTTTTCTTTTTGCATTCGAAAAAACTCTTTTCCTTTTTTTATTTAACAAATAAAAAAAGAGAAATGCTACTGTATACATCTCCAAGGAGTGCATAATGTCACAATGATTCAAAGTTTCAATAATTTGGGTCAGGGTCATATTTAAGACCAAATCTATATATATTATATAAGGAAAATAGAGTTTTTAGTGAGGAGTTTTGTGAAAGTTTTAATATCTCATACTAATTTTTTCAATTTTTTAAATTTTAAATAATTAAAGAAATCTCTATTAGTTAGCTTCCATTTAACCATATAAAAATAAAATTCTAATTAGTCTATGATTTATTTGATAATCCCACATCGGGAAAAGAAGAAAAAAAATGAGTTGTTTTAATCATATAAAGTGAATCTTATACTCCCATTTAATATTATAGTGTTGTACATGTTTCAATTCAAAACAATTTAACCTTTAAAATTAAAATACAATGTAAAAATTTCAATTAATTAATTTTTGTTTAAGTTAGGTCGTCATTTGATCTAACCGATTAGGTTGAACCGTTTTCGGTTTGACTGATTTGCTAGTTTAACCATGATTTTTTATACTGATTTTCTTAATTTTAAACAATTAAAATTTTTTTTCCATTGGCTAGCTTCCATTTAACCATATAAAAACAAAATTATAATTAGTTTATGATTTATTTTATAATCCCATATTGGGAGAAGCAGAAAAAAGTGAGTTATTTCACTTATATAAAGTGAATCTTATACTCCCATTTAATATTGTAGTGCTGGCCATGTTTCAGTTCAAGACAGTTTAAATTTTAAAATAAAATTTGAAAGTTTTAATTAATTAATTTTTGTGTAAGTTGATTGGTCTTTTGATCTAGCCGATTAGGCTGAATCATTCTTTATTTGATTGATTCGTTAGTTTAACAGCGATTTTATCAAAATATATTCGAAAAAGTGAGTTGTCATTTGGTATGTTTATGACTACTAAAATATTATTTCTATTATGAATAAACATCCTATATTTTTATATAATGGCCCTGTTTGGTAGAGCTGTGGGAAAGTGCTTATAGCTTATGCCTAAACAGTTTATACCTTATAACTTTCAGCTTAAGCTGATTTCCAGCTTATTCTTAAAGCATCTCCTGCCCCACTCAAAGAATAAGCTGATTTCTGACTTCCAAAAAGCTATAAGCTATAAGCTAAACCAAACACATCAAAATAGCTTAAATTAAGCTGAAAGCTGAAATAAGCTGTAATTAAGCTCTGCCAAACAGGCACAATGTATTAAGATGACTTGGTAGATTTTGTTGGTTAATGGGAATCAAGCCAATAATCTTCTGCCACCTGAGCTCTTCAGCCACTTGTTATAGACCATGTTCTGTTCCGAAATGCCTTGAGAATGTCCTTGCTATGTATATGCTTGCAAGTTCGTGCAAATTATATTATGTTCAAAATGAGATTGTGCTTGATTTTAAATAAAATTCATCGGTGTTAATTCATTTACCACTTTACTATATTGCTATTCACTGGGTTTTAGCTCACCCCTCTCTCATATATGTATGTAGGTGATGGTGAGGATCCTGTTATGGATGAGAGATCAAGTTAGAAGTCTTTTATTTTGTTTTTCTACTTTTGGGAGCAAGAGTTTTTGGTCAAAGATCTTGTGTTTAAGTTTTGGTTTTTGTTAGCTGTATATTTGTAAATGTTGTACTTTCCCTTTTGGATGTTGAACTTGTAGAAGCCAAAGATAAATAAATAAGGTTGCTTGTATGTATCATATGATCTATGCACAGGCTCTGGATGGACTCTTGATAATTAATGGACAATGTCAATTTTTTCACATAAGCCCCAATGTTTTAGTCTAACTTTGTTTTGTCTTACTAGGCCTTTGGTAGTCAAACACTACTGACTGGTCATAACTACTATCCTCTTTGGGGTGCGATGGGGTCGTGACAATTACTGAACAAAACCTTAATAATAGGCAAATCAGTACCGAACAAGCTCAAACAAAACAACAACCATCGAAAACGACCAAGAATCGTTAATGCAAGATAGATAAACTTACTAATGCAATGCCAACTTCATCAGAGTTGTTGTCATCGTCCTTCATTGCTCTATAAATATCCTTACTCCCCCGCCACCATCGAAGACGGCGGAGTTGTTGCAGCACTTGTTGCCACTAGACTACCGTCATCGTCTTTTCTTTGACTCGTTAAAAATCTCTCAGTCGAGATCAGTGACTAATGGAAATCTTTTTGTTTCGTCAGAAATTATGTTAGGTTGAACAATGCCGAAAATAAAAGTTTTGTTCGGAACCCGTATATCAAACTAAATGTTTCTGTTTAGTATTGTGTTACTGAACAAAACCTTAATAGTTGACAATTCAGTACCGAACAAGCTCAAACAAAACAATAACCATCGAAAACGACCAAGAATTGTTAATGCAAGATAATAAACTTACTAATTCAATGCGAACTTCATTAGAGTTATTGTTATCGTCCTCCATTGCTCTATAAGTATCAACAAATGGTGAAAATAACCACAGATGATGGAAATTTGATTGGAAAAACTCGAAGTTTGTAATAAGATTGTTTGAAGCGTTACTGATTTAGACCGGACTATGATGGTGATGAAAATGAATATGTTTAGGGTTTAGGATGGTGATAAAGAAAAATACGTTTAGGGTTTTGGTTGGTGAGGAATACATTTAGATGGTGCTGAAGGTAGGTGTACAATATTGTAGAGTGTCATTTTAACTGTCTTCATTTGGTGGGTGATTGTTCCATTAAAAGTTATCGTTTAATATAATTTTATTTTAGGATATAATTGTAATAAAAAAAGTAAAAATTATAAAGTCCAAAGAAATTGAGTAGATGTTAATAGCAACACTCTTATTTTTTCATCATCTCTCCCACTTCCAACCCTTCTCCTCTACTTGACCCTCTTATGCCTTCACAACCATTATTGGAATTTATTTAAGCGGCTGGTGTACACCCCTTTCTCAATCACCCCCACTCCCTTCCCTAACTTATCCATCCACTCTCATCCCTCACAGCCCTTCCCACCATTCATATCCCTACTTGTACTTGGGAAAAGGAAAAAAAAAAAAAAAATCTTCAACAACTCATCCCCTCAACCAAATGGATCTTGTTTCAACATCTAGAACAGATAACCATTGCTGTGATTTCAAGAAAAGAGACTTGCTTAATATTTTTATTCTATACTTTTTTGTTTTTTGATAAATGCTTTTGTGACTACTTTATTCTTACTATGTGAGACCGGCTATTATTATTCGTTTCCACCTTTATTTCCACATTCTAATTGATGTTTTCACACTATACTTTCTTCTTCTTTGTTTTTCCTTTTTTTTTTTTTATTATTTTTTTCACGCTACGCTTTTTGATGGTCACGAATATAACATCAAATAGAGTGTGGGCATAAAGTGAAAGTGAATAATAATGGTGGGTATCACACGGAAAGAATAAAGTAGTGGAAAAAAAGCATTAAGCAACTCTCTCGCATAGAAATCATAGCAATGATGCTTACTTTATATGTGGCCCATTACTATTTTACACTTTCTCAGTCATTTCTCTATATTGCATTAACAAATTCTCAACTTCGAACTCAATATACGATACATATTGACTTTTATGAAAAGTGTTGAAGTTGGGTAAATAATTTCGGGACGAGCTGGCTGGTTGATCCTTGGAAATTGTTGTCCATTCCAACGATCTTGAAGTATCAACCTATTCATTAGCTACATTGGAAAACAGTGAAATTTGTTGGAAAGATTGGTCGAAAATTAAAAATTTTGAAATTGATGAAATATACTGCAAAATGCTCTCAATTGCAATAAATTTATAAATAAAAAAAGTATATATTATATATATATATACTTTTTATGTAAAACCAATAGACTATTCATGTGATTCAAGTGCAATTGCAATTCTTTGTTTGTAAGTTGCTTTAAAAAACTACTCTTGAGGTCGTTTGAGATGTGAGTTAGTTTTTTAATTTTTTGATTATTTTAATTTTGGGTTAAAAAACCTTGTTTAAAATAGACTTTTTAACTCTTTTGACTTTTGTAAAAAAAAAAAACGAAATGATTATGAATTACATTTTATCTTATTTAATTAAAATAATCTATTTTGTGGCATAGGACTATGTTAACCCAAGGAAGGGACATGCCAAACCAATCCTTTAAAAAAGTATGCTTTTTAAAAAGCTAAAGCTAGTGAAATTTATTCCCTTACTTTTTTTTTTTAAAATTTATATTTTCTGTTATAAAAAATAGGAAAAGCCTATCATAGACACCTTATCACAAAATTTCATAACATGATGAGATTAAAATGTTTAAAATTAACGTAATAAAATATTTAAAATTTGTGATTGATATTATAAAAATTTATAATTTGATTATGATATTTTTTGTTACATCAATTTGTGACGAAATTAAATATTTGTGCTTAACATTACGAAATTTTATGATAAAATTATGTCAATTTGTGATAACCATATGTTTTCCCTAAAAAATATAAAAAATTGACTTCTTTTTTTTGTTTTATGAATTATTTTGAAGGATTTTTTTTTTGGGAGAGGTTTGTAAACACCATTTTCTTAACAAACAGTTTGACCTTATTCTATGCATACCCTTATCATAAGAATGTTACAAATTTTTGTAGTGAAAATTATGAATATTTGTAATAAAAATAAAGAATGATGAATAAGCTTAAAGTGAAAGTTACAAACTATTTTGATTAGAAAAGTTATGACATGTTAGGTTGTGATATTTATTACGGAATATTATGATTAAATTAGTGTATATTATGCCATTTTGTTTGGTTTGATTTTCACAATCAATTTTATGAAAAATTAAAAAAAAATTAATTTATTTTGAAAGATGCAAAATAAAAAAATACATATTATTGGACATTCAATTTCTTAAACACTGATTTTTAAATTTCTATTGTTTTTTTTATTTTTTAAACACTCTAAATTAATTCTAACCCTACCACCTATTAGCATTTTTTGCTTGAAATGCTTTGACATTTTTTGTTTGGTTTAAAAATTTTAGGAAAAAATTGAAAACAAAAAAATAATAAAATAAAATATACACAAATTTCACACATAATTTTCTTTTTCTTTTTTAATCTCTCCAAATTCTTAAACAAGACCCAACTTTCTGCTTTTTCTCACCACTTTCTTCTTCGGTCTTATTTTGTTTTTGTTTCACAAATTAAGCTTTTACTGAAAAATCTGCAGTCTCTTCTTGATTTGCTTCTGATTTGGGGTTTCCCTTGCCTTCCCTTCTGCAATCGGAATCAATGGCTATGGTAGAAGTCTTTCTCGGTGCGTTCATCACTGTGCTCTTGGAGAAGATGGCCTCTGGTGAGTGGTTGAAATTTCTCCGCCACGAGGGCATTCATACCCAGCTGAGCAATTGGACCGACGCTCTCTCCCAAATTCAAGCACTTCTGACTGACGCAGAGGATAAGCAATCGACCGATCGAACAGTGAAAGAATGGCTGGAAGATCTCCAGGATTTGGCATATGATTTGGATGATTTAGTGGACGAATTCTCCACTGAAGCTTTGCGGCGGAAGCTGATGTCAGAGCGGACCCAGGCTAGTTCCAGCGAGGTATGGAACTTCATCCCCACTTCTTGTACCAATTTCAAGCCAACTTCTGTCATGTTTAATTACGAAATGAGGTCCAAGATTAAGGAGATCAATACCAGATTAAGCAAAAATTTTGAACGAGGTTCGAAACTTAATTTGGTTAAGATTATTGGAACCACCCCTACACCTACGACTAAGACTTGGCAAAGACCAGAGTCTACATCTTTAATTGATGAACCTCGTGTTTATGGCCGAGAACATGATCAGAGTAAGATAATTGAGCTGCTCGTAAGGGGGGATGAATCAAGTCATAGCAATGTTGGTGTAATTCCCATTGTGGGTATGGGTGGGATTGGCAAGACCACCCTCGCTCAGATGGTATACAACCATGAAACCGTGAAGGAGCATTTCGATTTGAAAGCATGGGCTTGTGTGTCAGATGAGTTTGACATTCTGAGAATAACAAAAGCTATTTATGATTCAGTCACTTCCCAAACATGTAGTTTTAGTAACTTGGATCAAGCTCAAGTTCAACTACAGAAGGCTTTGGCTGGAAGGAAGTTCTTAATTGTTTTAGACGATGTCTGGAACAAAAACAAAGGTGACTGGAATCATTTGAAGAAACCTTTTAGTGATGGAGCCCAAGGGAGTAAAGTCCTGGTGACAACACGTAACAGAGATGTTGCAAGAATGATGGGAGCTGTTGAACTTCTTGACATTGAGGTCCTATCAGCTGAAGCTTGTTGGTCATTGTTTGCACAACATGCCTTTGAGAATAGAAGTATTGATGCAAATCCAAATTTGGTATCAATTGGTAAGAAAATTGCGGAGAAATGTAAAGGTTTACCTCTGGCTGCTAGGACACTCGGTGGCCTTTTACTATGCAAAGAACGAGATGAGGAATGGGACGATGTATTGCATAGTAAAATATGGGAATTACCACATCAAGAAAGTGATATCCTACCTGCTTTGAGATTGAGCTACAATCATCTCCCTTTGCATTTGAAGCAGTGCTTTGCATATTGCTCAATAATACCCAGCTACTATGAATTTGAGGAAGAGGAGCTAGTCTTGTTGTGGATGGCGGAGGGCTTCGTTCAACAACAAAGAGAGAAGCAAATGGAAGATGTAGGAGGTGAGTACTTTCGGGAATTATTGTCAAGGTCTTTTTTCCAACTATCAAGTACCGGTAAAAGCTCTAAATTTGTGATGCATGACCTCATCAATGCTTTGGCTCAAGTAGTTGCAAGAGATACTTGTTTTAGATTGGAGGGATTGAAATATCAAGAGCAGTGCAAAAACATAAAGAAAGCTCGACATTCATCTTACATGCGGGAGAGACGGGAGGGTACAAAAAAATTTGAGATCTTTGACAAGGCCATGCATTTACGGACCTTCTTACCATTTAACTCACCATATGGCCTGAATTGTTATTTGGAAAGCAATATTCCTCTTAATCTATTGCCGAAGCTAAGACGCTTGAGGGTGCTCGATATGAGTAGATATGACATCATAGAAGTTCCAAATTCGGTTGGAGATTTGAAACATCTGCGGTATCTTAACCTATCCTACACCTACATTGAAGAATTACCTGAATCACTAGGCTCTCTTTACAATCTACAAACATTGATGTTAAGAGAATGCACAAAACTGAAAAAGTTGCCAGCAGACTTGGGAAACCTAATTGACCTACGGCATCTCGATACTACAAATTCACATTCCTTAGAAGAAATGCCATTGGGAATAGGTAAGTTGGCTAATCTTCAGACACTGTCCAATTTTATTGTTACTAAAAACAGTGGGCATCGGTTAAGAGAGTTGGGGAATTTAATTTATCTGCGGGGGAAGCTTTGCCTATTTGGGTTATAGAATGTGGTGGTTTCATTACATGCAAAGGAAGCGAATTTAAATGATAAGAAGGGGTTAGATGTGTTATCAATGGAATGGAGTGTGAACTCAGATGATTCGCGAGATGTAGGAGTTGAAACAGAAGTGCTTGACATGCTACAACCTCACAAGAATTTAAAAGAGCTCCATATCAAAGGCTACCTTGGTACAGGATTTCCAACTTGGATAGGAGATCCTCTGTTCTCCAATATGGCTGACCTAAGTTTAGACAATTGTGGAAATTGTGCATTCTTGCCACCACTCGGACAACTACCCTCCCTTAAAAAGCTTTACATTAAAGGAATAAGTGCACTAAAGGATGTCGGTCGTGAGTTTTATGGGCAGGTTGGTGCCAAACCTTTTCCATTACTGGAAACTTTAAACTTTAAGGATATGCCAGAATGGGAGTATTGGTACACTTTTGAAGATGATAAGGAAGTTCAACCATTTACACACGTTAGTGAGCTCTCCATAAAAAATTGTCCTAAACTTCTCAAAATGTTGCCCAGTGATCTACCTTGTTTGAATAATCTAGATATTACGGGGTGCCCACAATTCCTAGTTGAAGTTTCCAGCCTTGTCCTCCCATCACTCACCTCCGTGGCTATGAATGACGTTCCTCTAACAAGCCTTCAAGCGGTCCTTGAGATGAGGAGCATGGTTGATGATGAAACAATATCAGCAAATGCAAAGTCTAAGCATCTGAGTTCAATAACTTCCTTGAGCATTGGGATGATTGAGGAACTTGAGTTCTTGCCGAAATGGGTTACTCATGGGCTGATGGAACTCGAAGCATTGAAGATTACTGGCTGTGAAGAACTTAAGACACTGTGGAGGAATGAGGTGAGAGTGCAACACAGTCTCCCTGCATTCCGAAGTTTGGAAATTCAAGGCTGCCCCCAGCTTGTTTCATTGTTTGAAGAAGATGAGGATGAAGAAAAGGAAGGCCAACATCAGCAGCAGCAGCAACAAGAGGGACTCCCTAGCATAGTGAGGCTTGAGCATCTAAGAATATATAATTGTGAAAATCTAGAGAAACTACCACGGCTGCTACATACGTTCAATTTTCTTCGAGAGTTGCATGTCAGTAATTGTCCAAGTCTCAGCTCTTTTCCAGAGACAAGTTTTCCGTGCACGCTGAAAACACTCGAGATATATGATTGTGAGGCTCTGCAATCCTTATTCGAGTGGATAACGCAGATTAATGACAATAATCTTGAAGTATTAGAGGTTCATAATTGTCCGTCCCTTAGGTGCTTGATATCGTGCAGAGGTGGGGGGCTACCACCCACACTCAAAGAGCTTCGGATTTTGAAGTGTAAAAAGTTGGAGGCACTGCTAGTAGAGGAGGGGATGGCAATTAACTGTCCATCTATTGAGTGTGTTTCGATCAGTGATTGTGATAGTCTCAAATACTTGCCAGATGCCCTTCCTAATAATAATAATAATCTCGTTGTATTGGATGTATTTGGGTGTGAGAATTTGGAGCCCATTCCGGAAGGATGGTTCCACTCTGCAACAAATCTGAGAAAATTGGAAATCAGGGGATGCAAAAAACTAAAGGCCCTACCAGTTTTGCCACACGGATTGCAGACCATCAACTACCTCACTTCTCTTGAAGAGTTCTGGATGAATATTTCACATTGGAACAACAACTTCAAGAAGATTGGTTTGCACAGTTTATCCTCTCTTACATCACTGTTGATTGAAGGCCCAATTAGTGTGGCAGAGGATGAAGAAGATGTAGCGGGGTCTAGCTTTCCCATAGATGGGATGTTGCTTCCCACCTCTCTGATCAAGCTTACCATCGCGGAATTCCCAAATCTGGAGAAGCTATCTTCCAAGTTGTTTCAAAACCTCGCCTCTCTTGAATATCTTGAAATCAGGGGTTGCCCTAGGCTCAAATCTTTACCAGTGAAAAGGCTGCCTCCCTTACTTGAGAAATTGTCGATCTGGGGATGTCCGAGACTAACAGGGAAGTGTGAAAAGGGGAAAGGAAAATATTGGCCCCACTTAGCTCACATTCCTCAAGTCTACGTCCGTTGATGTTGATGATGATGATGAGTTCTACACCGTGTGGAGATTCCCACCGCGATACAAGCAGTCAAATTGCCAGGTACCCCAAATATCTAAATAGTTGTTTTAAAAAAAATAAAAATAAATACATAAATGTTAGATATTAGGATAAATTATACGTTGTCTTTTTTATGTTTGGTCACTTTCTCACTTTTATCCTTTAAGTTTGTTTTTTCTCATTTTGAACTTTCATATTTCAAGTTTTTCTCACTTTATTCTTAAAATTAATTTCTGTTAAAAATTTGTCCTTCAAGTTTGTTTTTTTCTCATTTTGGACATTCATATTTCAAGTTTTTCCTATTTTGCTCTTGAAATTAATTTCTGTTAAAAATTAGACAAAAAATAACACATTGACAGTTACGTGGCGTAAAAAATATTTTATTATATATACTCGCACCTCTAACATAAACTTAAATTCTAATATAATAATATTTTTTTATGTTATGTGACAGTTGTTGTGAAATTTTCTATCTAATTTTGAACAGAAGTTAGATTTAGGAGTAAAGTGGGAAAAACTTGAAACATGAAGTGTCAAACTAAAAAAAAAAAAAAAAAAATTAAGAGCCAAAGTGAGAAAATGGCCAAATATAAAGGGGGCAAAGTATAATTTATCCTAAATATTATTATCTCCAACAACAAAATAAAAACATGTTTGGTTGAGTTTTTAGTTTTTAATTTTTAATTTTTTTCCTTTTCAAAAAACAAAAACTAATTTGATTAAAATAAACATTTAAAAAATATTTTCAGATTTAAAAAAAAAAAATAGAAAACCATATGAAAAACAATAATTGTTTTTTATTTTTTTACTTTTACAGATTTTTAAAAACTCAACAAAATAGTCTAATTGATAGCAAAGATTTCCAACATTGCTAATTTTTAATGTCTCTTTGCTTATCAATTTTCAACAATTTTTTCTGCTGATGGATGGCTATGCATGACAGTGTATTTAAGGGTTTGTTATGAGGTTTTATTTCTCCGTTTCTGGCTCCTTCCGTGCTTAATGTAAGTATTATCAAACCTAACTTTGTTTCTCAAATATTCTCTCTTTCTTTTTATTTTGTAAAATTTCTTCTCCACCTATGAAATCAAACTCTTTAAATAGAACCATCTGTGAAGTTTTAAAATTTCATTTATTAGCTAAACTTTTCATTGAATAGTTTTTGCAATTAGCATTTTGTTGATTGGAGGGTATGAAATTGGTTCTGCTTCAAATACATCAATATTAGAAAATTATGAACTACATTTACGCTGTGTTTGGTTGGGAGATTTGGGAAGAGATTTGGAAAGGAAAAGAAAAAAAAGAGATGAAATGAAAATAAAATATGCTTACATTTCACCTAGTTTTACACACCTTTTCATTTTTTATTTTCAAATCCCTCCCTAAATCTCCTAACCAAACACAACATTAATGTTTTGGGCATCATATATATATATATATATATATTCAAGAGCAATTATGTCAAATCAAACCAACCCATACTAAGCTTTAAGTCCCATCAAATGGGGTTGGCTACCTGGATCCTTCTTCTTCATTCATTCAAAGTAGGATTCATGTTTATAAGGGATTAGAGCTGATTTTTTTACATGTTGGCTGTCGGTTACCAAATACACAACCCTCCTCCTTTACCTGGGCCTGGGATCGACAGAGTTGATAAACAACCCTGGCAGAGTTATTCAAAAGCAATTATGTGTTAGATAATTATTCAATTATCTCAAAGTATCAAATGACATTGTTCATGCGATGCTCTAAAACAATGATATAACAAAAAACTTTATGGGTGGGATAATACTAACCCATCTTATTAAGTCGTGATAAGGGATGACACACTGGAGTTGTTTTATAATTTCTTATTTGTTAGGAGTACCACATAAATAATATCACATGGTAATATGAGGCCACCTAAACATTTTCCCCAGTACACCACCCACATAGTGAAAACTAGGGTTGCACAAAGTCTCAGAAAAACTTGAGAATCAAACCAACCCGACTTCTATGGGGTTGGGTTGCTTTGGTTTTTTATTTTTTATTACTTTGGTTTAGTTTTGCGTAGACCAATAGATTGATTCAACTCTTGATTTAGGACTTGACTAAATTAAACCAACCCAACACCCAAACTTAGTTATAAATATTACATAAATAATTTATGTCGAGTTGTCGTCATATTACTATTGAAAAATAAATACTAACGCAGACATTGATACACCTGATCATGCCATATAAGAAAAAAATTATAACAAATCATTCTCATTCTTTAATTTATGCTATTGTACACTTGTATTTGAATAATTGAATGATTGTTTATAATTGTTAGCTTGTATTATAATTTGAAATGTTGTGTTTTTCTTTGTGTTGTATTTTAGAATGTTGAAGATGCTACGCTAAAGCTTCCAGGGAGTATTGAAGTCAAAATAATGGATAATTGTTTATGATTGTTGGCTTGTATTAAAATTTGAAGCAATATTTATTTTAGTTTCTATGTTATGCAAGTATAGTAAGTTTTGGTTTGTTTATATGAGTTAAAACAATGGATAATTGTTTATGGTTGATGGCTTGTATTAACATTTGAATCACATTCTTTTTTTTTTTTGTTTTTCCTCTACGTTATGTAAGTTTTGGTTTGGTTTGACTATGTAAGTTAAAACATTGGATAATTGTTTATGATTGTTGTTTGATTTGTATAAAAATTTATTATTTGATTGTTTATGTCAACATTTTTTTTCTCTCATTTATGCTTTTGATGTATACTTCTGATCTATTGATCTATGAACTAACTCTTCCTTCCAAACATAAGGTATATATCACTGTGAACAATGATTTTGAGCATTGTTGGCATTTATTTGTCTAAATCTCAAGAAATTTAAGCTACTGATTAACTCTATCTACTTCAATTTATGTAGTGTTGATAGCACAAAATCTTATAATTAAATCACTTTCATTCATTATGAAAGAAATCACCATGGATTATAATCAAATACCACTTAAGGCATAATTAAAAATACTTTTGGTCATAATTAAAATAACAACCACGTTGGAGATTAGCATATAAAGAAATAATTGTTCCATGGAGAGACTAAGGTGGGCTTGGCAATAATTTTTGGTGTTGTTCTTTTGCTTTTTCTTAAAAAATAAAAAAATAAAATGATGTGATTTTTCTTCATTTTACCTTTTTGTGATATAAGCTATGTGTACATAATCTTTCCGTCATTTGAAAATATTTACTCAATTCTTTGTAATTTATGAATTAAAATGCACTACTACATTTTTCTTTTAAATTAGCACTCGTGCATTACACGTTTATATTTGTAATTGACACCAAATTAGCACTAGTTCATTGCACATGTTTGTATTTGTAATTGACAGCTTTACATGTAAATAATCTAGACCACTGGTGTAAAGTGGAGTATAGCTCAAAGAATTAAGAGAAAGGTACTTAATTTATAAGTGTCGCTAACAAATAGTGGTGATTTTTTTTTTCTCTCAACAAAGAAAAGATTTATTGATTAAAAAAGGAAGGATACAGAGGATCAGATTAACGGTTAAAAGGGATATCAAACGACTTTAAACTTACAAAATCTAACCCTGCAAGTATGTTGGCCACGAGCCAACCCAAACAAACAAAAAGAAAACAAAGGGGTACAATACTACAACCCAAAAACAGAGCCACATAACAGAGTCAAAAACAGCTATCCTTTCCTCCTCAAATTCTTCAATTTCAATCGATTCACCCCTTCAATTCTATACATGAAGCCCTCCATGGAAAAAAAGCCCTCTTCAGTCTTCGCCTTCACCCAAAATGCTGTTGTGATCTTGATTTTTTCGATAAGCTCCACCCTTCCAACAACTAGCCCTCTAAAAATCGTATAATTCCTTGAAATCCATATGTCCACATGTAAGTACAACTACAATATCGTCCAAATTAGAAGTCAAGAAAAAAAAATTAAAAATTAGTAGACCATGTGGATTTTGACAAAAGAACCAAACTTGATAACTGTCCTATCCTTGCTCAATTCTACAAATAATATGATGGCAAGAGCAAAATTTCTGTGATAACTTTCTTGCATGAAACAGATGGAAAATTCATGTGGTCCCAAAACTACTCTTGAAATGAAGGATTTTATTTTGCATCCAATTCAACACTGTCTCATCACGAGTAGTTACTCTTTTAATTTTGTTGCTTTGAAGTCAGAAAAATTAATTGAATTTTATCGAGTAATACTGACAACGACCAAATTGGTTTTGATTGCATTGTCTTAGTTTGATTCACCTCCAGCTATAGCTTCATTATTTTCCAACTTCTAACCATAGTGATACATAAAAATTAAAATTAAAAAAAAAAATTCTACTCAACAAATATAGCACTCAGCAACTTTGATTTCTACTTTGAACCATCAACTGAATGGAGTACTCAAATATATTAAACAATAGTATACTCAAACTTTATACTTACTTCTAGCTAGACAATCCGAGTAAATTGACAATTAAAAAAAAAACACACAGATTGTCAAAACAAGAGTATTTATGGAATTTCATATAGCTAATCCAATGATAGAATGACAAAACAAACATGAATTCTTACTAATTCGGTGGTCATCAAACAAACACAATTTTTCTTAGTCCCATCACTAACAACACCCCCACATTAACAATCCTATCCAACCTAACCCTAAAAACAAACAGGGATTTGCATGTCTTTGCCTGAATTCTGTGTGGTTTTATCTCTGTATGCATCACAATTAGGGTTAGGTTTTCGTTGAAGAAGATTTGAAGCTGTCTGGCCGGAAACTTTACATTGATATCTTCTATGTTCTTTTGCTTCTTTCTTCCTTCTTTTTTTTATTTTTTATTTTTTTATCATTATTATTTTTGGGTGCACCAAAACGACTACAAAGTGCACTACACTCATTGCATTGCAGAGGATCTAGACTCCATAAATCTACCTTCCCCAAGTCATAAGTTCCCACAAAACAAACAAAGTTTAACAATGGATTTCTAGGAATATCTCCAAGGGACTCTTTAAACGAGATGTGTTAGCTATTATAGCTAATATATTACAATAGTTATTTTAATAAAAAAGTTTAAGGCTAGCTGTAGGAGGCTTTTTGAATAGTTTGTGGTATAGATAGGTAAACAAAGAGTAGCGTTGGAGTACATAAATAAAAAAGGAATTAGGAAAAATAAAAAATATATTTTCTTTTATATTTGAGCTAGTATAATCGGAATTGCTCTAACAAAGGATTTCTAGTCCAGCGACATATTTTCGTCTCTCTATATACAAGAGGTTAGGAATTTGACTCACAAAAAGTGAAATTGAGTAATAATATTTTTGTTTATATTTGTACAATTTATGACCTGTTACAATCGCCGCTTAATGACTACTTTTGCATATACCCTTGGCTAAATATATAAATTGCATTGGAAATTTTTACATTAAAAAAAAATAAAATTACAAAAGAATTAACTAGAGTCTGAACCAATCCCAAATAAAAAAATGTTGGGTAACACCTACGTCAATCTATAAAACGAAGGTTGGAGTTGGTATAGATGTCACGAAAATTCTTTTCCAAAAATATCCCAAAACTTATTAACTGTTATAAATTATTTCAATTTTCTCCCAATGTCTCAAATAATTTTCATAATTATTAGATCCAATTACAAATTACACATTATGCTCACCTCTAGTGCATAGAAAAGGCGAGACTACAGTCCACAGTAACACAACTGTATATTTTATTTCCATATATCTAATATAGTTTGTTCATATGGGAGTAAAATATCGTCTCCCAAGAACCACCTAATTCGGTTATCACCAAAATTGTCATAGAAGTGTTACTAGAGAAAATATCATTTTATTTTTTAAATTATCAATCAAAAATCAATTTAACTCATGTTCTTTTAATAATATCAATTTTACTACCACCATTAGCTACAATTTATAATCAAACGAAAATTGCTGACATGACACCAAAATTTCATTTGAAATTTCATTTTACCTCCAAACTATCTTTAAAATATCAATTAGACCCCTTAATTTCTATTTGATTATAGACAACAATTTAAGGTAGGGTAAAATTGATGCAAAAACAAATAGTTTAGGTATAAAATTGATATTATTAAAAGAACAAGGATTGAATTGATTTTTGAGTAATAGTTTGGGGTAAAATGATATTTTCTTGTGTTATTATATATAGGCCTAATTACACTAAGACCCTCTCAACTATTAGTAAATATCAATTCACCCTTCCTCCCCAAAAAAAAAAATATATATATATATATATAAATTGTACAAATACACCCTTTTGGAGGTGGTTTGAAGGAGGTCTACAAGGGTGAAAGTGTCACACTTTTATAGTTGAGAGGGTCAAAATGTACAAATTCATAAATAAGAGGGGTAGAGTGATATTTGCTAATAATTGAGGGGGTCTTGGTGTAAATAACCCTTACATATATAGTACTAGCGTATGCCCGTGCCTGAAGGCACGGTGTAAATAATATTGGGATTAGAATATAATTGTAATCCCAACCCTTCAATCTTATTATATAGATTATAAATTTAATATAAAAACACTTTCATGAGGCAAACAAACCCTTCTGTCAAACTAATAAATAGACAAATATCATTGTATATGAGCCAATATGCAAAAACACTTTGATGAACACTATGATATTGTTTTTTGCACATAAATTGCTTCATACGGACAACATAAATGTTTCACTGAAACAGTGAATAGAACTCACTTGAGAAGATGGGATGCCATCAGCAACTCAAGCTCGCCACCCCATACATAAGGTTTTCGAATTCTTTCCACATACGCATCAAAGTCTCCTTCAATGAACCTAAAACCCATGAAGAGAATGAATAAACACTTGCATTCAAATTTAACCATGTGCAATAACACTACCTATACACTTATCAAAAAGCTCACCATTCAGTCTCTTTCCGCCTCGTTAAGACTTCATCTAGAACCTACAAATCACACTAACTAATGTACTTCAAAAAAAATAAAAATCAAGTTAAACCATACCTACTGTTTTCAATGTGTTTGATGAAGGAAGTCTTGAATTGCAGCAAAGGAAAAGATTGTACACAACTAAATTATCAATCTCAAGGGAAAAGGTTGATTTAAAGACTTGATTTGAACTCACCTAAAGAAGCAAGCAGCTGGCAGTTAACAGAATCAAGTGGTCTGCCACGACCCCTTTTGGAAGAAGAGGACTCAGAAGAAGAAGAAGAAGAAGGAAAAGGAGGTGAGAAAGAAAAACCTGGTGGTGGTGATGATATAGATGGCAGTTTCAAGTTACCATTGATTCATACTTTGTGGCTCCCTTTCTTCTTCACAAAGATAATATAAAAAATCTATATCCAGATTCTTTGTAAAAAATCTATATATAAATAAAAATCTATACAATCTATATCTAAATAAAATCTATACAATCTATATCCAAAACTAATCCATATTCTTCTGCATTATCTCAAATAAAATAAAAATATACTCACAAATAAAAATTCAAAAAGCAAACTTTGCTTGGCAATTCAACAACAAACTCTAACTAACTTAATTCCCCATGATTTACAAATCAATATAGCCCCAAAACCCCCATTTACTTTGTCCAAAAACCCAAATCACCCATTCAGATTCATTTTGCTTCAAGCTTGAACTGAAAATTCTGAATACTTCTGAAAATTCTAAATAAAATTGGAATATTTGTTAAGTAATACATGACCATAAGCAAAATATCCAACCAACACCTTGCCACAACAAAAACAAAATTTATCACAGCTTACCAATCCTCACTCCCAAAGAAAGAAAGAAAAAACAATAGAAAAACACAAAAAAAACCTAATAAATATAAAAAAACTTCATATCAGTATTTCAAAAGTATTTAGCAAACTCATAAGTGTTTAGAATTAGAATGCACCAGAAACAATAATAATGCCTTTGTATGATTTTTTTTTTTTTTTTTGGTTGATAAATAATGCCTTTCATTGTGAATGTGACATTTGATGTTTGAGGTTTTTATATTGGTACAAAACTTGGACAATGCACTATTGTTATGAGATTCAATTTGTCTTGTTTTTGTTTTGAAACAAAACAGCATGGTGAAGGACCTTTGGTAAAACATCTTACATTTTTTCTCCACTCTTTCATTCTCTTGAACACCGCACCTCATTACCAAACTCTGGATACTAATCTTAAAATGCAAACTCCCATAGAGAGAGTGAGAATATTTTACAGAGCAACAATATGAAAGTAGTTTAAAAACCCAAGTACTCCATTTCAGCCTTTATCTCATCCACTCAGCCAAAGAAAATGCACTTTAAACTCTGGATACTAATCCTATGCTTGCTTGCCCTTGTTTACTTGCAGGGTTATAATAACAGAACAAAAACCAAACAAAGAAAAGATAACCCCGCTCTTGAAATCATAGAGAATGTTAAGCTCTTTGTGATATTCACGTCTTTCATAATGAGTGAGAATATTTTACAGAGCAACAACAACATGAAAGTAGTTAAAAAAACCCAAGTACTCCATTTCAGTTTAAAAAATTCTTAGAATCTGAAACCAACAGATTCTGTAAATATTTAACCATATTTATAACATCTATAAATACCCACAAATCTGAAATCCATCTATAAATACCATATTTATAACTTGAGAAATATGAAATCCATCTATAAATACCAAATCTGAAATCCAACTGAAATCCATCGATTAGCAGTAAACTTGAGAAATCTAACCATATTTATAACATCTAATAAACAAATCCGAAATCTAACCAAATCTGAAATCCATGTATTGACTAATTCATGAAAACATGGTACTTAATTAACTTTAGATAGTGGTAAATAAATGCAATAATTTGTGTACTTACAGCATCATAGACTTGATTTGCTCTGGCTTCCATGTTAGCAAAAACTCCTAGATACTTGATCCATTCTGCTCTCTGAGAAATGACAATATTAAATTGGCTATCTGATCCATCACCACCATGGTTACATAACTTCCTAGTAAATCATATGTTCATGCATACATCAAGTGGCAATGTATATTTGAATTGCTCATATCCAAATGTTAGAATTGCTTGATGATAGACAATTCATTTACTTCTAAATTGCAGTTAATGCACTCAACTGGTTAGAACTTAGAAGTCAGAACATAGCAAGTGTTTCAACTACAATACAACTAATCATAAAATTAATCACAAAAGATACACGGGAAACAAATATAACTACAGATATTAAACATTGGAGCTAGTTTCGTCCAAAATAAAAACAGATTATATAAAATAAGTATGCAACTAAAAGTATAAGACAACTAAAAGTAATTAACTCAATTATCATGATAAACAATAAGTATGCAACCCATTATATAAAATCTAGAGCCAGCATTATGCATCCATGAGTTCAAATTTGTGTTTAAAGAGTAAGATAACAATTTCAATGGAGATAAGAGTCATGGACTAACCCATTGAATGGCCAAAAACATGGGCTTTTCTCCAACCCAAATGATCCATTAGGGCTATTGCATCTTTTGCCATGGTTCTTGTTCTGCACACAACAAAAATAAATACTTTGAGGAGTACATCCACTACTCCAGCAGCTAGGAAATAATTTAAAACACCACCTCAACTGGTCCTCAAAGGCTAAAAGTTGTAATAGGCTCAGATTCTACCTTTACCCATATCATAGTTTCAACAACAATAAAACTAATCATAAAATTAATCACAAAAGATACACGGGAAACAAATATAACTACAGATATTAAACATTGGTGGGAAAATGTCTAGACAGACGACCGGATAGATTCAATCCACCCTTTTTAAAATTTAAAATTCAAAAATTATTTTCAAAATTCATAACTAAATAAATTTATTTTTTCAAAACTCAATATACAATTTCACAACCAAATCACAACTCTAAAAAAAAAAAAAAAAAAAAATCATAATACCAAAATTAAACCAACACACAACCTCAGTTTTCCCCCCTTTAGAGGTAACTTTGCTTGCCTCTTTCTCTTTCTCAATTTTGAGGGGTAATGGTCTGAAAAGCAAGAATGTATGGAAATAATTCGATTTTAGGCTTTATTTGGTTTAGTTTTTTAAATAAATTTTAAGTTACATTCAAAAAAATAAGTTGTTAAAAAATTTAAAAAATTTAAAATTTATTTGGTTATGAATTTTAAAAATAAATTTGAGTTAATTTTAATTTTTTTATTTTATTTTTAATTGAATAGGTAAGTGTAAAAGAAAATTTAATTGATTGATATGTAGAATATAAAAAAATAAGAGAAAAAAGAAAAAAAAATATTAATTGATTTATTAACAACAAAAAAAAGAGGTGAGAGAAAAGTAAGTTTTGAATTGCATTTTAAAAATTTATTAATCGAACAAACTTTTTTTTATTTTTTTGATTCAAATCATATTTTAAAAACTAAACCAAACAAATAGAAAGTGCAATATAATAGCTCTATCAAAAAACTGCTTTTTTAGACTATATGTAATTCTTTCATCATATTCTTTTGTCTAATTAAATTTTAAATTTAGATAAAAAAAATTTGATTTGATATGAACTATTTTAATATTTTTTTAACAAATTTTTTTATTTTCTCACTCTATTTTTCAAAAATTTTGAATCAAATTTAATAAAAAAGATTATCTTTTTAAATATTTAATGTTGTCAAATTAAAACAAAAGATTTGATGAGTTTATATTTTGATAAAATAATGACTCTTCTTCAATTTGAACCATTGATGAAGGGGTTTGGTAATGATTTTTTAAGCATTTTTTTATCAAATTTAATTTGAAAAGAGAAAAAGAGAAAACGGGTGATTGTTGAAAAATAGAATTTGGTACACAATATAGTAAGGCCTAATATGAAAACTTGCTTTTAAATTATATCACCTCTCTAATTTTTTTTAATGTATTTTTAAAAAAAAAAAAAAATTAACTTTTGACTAATTTTTCAAAACAACCATACGAAAGCAAAAAACAAAATTCACATTGAACTTTATTGGATTGTTGGACGGAGGTACTAAAGCTTGTTATTCAAAATTTCATTCGATTTGTTTATCTTTTAATAATAATAATTGCATCCTCAATTTTCAATCTATACTATAAAAAGGGTTCATATAATAAATTTAAAAGATAAATAAAAAAATATTGAAAATTTTAATGCATATTTACCTTTCAATCAAGATATTAATTTCTTATTTAAATTTCTCTTTGATCAATCAAATATTTAACCTTTACTTAAATTTTAAAAAATAAAATAATAAGAGACTAAAACCTTTTAATCATTTTTAATTTTTCATGACTTGAGGTTAAATTGAACAGCAATTGAAATTATTCTACCAAAGAAGAAGAAAATGAAGGCCTCAGAATTGCAGAAAAGTCAGCAAGGCTTTTTAAAGCCATTCGGTCCCGAAAGATGGTGTTATTGTTTTTCTGATATCCTCAGTGGCCAAAACCATATCAACAAAGCAGATCAAAACTAATAGCAGAGAAGAGAGGAATACAAAACCATATCCTCAGTGTTATTGATCAAAACTATATATATATATCTGTTTTTTGAATTCCCAAATGGTAATAGCAGAAACTCAAACAACAGAGACACACCAAACATTTTATCAAACACTTAATAAGCAAGGAATATAGAACCAAATGATAGTAAATGGGTTGATTTTGCGAAACCCAAACCCAAACCCAAACCCAAAATCAAAATCAAATTTGTGAAACCCAACCAACTCTTCATAAAAGTGTAAGAAAAATCAAATTCTTGTATATTAATACAGAAAAATCAACAATACTCACAGGGCTGGTATGAAGATGAATGATTTTGCGAATCGTTCTTTTGATGATCTTTGTGATGATCGATTGATGATCTCTGTGGCTATGGGCTGGCATGTGAAGCGCCTCACCGAAAACAAAAATCTGAAGCGCCTCACCTCATGAAAACAAAAAATCTGATCTCGAATCTCATGAAACCCAAAAAATTGAATCCGATCTCCGACATCGTTCTTGTCATCGAAACAGATCGAGGCTTCGGGATTTGAAGAGAAATGTCCGTCTCTGGCGATGTTGATGACTCTTTCGAATGTGGAAGCCATTCCTTTTGCAGTGGCTAATTGAAGGGGGTTGGGTCTACAGCAAGGGAATGGGTTCTGATGGAGAGAGAGAGAGAGAGAGAGAGAGAGAGGGTTGTGTGTTCAAAATTTGAAAATTGAAACAGAGAGAGATTTTGAGCAAAGAGGAGCACGTGAGGTGAGAGACATTTTGAACCATTAGATCTTGATCTCAGCCCTTGGATTGAGTAAGACATTTTCAGCCCTTGGATTGAAGCAATCTAAAGGTCCAAATTTTGACACATATATATTTTCAGTTTTTGAATTCAAAATAGCCCTTCCATTGTTATATAGATGTACCCAAAATTTTAATTACAATGATTCATAACTTTTAATGCGTAGTTAAAATTAAATTGATTTATATAATAAAAATATTGATAAAGTTTTATAATCAAATATCACAAAATTTCATAAATAAGAATAATTTGATTTTTTTTTTCCTGTATAGCGGAAAATAAAACAGAAAACAGAGGACTAAATCCTCTCCCAACCCAATTCCAGCATATCTGCAACTAGCAGCTCTCTAATCTCAGCAGGAGGTTCATTAACAACTAAGATGTCTTCAGGTTGAGTAGCTCCCAATTTGGCTAGAGCATCTGTGCAGAGATTGCCTTCACGATAAACATGTTGGGCAGTGGACTGGCAACCATTGAATATGATCCTCGCATCTTCCATCAGGCCTCTGTAAGGGTGTTTCTCTTCTGGGCCTTCTACAAGTTGTTTCACAACTTCTTGGGCATCGGTTTCCACAATTACTTTATTGAACCCTTTTTGGAGAATGATTGTTAAGCCTTTATACACTGCCCATAGTTCAGCTTCAAGGTTGGTACAGTTCTCCATCCTTCCATAGTAGCCGTAGATCCAAGCTCCCTTCTCATCCTGAATGAGGCCTCCAAAGCCATTGGGGCCCCTGCTCCATTTGCTTCCATCCGTGTTCAATTTCAGAGTACCTACAGTAGGGCAAGACTATTTAATTAGTCTAAATGGAGGTCTAGGATGAATAATAGATAAACGGAAAGTAAGATCAATTTCAGCAGCGTAATCAAGAATAAATTTCAAACTCTCAAATTGGCTAGATAATTTGTTTTCGAAGACTTTGAGGTTCCTGTTCTTCCAAATTTTCCAAAGAGTGACCAAGAAAACAGTGCTCTAAGCAGACTTGGTACCAAATTTAGCCTTCGTTTTGGAGTTAAAGATCAGCTAATGCATCCAATTTTCATCTAACATCTTCAAATACCACTGCTGGTTTCTGACAACAGTCCAAACTTCCTTAGCTTTGAAACATGTTCTAAATAGATGGTTGAGATCCTCAGTTTCACAGCAAAATGGGCAACAAGAGTTATCTGAAAGCCCTCTTTTCATTCTCATGTTGTTGGTTAGGAGTTTGCCATGTAAAACAATCCACAAGAAGCCTTTCAGCTTTTGTGGAATTTTCTTTTTCCACAACCACTGCCAATCCTCCTCTATACTAGCACAATCTGAAGCAAGCTCAAAGGCACTGGATGTAGAAAAAGTTGCATCGGGAGCCCCTATCCAGACCAACAGATCAAGGTTGGAATTGTATTTAGGGGGTTTCTCTTTGAAAATAGAGGCAGCCACAATTGGGGGGAAGATTTGATTAATTAAATTTACATCCCAATCACCTTCCTCATCAGTGATATCTCTAACCTTGGATATAGCAAGATTGATTGGTATGGGAGAATTTGAGGTCATGACTACCTCAATAGGTTTCTCACCACACCACCAATCTTTCCAAATGTCAACAGTAGTGCCATTACCAATAGACCATTTAGCACCTTTTCGTAAGATGCTTCTAGAATGCAGCATTCCTCTCCATACATGAGAGGTTCTGCTATTCTTTTGGTAGTTCAAAAAGTGGGTGTCTTTCAAGTACTTAGCTTTTAAAACCTCAATCCACATACCTCACTCATTGGTAATGAGCTTCCATCCCAATTTAGAAAGTAAAGCTAGATTATGATCTCTAGCCTTCTTGATGCCAAGGCCACCATGTTTTTTCTTTTTACAAACCTCATTCCAATTGACCAGATGAATTTTCTTTTTCTCTAGGGTATCACCCCAAAGAAAATTTCTATTAATCTTATCAAAATCGTTGCACACTCTTTTAGGTATCTCCATAGTATGCATGGTGTAAGAAGGAATAGCAGAACTAACAGATTGTATAAGAGTAGCTCGTCCTGCCATAGAGAGTACATTCATTTTCCAACCTGCCAACTTGTTTGTAATTTCTCAAGGATGTAGTTGAAGTGGCTTTGGGTCACCCTTTTAGTCAACAGGGAAACACCCAAGTATTTACCCAAATCAGCAGTTAATGGAATGTTACATCTAGCACTCAGATCTCGGGCCTTATGAGGATCAAGCTTAGGGGACACAAAAAGTTTAGATTTCTGAAACTTAATCTTGAGTCCAGACATGAAACTGAACTCATTCATAACTTTAGTAATAATAGCACAATTTTTTTTGTCCGCTTTAGTAAATAGAATTAAATCATCAGTAAAAAAAAGGTGAGTGATACAAGGGCCTCCTTTAGTAATAGAGATTCCTTTCCACCTCTTCTCCTCAACACTTAATCTAATCATGTTAGACAGTCGTTCCATGCACAAAACAAAAAGGTAAGAGGATAAGGGGTTACCTTGCCTTAGGCCTTTCAAAGGCCTAAACTCTTCAAGTGCTTCACCATTCCATAGGATAGATGTTTGCACTGAGGTAACACAACACATGATTAAGTCCACCCAATTCTCATTAAAGTTAAACTCAAGAAGAGTTTCTTTAAGGAAGTGCCAAGATATATTGTCATATGCCTTTTCAAGATCAATTTTTAAAATCATACTACCCATTTTACCTTTCCGAAGCCTCAGAGTGTGGATAACTTCCTGCGTTATAATGATGTTATCACTGGTATTTCTACCAGGGATAAAACTGCTTTGATTAGGCCCCACAATTTTATCAAGAAAGGGTCTGATTCGATCCACCACAATTTTGGTTATGATTTTATAGGTAACATTACAAAGGCTAATAGGTCTAAATTGTTTAACCCTCTCAGGGTTCTCGACTTTCGGGATAAGAGCAATAAGTGTCTTGTTTATCTCCTCAGGGATATGATTAGAGCTAAAGCAATTTTTAATGAAAGAACAGACAATAGGGCCAACAATATCCCAATATTTATGAAAGAAAATATATTGGAATCCATCCCTTCCAGGAGCTTTGAAAGCCTTAATATTATTCACAGCTTTCTTCACTTCCTCATCATAAACAGCTTTGGATAACTCAGTATTATCAGTATTAGACAACGTGCATATTATTTTGTTACACCAGTGAGTCAAAGAGTTGGTAATGGGATTCCCAAACAAATTTTTGAAGTAGGTAACAACAAGATTTTGGAGGTCAGTGGGGTTATCAACCCAGACCTCATCATCATTCTTAAGAACCTCAATTCTAAGTCTCCTTCTCTTAATAAGAATGGTAAGATGGAAGAACTTAGTGTTGCGGTCACCATGGATAATCCAGTTCTCTCTGGATTTCTGGAACCAAACTAGTTCCTCCTGGTAGAGGGTATGATTATACTGTTTCACAAGCTCTTTTTCGAGCAAATGAAGATTATGAGTATAGACACGGGATTGGGATTTTTGGATCCCTTCAATTCTTCCCAGCAGCCATCTCTTTCGTCTAAAGATGTTACCAAAAGTATCTTTATTCCAATCAATCACTGTCTCAGCCATGATTTTAAGTTTGTCTATAAGATCAGGACAAGAATGTTTCCAATTGTTCTCAACAATAGCCATGAAACCCTCATGGGTTATCCAGGCTGCTTCAAATTTAAAAGGTCTAGATGAAGGATTGAAGGGAATTTTACCTTGTGTGAAGATCATCATCAGAGAGTGATCCGAATAGGTTCTGGGGAGGTTACGAAGAAAGCCATCAGGGAATCAGGTTCTCCATTCTGCATTGCATAAGGCTCGATCTAGACGGACTAAAGTGTTAGCCCAGCCTTGCCTATTGTTTGACCAAGTGAGTTTAGGTCCAGTGTATCCAAGATCCATGAGATTGCAGTTGTTGATTCTATCATTGAATTTCCTGCTGCGCCTTTGGCTTTGAGTAAGATTCTGATTTTGGTTCATAGTGAATCCTCGCTTCTCAGCACTGCTAGCATAATCATTGAAATCTCCAGCAATAAGCCAAGGCTGATTCATATCTTGGGCTATGTAATCTAGATTTTCCCATAGTTCATCATGAAATCTAGGATTGGGATTTGTATAGACTGCTGATAGCATCCATTTTGGGTAGTTTTGCCTAGAGATTGTGGCGAGGATCATTTGAGAGTTGGCTTCTGAAATTCTAACATTGACATTGTTAGGATTCCACAACATCTAGATACCACCACTCCTGCCAATGGGATCTACATGTGCTGAGGTTGTGAGCCCAAGAGTGTTAAAGAACATACCCATAGATTGAAACTCAACCTTTGTTTCCATGAGTACTAAGATGTCAGGCTTGTGTATTTTGATTAGCTCCTTGATGTTCCTCTTGAACTTGTTGTTTCCAGCTCCACGACGATTCCAAAATAGCATATCCATAAGAGACATGTGAGGAAGGTTTGGGATGGGCGACTGTTCTGGGGTTCCCAGCAACTCCCTAACTCTGTTGTGGTTGTCCTCTATGGAGAGCTTCGAGCTCGCCATCACCAAATGCTGACTCTGGCTTGCTTCGAATTGCCACCATGGTTTGATCTTTAGTTTCACCTCTTCTATCCATCATTCTGCAGCGACAAGGTGAGATGCTTCTTTCTCTGGTACGAGGAACAGCATCACTCGGTGTTGTGAGATCTTGTGTTGGATTGGATTCATCACTTGATCCTCTATCTCCTCGCTCTTGGTTTGCATTTTCCGCCGCTCATCCTTAGGCTTATCAGGAGGTTTTTTGCTGTGTCTAGGGTTGGTGGTGATCAAACTTGGTTCTATGCGAGCCACTGGGTTTAAAGCTGAAGGTAGCTGGGTATGGTTACTAGGTTCAGATGCCTCAGTTAACACAGCTGCGGTAGATGTCATGGTCTCCTTGCGTGTCACTGTTTCCTGAGCTACTTTTTTCCCTCTTTTGATCTCATCTCTGAGCAAATCTTTTGCTGGTATAGCTATATGTTGTTGACCCATCTGGCTACCCACTGGTTCTTGTAGTTTTTGTCTATATTTGAAACCTGCTCCCTTTTGCTTGAGGTCCATTTATGTATAGCCTTGTTCAGCTTGGGCTGATTGATCCCCTTCAAAAAACCTTTCCTCTTGGGAGTATATTGAATCTGTTTCGTTGTTGCTGGGTTGGGTTTATTGAGGGCTTTGGGTTGTGATTCTGTCGCCTTCTGTTCGGGGCTTTGGTCCATGGCCCATAGCTTAGGCCCATTTCAACTTTGTTAGTGTCACTGCTACTTGGGCTCATGGCCATGCTTGGCCCAGTTAGGTCCTTTCGTCCTTCAACGGCTATCAGTGTCGTCTTCTCCAGCACTATCTGCAGCGTATCAGAGCAGCTGTCCTTCCGGTGACCAATCCTACCGCAAGAAAAGCAGAAAGTGTGTAAATGCTCATATTCAATAACATAATTATACTTACCGATTGCAAAGTGAGAGAGTAGCGGTTTTCTCAAGTCCATTTCCAAGCACACACGCGCATATTTTGCCCGCGCGGCCATGGCTGTGCTGATATCCACCTTTAGTGGTTTCCCCAAGACTTTGGCAATATAAAAGAGAACTTTCTCACTGTAGTATTCAATTGGGAGATTTGGGAATCTGACCCAAATAGCTGTTGTATCTTCTTCTGCAACATCTGATTTGAAATCGTGTTGCCACTTACGAACGGTGACATAGTGGTCCATTACTACCCATGGCCCGCATGTGTATACCCTATTATAGTCTTCCATCATATCAAATTTCACTATAAAGAATCCATTTCCAATGTCTAGTGTTTCAAAATCTACTTGTAGGCCCCAAATTTTCTTCATCTTATTGACGAATAGTTTGTACCCAATATTCTTGCCCAGTAGCCTGACTATGAGGCACTTTTTCCATGGCTCTCTAATTTTCCTGAGGAGTTTAGGTGGGAGTTTTACTCTTGGGATGCGATCGTTCGGGCTCAACTCTGGATCCTCAGCATCAAGATCATCAATCATATCTTCTTCGTCCGCGGATGATAGCTCTTCAACATCGCAATCAAAGTTTTTCTCATTGCTGTTCTCATTGAACCTTGAGTGAAGGAGTGCCTGTTTCAATGATTTTGTAGTGGTCATGTCGCCTATTTCCTTCTGCTCTTCGATCACTTCCATTAGTTCTTCTTCTGGGTTCGATTCCACTATGGTCTCTGTCATGTCTGTTTCAGGCGACTCAGATTTGCTAGTCAGTGGATTCGGTGGTTGTTCATCCATGGACACATCAGCTTGTTCCGATTGATCTCCCTTAATTTTCTTCGTGCTCCTAGCGAGGTGATCATCCTCTTCAGATGATCGGCCATGGGAGATGGTTTCAGTTGCAACGGTCATATTCTAGAGAGAGAATTTCTTCTACCAATTTAGGCTTTGGACAGTTTTTGAATAATGTGATTCATAACTAAAAACATTAGTCTCATAATTGAAGCAACTAGTGGTGGAATCAAGAAATTAAATCAGAGAGGGCACTTATTATTAATTACAACATGAAAAATTTTTACAAAAATATTTCACATAAATTTTTACAATTGACTTCAAGAAAGATAAATATATAATATATATATATATATATTATTTGTAACTAGTATATGGACAATATAAATGAAAAAAAAAGTTATGGATATGAGTTTTAAAATAAATTCTATAATGACAAAGTAATTTTTTATACAAAATTTCAGTAAAAATTCAATATAATAATAACACCACGTTATCATTGACATATGATATCACCAACCAATAGTAAAGAAACACATAGAGGATGAACCCCACATGTCAAATATAACTAACAATTCAATAAATTTCATATCTTCATTGAGATTAATTATATTTGCATGTCAATAATGATAAACATTAGTATTGTATTGAAATTTTCATAGATACTGATATGACTTATCATAATATCATTATTTTCAATAAAAAAAATAACCATTATTATTCTCATAATTTTAAAAATGTCATTGACATTTCACTCTAAATAATATTTATAATTTTTGTTTATTTAAAAATATTTCTTATGTTTACAAGAAAAAAAAAAAAAAATTCCAAAACCCAAGGGGCACTGGACCCTCTATGCCTCCGCCACTGGAAGCAACATCAATTCATAATCAATTGCCACAAATTTTACAACCAATTTTTTTTATAACCAAGCATCACATGATTTTTAACCAAAATTACAAAATTTCATGACTTTTTTTTTTTTTTTTTTTTAAAACTAAGTATCCAGGCTAGCTTGCACACATTTTGACTAATCTTCGGTTTCATTCTCAAATCTTTCCTACTCAACAACTAGGGCTGAGCAAGGAATCCGTGAAATCCGTAATCCGATCTAGTCCAGTCAATCCGATAGGTTGGATTGGTTTTTTGAATCCGCGGTTCGGTCCGGATTGTTGAAGAATTAAAATCCGTAGTCCACGGATTGGTTCGGATTGAAACCCTACGGTTTGGATTGGAAACCGATCCGGACCGTATACAAATAGTCTATATTTTTATTATACATCCTCCCCTATAGTCTTCTCTGTAATTCTATATAAAATCTAAACTCAAACCTAAAATCGTTTTATAATATCTTCTTTTATTACTTTGTTTGTTAGTTTTTAATTTTAATTTGTAATGGTCTAAATACTTATGGTGAAACCAGTTTCTTATGGTTGTTTAAATTCTAGAATAGTATATCGCTATATAGAAGAAAGAAACATATTGCTATTGTGAAACTAATAAAGCGCTATATTTATATTTTATAAAATTAAATTATTTATATATATATATTTTTTGTTATTTAATTATGTAAATCCGTGGTCCTAAACCGATCCAATCCATATTTAAATGGATTGGTTCGGATTGGTTCCATGATTTAAACAGATTGGATTGGTTCCAATTTTTCAGGAACCGTAGATAATGGATTGGTTCTGGTTTTATCCCAATCCGGTCCAATCCGGACCATGCTCACCCCTATCAACAACCCCTTGGGGTCTAAGGTAAGGTTTGGGATTTGAGCTTATGAAAAAAAAATTGAACATCTATTTATAGTAATGCAACTTACTAATTTGCTAACATTCTATTCTTAGGGCGAAAAATTAAAACACTCCTTTTAAGAAATGTGTATAGTAGAATTAACCGCAAAAAAATAGATATTTATTTATTTAGATTGTATTTAAATTTTGAATTTGAAATAAAAAAATTATAAAAAGAAGATAAATGTATATAAAATAACTCATATTTTATTCATATTTTTCTTTTTCTTCTCTGCAATTTATTTCCCAAATGTAAGATGGAAATTCAGCCTCAACTTCTATTGGCTTCATAAATTCTTGGGGTATTACACAGAGACCTTCTAAATTATTGTTAAGTATCTCTGTCCTCCTAAATTGAAAAAGGGGTAAATTACACCACTAGTCCTAATTTGAGCAAAATTTCATTTTGGTTCTCGTAGTTTCAATTTGAACCCTACACTTTTAATTTTGTGGCAATGCGTCCCTTTATCATGCATTGTTAACATTTTGAATAGAAAAAAATCACATGCAAAAGTAAATGGACCAAAATGGAATTAAAAAAACACAAAGACTTTTTGTTCTTACAACTTGCTCACGTGACACGTGTTATGGCACTCGGGTGCTACTTTGGAAGTGGGGCCTCACGAGTCACATGATGAAGTAAAGACATCGGATTTTTTTTTTAATATATGGATTTAGATGAACTTCGATATAATTTTTTTGGTACAAAAAACTTTGGTATAATTTGTTAACATACATCTTCAAGCTACATGTTAAGGAATTAAAAAATAAAACTTACAATTTTATAAAAACAAGTGAAATAAAAAATATATGATCTTTCTAAGTTATTAAACATGTGTTTTAAGAACACATATGTTAAGGAGATCTGTATGTGTACGCGGTACTTACCAGGTAGAAACATGAGAGACTTCAGAGAAGCAGTATAAGCGAAGGACTTCACATGAGGTTTTAAAAGATTTTACAAAAAGTGTAAGTTACTCTATAAATGTCTCAATTCTCTTTTATTACAAAACATGCATTACTAATAACTTACCTTTTAATGTTCAAATAGTTAAAGGAAAACTCTTTAGCGTGCAATGCATATGATATGCAATGCTTATACATATTTGTGGTATCAATTATTTAATTTTATTGTTTATTTTATGTAGGGGTGTAAAAATGGCCCACGATCCGTGGGCGGCCCGAAACCCGCTCACGGCCCGAGATGGACCCCGCCCGACCCAACCCGAGCCCCTAGGCTAGGGCTTGGGCCATTGTTTTGAAGCCCGACCCTGCCCATGGGCCCAGCCCGTTTGGCCCAGCTCATGGCCCAACTCATCGGCCCACTTAAGGCCCACGTATGGCCCAGCTCGAAGCCCGGTCCGCCAAAGGCCCAATATATTTTTTAATGAAAAATAATAAAATCTTGGTAGAAAAAAATTTAAAAAAACAAAAAAAATTTGTTAGGCCCACCCAAGCCCGAGGCCAGGCCCAAAGGCTCGGCCCGCCGGCCTGAATACCCCTGGGCTTGGGCCTGGGCTTATTTTTTTGGCCCGTGGGCCGGTCCGGCCCTGCCCAAATTTTGGCAGGAGCCCGCGAGGCCCGACATGGGCCGAGCCAGATTTACACTCCTAGTTCTAGTAAATAAATTATTTTGAAGATAACCTGTTTAGCAGGTTACCAACAGGTCAGCAATATTAAAATTACTAGTTATGGCATAATAGAACTACAAAATTTCATAACTAATCTTAAAAATACTTTATTTGGGGTGTCCTAAATAAGTGCATTTTTTGTCTTTTTGAACTAAAAAGTTGAGAAAAAAAAAATGAATGTTTGAGTTAACTTTTTGTCGTTTTACGAAAAAATGTGTAATAAAAAATTGTATAAATAAAGTGTATAGGCGAAGAAAGTTGAGTAAGTTATACGACTATTCTGCTAAGGCAGCGTGTCTTACACAGTAAATTATTGCCTCTTTCGAAGCAAAGTGTTTGGATAGTGATGGTCGATCCGTGAGGGCCACCACGGGTCCCATTTTAATAATCTGAACCGTTTAATATGTACAACTCGTTGAGTATTATATGCCTGTAAAAAATAGCTATATGATAGGATTAATTTTTTTTCAACAATTAACTATCACACCATCCGTTTTGTTTATACAAAACTGATTTGATCATATAGTTAACGATATTCAATCAAGATGATTTTTTACAAGCATATAGTACTCGACGAGTTTTACATATTGACGGTTCAAATTATCAAAACGGAACCCTTAGTGGGCCCCCAAGGACCCAACATTACCATCAAACTTTGTGGCTTTACATATGTAGTTATTTTTTTTTGCCCAAAAAGTGTATGACCTGCCTTCCTACTGGGGCAGTACGGGTGACAGTGTAATTCAAACTTTTGTATTACAAAAATGAATAAAATATTTTTTATTTTTGAATAGTAATGACTTTTTTGTTTTTTGTGTAACTTTTTGGCTTTTTATATTTTTTGGGACTTGCCAAACCTGGCTGTAATACTACCATAAATATGCATAAAAGTAAAAATAAAAAAAAGGACAAATAGTCCTCGTATTTTGGTCTTGTGTAATTTTGGCCTCTATAGTTTGCTCGATTTTGACACTGAATTTATGATTTTTTCTCAATTTAATCCAAATGCTTACAATTGTTAGCATTTTTTAATGAAAAATATGCACACAAGTGACATGTGTCATGCTTTTCAAGGAAAATTTTTAAACTTGTTTAACTCAGTGAGTTAACTTCAACCAATTTAGTGATAATTTTTCATAAAAAACACTAATAACGTTATCAATTGGCACAAATTAACACAAAATCTAAAATTAAGATCAAAATTGAGCTAATTGAAAGTGCAGGGATTAAAATAAGAGACAAAATGTAAGGACTATCTATGTAATTTGCCCTCCTAAAAAAAAACCCATTAAATTATGTAACGGATCATTAAGTGTCGTAATGAACGATATGGTAGCATAACTTGTGTGTTAAAACACCACTAGGTATGGCATAATAGAACTATAAATTTGTGTAATGAATCCACAAAAATACGTAATGATACCATTAATTTGCGTAATAGTTTAAAAAAATTGAAAAAAATCATTAAAATATGTAGCTGATCATTAAGTGTCGTAACTCATTATAACCAAAAAAACAAAAAACAATACTTTGAAATAACTTGTGCATTTAATATAAAAAAAAAACATTGATATGTGTAAAAATTAAGAAAATTAGGAAGAAAAAAAACATTAAAGTACAAAGCGAACTTAATCATAAAGAATGAATTATACTGGGGCATAACTTACGCATTTTATATCAAAAAACCACTCGTTATGGCATAATAGAACTACAAAATTGCATAACAAATTTAGAAAAATGCGCAACACTACCATTATTATTCGTAAAAGTTTTTAAAAAAATTATTAAAGTACATAGTGAATCATTAAGTATTGTAACTCACCATAATCATAAAATAATGAATTATACTTTGACACAACTTGGGCATTTTATATTAAAAAACCACTAGTTATGGCATAACAGAAGAACAAAATTGCGTAATGAAACTACAAAACTACGTAACGCTACCGTTAATATTCGTAAAAGTAAAAAAAAAAAGAAAAAAAAGCCCATTACAGTACGTAACGGATCATTAAGTATCATAACTCACCACTTTGCACCCTTGCATTTTGCACCAAATCCTACTTTGGCCCTTACAATTGAAATCATGGCAGTTACCCCTGCACTTTTGATCAAATCTCACTTTGGTCCTTACATATGAAATCGTGACAGTCAATCCCTTACACTTTTGCTCAAATCCCACATTGGTCTCTACACAAGTATCGATGTCTCTCTTCAGTTATTTTATTTTTAAATCTTTAACAAAATCCAATCATGTGACAAAAATGTGACTACGAAATGAGAGTAAGAGAGAAAAATCATCCATGTTTTCCACCAATAAACTTTGTCTTACGTGATAAACACGTGAGAGTCATATAATACTATATATATATATATATTCGTATGCTAAAAATTGGAACGAAGAAGCAAGAAAATAGATCTTTTGAAATAAATAAAAATGCGACAAAAAAATTAAAGAGAAAGGAAGATGAATAGACAGAAGATTGTGTTACTGTGAAAAATAAAGTTTCATGATTAGAATATATGCAAAACCCTAATTCATCTTTTTAATCACTCACAATTTGCGTTTTATTTTAGCATAATACAATCATAATTTGATGTAAATTTTGAGACATTGTGTGTATTGATGGAAAATGTAGATGATTTTCCTCTCTTACGCTCATGTCGTGGTCACATTTTTGTCGTAGGATTAGATTCTATTAAAGATTTAAATAATTGAGTAACATAAAAGGGGCATTGACACTTATATAGGGACCAAAGTAAGAGTTGACCAAAAATATAGGGGATTGATTGTCACCTATGAAGCACCGACACGTCCCCAGGCCTTGCGTACGAGTGTCAGACACGGACATGCGTTGGACACATAGTAGACACGTGTCCGACACTCTCTTTAACGTGTCCCTTGTTTTTTTTGAAATTTTCCAGTCGGACACACCATGGACATGCCGGGACACTTTTTGGACATGCGTGAGGTGGATTGAAGAAGCCCTAACTGTTGAAGAGGAGATAGAGAAAAGATCAAAGAGATCGAGGGAGGAGAGGAGACACAGAAAGAAATCGAGAGAGGAGAGGAGAGGAGAGGAGACGAAAAAAGAGAGAGATAGAGGGAGAGGAAGAAGCCTAACCTGTTCAGATCAATCGAAGAAGCTGAGGTGTTCTTCTTCATCTTCTCTCTTCTTTTTCTCCTTCTTCTCTTTGTCTTCTCTGTCTCTATCTCCTCTGTTCTTCTTCTTCTCTTCAATTTCTTCCTCTTCTCCTCCCTTTCATCTCTGTCTTTTCTGACTCTTTACCTTTTTGATTTCACTCTCTCCTCTGTTGTTTCTCTTTTTTTTTTTTTATTCTCTCTTTTTCTTGATTCACTCGTTTCTCTCAACCTCTTTTTTTTTCTTCTTTATTTTCCTGATTTCTCCCCTTTTTTTTTCTTTTCTTTTTTTTTATCCTTGTTTTTTGTTAAACCTAAAATTTATAGAATAAATTATTTTTATTTAAAAAAACTCATTTTTTATTAAAAAAATTTAAAATGTGTTTATTAATTTTATTATTATTGTACTTGTATAAGAATTAATGATTTTTTTATTTTATTTTAGACGTATAATAAATAAATAAAATTATATATATTAAATGTGTCCCCAGCGTGTCATGTCCCCCATTTTTTAAAAATTGCGTGTCCGCGTGTCTGTGTCGTGTCGTGTCTGTATCGGTGTCTGTGTCGGTGTCGGTGTCGGTGTCCGTGCATCATAGACTGTCACAATTTCATGTGTAAGGACCCAAATGGTATTTGATCAGAAGTATAGAGGGTTGACTGTCATGATTTCATGTGTAGGGGTCAAAGTGAAATTTGGTGCAAAGTACAGGGGTGCAAAGTGTAATTTACCCATGATGAAATTATATTTTGGCATAATTTGTGTGTTCTAACTCAAAAAACCACTAACTATGGTGTAATAGAACTACAAAATTACATGACAAATCAACAAAAATACGTAACACTACCATTAATATTCGTAAAAGTTTTTTAAAAAAAAATTAAAAACCATTAAAATGCATAGCGGATCATTAAGTGTTGTAACTCACCATAATCATAAATAATGAATTATACTTTAGCAGAACTTGTGTTTTAACTCAAAAAACAAATAGCTATGGCGTAATAGAACTACAAAACTACGCAACAAATCAACAAAAATACATAATGCTACCATCAATATTTGTAAAAGTTAAAAAAATTAGGAAAAAACCATTAAAGTACATAGCGAATCATTAAGTATCATAACTCACCATAATCGTAAATAATGAACTATACTTTGGCATAATTTGGGCATTTTACATCAAAAAATCACTAGTTATGGTGTAATAGAACTACAAAATTGCATAATAAATTTACAAAAATACGTAACGCTACCATTAATGTTCGCAAAAGATAAAAAAGTAAGAAAAAAAAAACTACTAAAGTACGTAGTGTATCATTAAGTATCGTAACTCACCATAATCATAAATAATGAACTACACTTCGGCATAATTTGTGCATTTTATATCAATAAATCACTAGTTATGGCATAATAGAACTACAAAATTGCGTAACGAATCCACAAAAATACGTAACACTACCATTAATATTCGTAAATGTTAAAAAAATAGAAAAAAAAACCATTAAAATACGTAGCGGATCATTAAGTATCATAACTCACCATCATCATAAAATGCTTATGTGAGATCCCCAAATGTGAGATCTTGTTAAATAACATATGCGAATCTTTTAAAGCTTGCATACTTTCTGCTAGGGACAAGCCAATCTTGACCATGTTAGAAAGAATTAGAACTTATTTGATGGATAGAATGGTAAAGAGAATATGTTCACGAAAGTGGCAGGATAACCTAGGCTCTAACATACACAAAATATTGGAGAAGAATAAGAATGGGGCAGCTACATATATCAAAAGCACTAGCTGGAGGTAGAAAATTTGAAGCTAGGGGAATGCATGGTAATCAATTTGTAGTGGACCTAAATATGAAGGCATGTTCTTGCAGAAGATGGGATCTGACTGGGATCCCTTGTGAACATGCTATTTCTGTGATTTGGGCTTCTGTGGAAGAGCCTGAGGAATATGTACATGATTGGTACAAGAAGAATACTATTTTGAAATTATACGGCCGTAATATGTATCCAATGAATGGTCCTAAGATGTGGGAGAAGTCAGGAAAAGGCACCATTGAGCCTCCAAAGTATTCTAGACCACTTGGAAGGCCCAACAAAGTGAGAAGAAGGGAACCAGATGAGGCTTCGAAGAATACTCACAAGCTAAGGAAGTTTCAAAAGGCATTGAACTGCAGAAAATGTGGACAAAAAGGACACCAACACTAGGACTTGTAAAGCACAAATGCAGAATAATGTAAGGGCCTTCAAACATATTGCTTAGAGTTTGTGGTGTTTTCTTATTGTTGCTTACTTACATCCAGTGTTTTAAAAGGCACGCACATGAGGCACAACGAGGCGCAGCCTTGCGCTTTGAACAGGTCGAGGCAAGGTGCAATATACAAGGCGCAGCTTAGGCGCTAAGGCAAGGGCTTTTTTTCGAGGCGCGGGCTTCATGGGCTTTACTTATTTTTCTACCCAACTGTTAATTTAGTGCTTTTTATTTCTTTTTTGAACTGCAAACTAAAAGTTTAGTTGTTTTGAATTTTATGTGGATGATCTTAAAACTTGAGGTTTTTGATGGATGTGAATGTGATGCTTCATATCCTTTGTTGGATATTATATTTCTAGTTTTAAGAAAATTGAATGTTAAGTTTACCAATTATTTGAAATGGTGAAGGTTGCTTTATTATTTTTGGAGTTCTATATATATCTGTTATGTTGAAAAATTTGCCTATTTCATAATTTTGGTTTTCTTCTACTACTTGTGCCACGCTTTGGTAAGGCGCGTGCCTCGCCTCGCCTTGCGCTTAGGCTGTAGGAGACCTTATCACCTCGGTGCGCCTAGCGCCTTCTAAAACACTGCTTACATCACCTTATGCAAGAGTAACAAAGGAAGTGGGCGAAGACCAAGGCCCCTTCTACTGAAGAGTGATACAGGTGTTGAGGGAAAACAAGGGCCATCTACAGGCCAGCAACATCAGCCATTAGGCCAATATACCTATCGGGCCGCCATCATCTTCTAAACCATTCAACATGACAAGGGAAATGCATATTAGCTCACCTCCACCATTCAGCTCTCCAAGGCCAGGGGCCATTAGGCCACTTGTGCCATTCAACACTCCAAGAATTTGAAAACTTGTCGTAATCAAGTTATAGGAATGGCTTTTTTGTTTAATGAAGTGATCATTTTTGTTTAATACACTTAATGAATTTTGATTGTCATGGGAATTGCTTCTGTATTTAAGGGTGGAAGAAGTGATGGAAAGTACTGATGACTTTTAGTTATTAAGGGGTGAATGAAGTGAAGTGATGACTTTTTCTAATGGAACTAGCTTTTTCATAAACTTAATGTTATATGAAGTGATGACTTCTAGATGTTTGCTACCTTTGTTAGATGTAAAAAAAATATGTTCGATTGTTTTCCTTATCAATCAAAATTTTAATTAGGATTATAAAGAATGATAGAGCTTTTGGCAACAAATGTTATGTTTACTGCTTAGGCCTACTGCCATTGTAGGGACAGAGAGTATGAACAAGTAGAGCCCCTGTTTCTATTGATGATAGCAACATAATAACAATCAATTACTGTTTTTTTCTTAAAACATAATTGTCAAATTCTTTTTTATCAACACTAGACAATTACTGGCAGTTGATCAATTTATAATACTAAACAAGTTTCATATGGGACAAATTTTATAATGTCTATTCACAGTGGATGTTGTGGGTTCAAGCCTATGTGGAGTGTTGAGGTGATTCCCTTTTCTTTTTCTTTTTAGGAGGGACAAAGTTGAAAAAAAAAAAAACCTATAGACAAAGTAGAGCTTTTGGAAATTTGAGGAGGGGGCACATGCCCCTCCGTACATCCGCCATTGGTTGTATGTGATGGCTAACTGGCGGCAAAGTTCCCCCCACTAGTCCTATTGTGAAATGTCCACCTTGGACATGTTGTTGCCCACCATGTGCAATTCATGTTCAAGCACTGCTGTTACATGTTCCAAAAGGCTGTGAACAATTAGACAACTTAGACTGAAATTCAAAAGTTTAGGGATGATGTAGACAAAATGTAAAAGTGAAATTAACCCCTTCATAAAATGTTATTGACATTGTAATGTGAAGTCTAAAAAAAAGCAAACAAACAACATAGCACAAACGATAGTGTCTTGCTATCGATTAAAAGCAACAAAATAAATTGGAACATCCCCACTAGTGCCCTGCTATCAATTAAAAGCAATCAAATTAATTGGCACACCCGCCAATGCCCTACTATTAATTAAAAGCAAGCAAATTCAAACAAACAAATAAATTGGCACACCCGTCAGTACCCTGTTATCAATTAAAAACAACAAAATAAATTGGCACACCCGCCAGTGCCACTGCTAGGGAGGAGGGAGTTATACCTTTACTTGTACGTAAACATGATGAAATTGAGGACCTGCAACAAAAGAAAATAGAACATGAACGTGGGAGTTAGTAAATAAGACAATGCTTAAGGAAATTTAAGATCATGGGAAGAAAGGGAAGAGTATATGTTCTACATGTTGCCTTCTCATCTTAACTATTACATTGAGACAATCCTTATTTTGTATGCTAAGATATTATATATTTCATGAAGTGAATATGAAACATTGCAAGTGTACATTATAATAGAACAATTTTAAGAGAAACTGATAAAGAAAGAGAACCTACTCAATCATTTAAGGTAGTCTTCCATTCAGTGGAATTAAATGGAATGAAATGATCATTCCATCAAAGTATTTCATTCCTGTGTTTGGTTAGACTAAATATATAATGACAAATACATTACAAATAGAATAATCTTTCACCATTTTAAGAGCATGGTTATTCCATGAAAGTCTAAGGAACCGCCATTCCATTCCATTCTATCTTATTTTAATGAACCAAATAGAGCATAAGTACTCTTTCTTTCAGTAGAATGATTGGCCAAACTATCTTATTGCCTCATTGGTATACTTCATGTTAGGGAAAATTTATGATTCTCTACAAGTAAATCAATCAATGGGAATAAAAACTAACGCAGAAAAATTAAATCAAAAGCAACACAAGAATTTTTACGTGGTTCCCTCAATGTAAGGTACGTCCACGGGATCGAAATCCGATTCCACTATCAACCAAATAAGTTTCCAAATGATTACAAACGAGACACGAATGGTCTCACAAACCACCCTTAGGTGAATTCCAAATAATCACAAATAAACAAGAGGAAAGACCTCACCAAATAGATAAACCAAAATCTTCAGAATCAGAGTTGAAGAAGACCCAAAATAATAAATCCAACTCAGCCGAATCCAAAGCAGCCATGAACGGAGTAATTTTCCGAAGCTTGAACAAATCACTCCACCAAACTTAAATGCCACCAAATTGATTGATCAACTCAAGCACCAATCAAAACTTAGAACCAATGAAGTTTCTAAGCACTAGGATCAAGAAAAACACACCCAGTGAATTGAGTTTCACTTTTGCTGCTGCCGTTTTTTTTTTTCTACATCTGGGCAAAAACATAAACAATATATATATTGTTGAATCTTGGTCTTGTTTTATCAAAACCCTAGTTGTATCCAAATTGAATTTGGTCTCCACAAATTAGGTATAATATATAAAAATATATTATAACTAATACTAAACCAAATTAAAACTCTTTTAATAAACCATTGGGTCCCACACTTCAATAAGGAGGTATACCCAACAATTCTCCCCCTACCGACTTAGGTGGAGATATCAACCATACCTGCCAAAGTTTGACACTTCAAATGTTTGTCTCTCGACAAAGTCTTTGTCAACATATATGAAATATTATCATCTGTGTAAACCTTTTCGAGTTGTAACAACTTCGAATCTAACACATCACGAATCCAATAGTACCTCACATCAATGTGTTTCGATCTCGAATGAAAAGTAGAATTTTTACTCAAGTGAATAGCACTTTGACTATCACCATAAAGCACATACTTTTCTTGCTTCAAACCCAACTCTTGCAAAAATTTCTTCAACCATAACTCTTCTTTGCAAGCTTCCGTAATAGCAATAAATTCAGCTTCGGTAGTTGAGAGAGCAACACATTTTTGTAATTTAGATTGCCATGTCCACAGCTCCCCCTACAAAAGTCATCAAATACCCCGAAGTAGATTTCCTAGAATCAACATCACCGGCCATGTCAGAATCCGTGAACCCATCAAGCATCGACTTAGCATCTTCAAAACATAAACACACCTTCGAAGTCCCTCGAAGATACCTTAGAATCCATTTTACCGCTGCTCAATGTTCTTTACCCGGATTAGAGAGAAAACGACTCACCACACCAACGGCGTGAGCAATATCCGGCCTTGTACAAACCATGGCGTACATCAAAGAACCAACTGCTGAAGCATAAGGAACTTTCAGCATCTTTTCCTTGTCTTTCTCACTTGTAGGACATTGATTCGAACTAAGCTTGAAGTGACCCGCAAGTGGATAACCAACCGGCTTTGCTTTATCCATGTTGAACCTCTCAAGAACTTTCTCAATGTAGCTTTCTTGAGACAACCAAATCAGTCCCTCTTTGCGATCACGAACAATTTTCATACCAAGAATTTGCTTTGCCGGTCCCAAATCTTTCATAGCAAAAGACTTGCTCAACTCCAATTTCAACCTGTTAATCATGATAGAATCTTGACCCACAATTAACATGTCATCAACATAAAGCAAAAGAATAATAAATTTACCATCCGAAATTTTTTCACAAACACACAATGGTCCGAAGTGGTTTTAGAAAAACCGTTATTCATCATGAAAGAGTCAAATTTTTTGTACCATTGCCGCGGGGCTTGCTTGAGGCCATACAAACTTTTCTTCAATTTGCAAACAAATTTCTCTTTCCTTTTCTCTACAAAACCTTCTGGTTGCTCCATGTAAATTTCTTCTTCAAGATCACCGTGAAGAAATGCGATCTTCACATCAAGTTGCTCAACTTCAAGGTTTATACTTGCAACCATGCCAAGTACAACCCGAATAGAAGACATCTTCACAACCGGCGAGAAAATCTCATCAAAGTCAATACCTTTCTTTTGCCCAAAGCCTTTCACAACAAGACGTGCTTTGTACCTCAGATTCTTGCTATCATTCTTCAATTTGAAAACCCACTTATTTTTCAGAATTTTCCTCCCTTTAGGCAACTTCACTAAATCATAAGTCTGGTTTTCAAGCAAGGAATTCATCTCCTCGTCCATGGCCTTTTTCCAATCACCTTTCTTTGCATGCTCAATTGTTTCTTGGTAGCTCTCAGGCTCCCCTTGATCGGAAATCAACACAAATTCATTGGGAGGATACTTTCTTGAAGGTTGTCGGTCCCTTGTAGATTTCCTCAACTCAAGTTGTGGTGGCGGTTCTTGAGTTGGATGCTTTTCTTCAATTTCTAGCTCAACTTCATTAGGATTAGCATCATCCTCCACATCTTCAATAGGTGGCTGCATATCTCCCCCATTTTCATCATCAACTGAAGATGAAGGAGATGGATCCATGTCAATGAGATCACTAGTTTTTGGCTCCGATTGATCACCTTTGCCAAAGTCTTCAATTGTTTGGTCTTCAAGAAACACAGCATCACGGCTTCGAATGACTTTCTTGTCGACTAGATCCCACAATCTATACCCAAATTCATCACGCCCATAGCCAAGAAAAATACATTGTCTTGACTTACTATCAAGCTTGGACCTCTCATCCTTTGGAATGTGAACAAAAAGCTTGGCAACAACACTTTCAAGTGCTCATAAGACACATCTTTGCCGGTCAAACTCTTTCTGGAACATCACCATTCAAAGGATAGGAAGGAGACAAATTGATCACATCAACCGCTGTCTTCAATGCCTCCCCCAAAGGGATCTTTGGCAATTTAGCTTGTGAAAGCAAACACCTTGTTCTTTCCAACAATGGTGCGGTTCTCCTCTCGCAACGCCATTTTGTTGAGGAGTCTTCTTAACTGTCTTTTGATGCCGAATACCTTGGCTGCAACAATACTCTCAAATGGCCCAATGTATTCACCACCATTGTCTGATCGGATGCACTTCAATTTCCTGCCCTGTTCTCTTTCAACCATGGCCTGAAAATGCTTAAATACTTCTTAGAACTTGATCTTTAGTTTTTGGTAGAGAAAGCCCAAACTTCCTTAAATAATCATCAAGAAAGTAATAAAATAAATGCATACCATGTGTTCTAACTTTTAAAGGACCACAAACATCCGAATGAATCAACTCAAAACATTTTCTTTCTAGAAACAACATTTTTATGAAAAGAAACTCTATGTTGTTTACCCGCCAAACAATGAACACAAGTTTTGAGATGTGTACCTTTCAAACCAGTAGAAAGCCCTTTCTTGAACAAGACTTGCAGCCCCTTTCACTCATGTGGCAAGCGCTTGTGCCACAATTCGGTAGAAGTATCCTCTTCAAGTGCTTGACAACACCTTTATAAATTTTTCCTTGCATCGAATAAATGTATGAGTCTTCTTGCACTTAGCCACCACAAAGAACCCTTTGTGAGCTTCCATATTCCGTCCAAATCTATATGTTGAAGCCTTCATCATCTAGCTTCCAGTAGAAGATCAAATTGAGGCGAAATGTCGGGGAACATGCCTCTCATCTTTAAGCAACAACTTGCAGCCCAAATTTGTTTCCAAGCAAACATCACCCATGCTGATAATCTTGGACAAACCTTCATTACCCATTCGAACAGAACCATAATCTCCTTTGGTGTAGGTAGTGAAGAAATCAACTCAAGAAGTCACATGATAAGAAGCACCGGAATCAATCACCCAATTGCACTCTTGGCCCACAAAATTGATACAATCATTTTCACAAACGACCATGAGATCATTGATAGTAACTGCCGTTGTGTCTTCTTGCTTCTTATCCACACTTTTGTTACGCCTTTTCTCCTTGTTCTTGAGCTTTCGGCATTCTCGCTTCATGTGCCCTTTCTCATGGCAATAATAACACTCAATGTCTTTCTTTGAACAAGAACCATCTTTTGATTTATCACGGCTTTGATCACGACCATGAGGAGTCTTACTCCTCCCTCTTGTTTTGCTTCGACCTCTCACAACAAATGCTTCTGAATGAGAGGAACCCGTTGATTTTCTTCTAGTTTCTTCATTCAACAAGCTACTCGTGACTTGGCCTATTGTGACAACTCCATCAGGTGCCGAATTACTAACTGTCACAACCAAAATCTCCCAACTTTCGGGCAAAGAACTAAGTAGCATCAAAGCCTGCAACTCATCATCAAAAATAATTTTCATAGAAGCAAGTTGGTTAACAATACTCTTTATTTCATTCAGATGTTCCGAAATAGGGTTGCCATCTTTATATTTTAAATTAACCAACTTACGAAACAGAAAGGCTTTATTTGTGGCTGATTTCCTATCATAAAAGGCCCTCTAATTTTTTTCCATAAATCATGTGCCGAAGTTTCAGTAGCAACATGATGAAACACACTATATCAATCCATTGACGGAACACAACGGCTTTTCGATTAAGCCTATTCCATTCATTCATCTTTCATACCCTCGGGTTTGCCACTATCACCCTCAATGGGTCCATACAAATCTTTACAAATAATAGGTCCTCCATTTTAGTTTTCCAAGTTACCCAATTGCTTCCATTGAAGCTAGACATACGACCCACATTCCCCTCCATTGATTTACACAAATAAATAAACCCAAATAAACCGTAAGCTCTGATACTAGTTGTTAGGGAAAATTTATGATTCCCCACAAGTAAATCAATCAATGGGAATAAAAACTAATACAGAAAAATTAAATCAAAAGCAACACAAGAATTTTTACGTGGTTCCCTCAATGTAAGGTACGTCTGCAGGATCGAAATCCGATTCCACTATCAACCAAATAAGTTTCCAAATGATTACAAACGAGACACGAATGGTCTCACAAACCACCCTTAGGTGAATTCCAAATAATTACAAATAAACAAGAGGAAAGACCTCACCAATAGATAAACCAAAATCTTCAGAATCAGAGTTGAAGAAGACCCAAATAATAAATCCAACTCAGCCGAATCCAAAGCAGCCACATGAACGGAGTAATTTTTCGAAGCTTGAACAATCACTCCACCAAACTTAAATGCCACCAAATTGATTGATCAACTCAAGCACCAATCAAAACTTAGAACCAATGAAGTTTCTAAGCACTAGGATCAAGAAAAACACACCCAGTGAATTGAGTTTCACTTTTGCTGCTGCCGTTTTTTTTTTCTACATCTGGGCAAAAACATAAACAATATATATATTGTTGAATCTTGGTCTTGTTTTATCAAAACCCTAGTTGTATCCAAATTGAATTTGGTCTTCACAAATTAGATATAATATATAAAAATATATTATAACTAATACTAAATCAAATTAAAATTTTTTTAATAAACTATTGGATCCCACACTCCAATAAGGAGGTATATCCAACACTTCAATCATAATGAAATGACAAGTGCCTAAATCGTTTAAGTTTGGAATGGCGCTATCAAGCATCTCAAAAAATTAAAAAAGAGAGAGATATTAAAATATTAAAAAAATACGATTAATATAAAAAAAAAACTTAAAAATTAATTATGTTTAAGGACTCAATTGCAACTCATATACAAGACTTAAGGCTTATTTTGAAAAGTAGAAAAAAAAAAAAGAGTTTATTTATTGTTTTTTTTATTATAAAAAAGTGAAAAAAAGATAGAGATGTGATATGACCTAAATAAATTAATAAATTGCTTTCAGTAATGTTAGGGATCATAAAAAAAAATCATGAATATGATTCTGAAAGATTTTTTACTCTTGGATTACACATATAATAAAACATCACACACTAATCAAATGATAAATTTTTTTTATAAAACATTTCATAATAATTTTTTTTATGATCTCTAATATTATTCAATAGGTTTTTTTTTCCACATTCCCAAACATGGCCTTAGAGAGATCAAAATTTTGACCCACGGTAAAAGTGAAATTATTGACTTATTAATTACATTTTACCTTTTTGTGGTTTCTAAAACGGTGGTGCTATATGCACAATTAGTGTACTAATTAGTGTACTAACATTATTTATGACATTATTATTGAACCTACTCATTAATTACATTACAAACAACAATGCTAGGTGATCTAAAAAAATATGGCTCGAAACGACGTCGTTTTGGGTGTAAAATGACATCGTTTTGACACATTCGAGCCATTCGACCCACAGAAATTCGGGTCACAAAACATTTTCCCATTACAAATTCCAAAAACCTCTTAAACCATGCCACATAATCAATTGGTACACTAATTAGTGTATTAATTGGTACATATAGTATTATTCTTTATAAAAACAAATTACCTTCCTTTGATTTTGAAATATACATTTAACCCTTTTTGATTTGAAGCGAAGGGTAAAGACTAACTCTGTTAACAATTTTTGCAAAAGGTCTATATTACCCTTAATTTTGTTTCACATTTTCTTTTCTAAGCCATCATAATTGCAGAACCATGATTTTTACTCTTTTTTGTTTCTTTCATTTTTTTCTTTTTCTGCTTTTTTCTTTCTGTGTGTGCTGTTTTCTGACCACACTGCCAAACAGGTACTCAGCTGAAGAACATCGGCAGAATAGATTGCGCCCGAACGACCTGTCACAGAAAGATAAGACTCCGGCGGTGGTTCGTCCACCCAGGGGCACTCCGATGATCAAGTCAATACTCAGTTATCTCTCAAAGATAATAATTAGTGCTTAACTCACTAGCCAGAAAACAAAAAGCGTACCTTAAACCCATAAGGGTGCCTTACTTTTATAGTCAGCATTGACCTGATCCCTATAGAAGCTTAGCTTCCCTTGGACTCTGGCCCAATGCCCATACTGGACTCTTTAATAGATAAAGATAAACTCCCTAAGAGCTTTATCCTTATCCAGGCTGAAGTCCTCCCAAACTCTAGGACTCTTATCCCTTATCTGTTCATCTCGGATTCCGGTTTTCGTAGGTAACCTCGGCCTAGCCGAGATTACCTCGGCGTCAAGACCAGGACACATGGCACCTCGACTGGCACTCTGGTGCCACCTTGGCCACGTGTTGCTACTCATAAAATATGTCCCCACAACTGCCTCCTAGGTTCTATTACCTTGGCATCCTGAGATGATGGAACCTATATCATTTGACCATATAGCACATCGGCTAAGCTTGCTCTATCCTTCATTACCGAGGTCATCATTCGTTGGCTCCATATGTCCAAGACTTATAGTCTGTTTTCATCAATGCCTTAGAACCAAGAACCAAGTTTTCCAAGGTTCTTTAACCGAGATCATTCCCATAGCCGAGGTCTTTTCTTCATTAAATCAAGAACTCCAAGAGTTTTTTACACGTGTGCGAGCTGTCACGCACAGTAACTCAATCGTTTTTGCCACGCGTCTCGCCCCTATTGAACTGTACCTAACACGCGCCATCAGGTCGCGTCATTTTTGCGTGCGCCACCTGACAGACACGTCGTCTTAGGCACATTCAATACCATTTTTCCGCCCTTTTGTGTTTTGATAAAAAACACTCCTCTTTCTTCGTCTTTTCACTTTCATAGCACCGTTTTCATTCAAGCTCTCTCTCTCTCTAACTTTCTCTCTCAAATCCTCCATTGTTGCCTTTTCGAAGCTTTTTGCAACTGCTCCATTCACCTCCTCCAGTGAAGCTTTTGCTGCTCTTCTTTGCTCACTACCACCGTCTGACTCTGGCGTACTTCATACCGGCCTTATTTTCCTCGATAAGTCACTGTTCTCCTCTTTTTAGTTTTGAATCTTGCTGTTCTTGTACACTGCTTTTGTGAATGCATTCACATTCTTGAATATACTTGTTTGCATTTTGAATCCCATCAAAAAGCATGCTTTGTTTGGGGATTTCTATTCTTTTAATTTGCCTTTAACTCACTGTCCTTATGCACGCGTATGCACTATTTTCACGCATCTTGATGTTCTTGATAGTTCATCACTATTCATGATTCTAAATCACACTTTTTGCCATGTTTTCTTGTTGTATTTTCCAGATTTCTGCCTTCAATTCTTGTTTGCATAGTCATAGGTTTTGGGATTTGTTTTAGAACTCCAATTCTTAGGAAAAATTGAAACGAACTCCCCTTAGATCCTCAAAAACTCTTGCCCCAGCATACGTTTTAGGTTTTGCCGAGGTCCTTCAAACCTTAACAAAATAATTCCTTCTGAAATCTAACACGTTGTCCCTATAGCCGACATTATGGGAATGTTTAGGTGGAGAGTAGATACTCCTACTAAGCTAGAGTACTTCAGGCAGGAGTTTTCTATACCAGTCGATGTTCAAATAAGGTTGGCTGGAGAGAATGACTCCATTATGCCGGGGAAGGACTACATGCCCTTTCCCGTTGTCTCGATTGTTGAGGGAGGAGTCAGATTCCCTCTTAACACCCTTTTCAGAGAGGTCCTCTACTTCTACAAATTGAACCCCATGCAACTAGTTGTAAACTCCTTTAGGATCATAAATGGAATCGCCGAGTCGGAGCGTTGGCAAAATGCTAGAACTTCTTTGTCTGATATTCAATACTGCTATACGATGTGTAGCCTTAAAACCAAAGCCGGTTATACATACTACCTCAAGCTGAGATCAACCCAATATAAGCTGATAGCCGACATCCCAGACCCTAATAAAGGCACAACTGATGACTACCTGATTGTGTCGAGCAATTGGGAGTTCATGACAGACGACGAACTCTGCCTCTTCCCATTACGCCGCGGGGTTTTTAGGGGTGATATGTGTAAGGACTTAGTTTCCCTCCTTAGAGTCCCTCTTACTTTTTTAATCATCATATTCTTGCTACTTTGTTTCTAATATATGTTCTTTTTTTGCAGCTCTCCCTCAGCCAGAAAAGGATTTTCGCCGACACTACACGCCAAGCAAAGACTTGGTCTGCCTTTTCGGCCTTCCCCTAGAGCTTTGCAAGGCTCCAATCCTCCTCAACTACATTCCAACATATCTGAGTCCTCTGCCCGACGTCCCTCAGAAGAGAAAATCTCCACCTTTCGCTACAACTCCTCCTACTACTTCATCACTAAGGCCTAATCAAGGCTTCACCTTTGACCCAGCAGAGCAGCCCTCGACATCTGCTCCCCAACTTATTCCACCAGCCCAGCGCCAATGCCGACGTTGTACTTCTGCCAACACTCCTGCTGGTAAAACACGTAGCCGAAAATGTCGGAGTGCTGAGGCGTTGGCTTACGACCCAGCAAATCCACTCACAACTCTACCAGCAATCCACTTTGGTACAAGGGTCACAGTCACCGCCACAGCCGACGAGATGGGTGAAAACCTGCAATAGTTGAAGATTTGCTCGCCAACCTTCCTAGCGTTGTTGCCATCCAGTCTTTATCCTCCCCTCAACCAACCCCTAAGCCAAAACGAGTGAAGAAGGCCAAGGCAAATGCCACAGTGACCCAGATTGATTCTAAGGACACTGTGCCTATCTCAAAGTTAGCCGAAGCCGAGAAGAGCGCCCCTCTACCGAGAAGCGTCTTGCCGAGGACCCATCTTCCGAGGCCCCACCTGCTAAAAAGCCGAGGTCAGACCACCAAGAGGGCAATAGCTTCCCGCGAGGCATGGTCTGGGCGCCCGAGATCATGCTTGACGACAGACCTCTCACCGTCGGTGACAGTGCTGCCAATCTTGAGGTCGGTGCGGCCTTGTCCACGGTAGTTCTTCTGCCCGAGGACATGAACTGAATGGCCGAGCTACACGAATATGAAGACTTTGCCTTCATGATGCAACACTCGGTCTTAGTAAGCATTCTTCCTTCCCTTTTGACAATTTTTCCATACTTAGTGAAATTTTACTAACTTGTGTTACTTCTTTGCAGGGCATCCAGCATGCCCATTCCTATGCCACCAAGACCGAGATGATGAGAAATGATTTGGCAAAGAAAACAAAAGAAGTAGCCAATCTCCTATCTTCGCTCAATCAGGCCGAGGCCAACAACCGTTCTCTTATGGACCAGGCCAAGGATGCCAAAACAGCTCAGAGTCTGGTCGAGGAAAAGGCCAAGGCGGCAAATGACGAAGCCGAGGCAGCAAGAGCCGACCTCGAAGCTGCTAAAGCCAAAGTAGTCGATCTGGAGGCCAAGCTGCAAGAGGCCATCGCCAATAAAGAGGCCGAGGTTAAGGCGGCTGACGAAAAGGCCTTCAAAGAGGGGTAGGCCGCCGTTCGCGACCAATACAAGGAACAAGTCAACCTGGGTTGCAACCGAGGTTACTTCCTCGGCTGGACGACGACCCTCAACAAGTTGGATATTGCTATGGACTCCGACCTTCATGATATCAACAAGCTCCAAGTGCCATTCCCCCCAGAGAATAAAGAGGCTGACGTTGAAGACGAAGATGATGCCAATGAGGGAGGCTGCCACTGATAACAAGTCTCCTACCCTCAACGAGCAAATAGACTTAACTCAGGATGAGGAGAATGACTTGGCCTCCAAGGGCGTCTCCCCCACTCCAACAACTTCTGAAGCTGAGATCCGTTGTGCCGAAAAGAGTCTAGATAAAACCTTGGAAGAGGTTGATGCAGAGCTTGAAGCCGAGAGGACTGCAACGCTACCTTCTGATCAAGCCAAGTCTAGTACTTAGAATTTTTTCTTTTCTTGTTCTGTTCCTTCTTAGTTTGTAATATTTCGTTTGAACAATGTTAGTTCTACATCTGGTTGGGGTGCCCCTTTTTTGTAACTAAACAAGTAATCCTTCTGCAGGCCGAAGTACCTTTCTTCCCTTTGAATGCAATTATAACTTCTTCTTTGTGTTTGAATGCTTTTTTCCGTTCTATGTATGTTTATTACTTCCATACTTAGAATAATTTTGCATGTCTTCATTTTATTCCTTTAGCTGTATATTCTCCTTGGATTAACATACCTCAGACATGCCTACTGACTGTTTATCTGGGCCTTGCCTTAACACTTAAAAAACATTGTAACAAAGTTTTCACAAGTGTTTATCTAAAACTTGTCACTTGACTTTCAATTATCAAGACTTCAATTAGCTTAAGGCTTGGTAATCTGGTCATCTCGGCAACCAAAAATGTACTTCTTTGTAATATTACCTCGGCGATCTTTTACTTATAAATTTTTTCTGAAATTTCAACAAGTGTTTAAGCCAACTCTAGCTTGTAAAATGTTTGACAAGACTTCCCAGGCTTTTAAACTTTCTTTATTAATCTCCAGCTCTCTGCCCCCTAATGTGAACTTAAGTTTCATTTATGTTCACATTAAGCATGTACCTATGATCTAATCGCCGAGATCAGATTCAAACAGAGACTGGATGAGGTTATCAACCTCGGTCTCTCTGTTAATCTAACTGATATGTACTTAGTATCATTCAAAGTTTTCATTCTGTCGACAACAAATCTAGGCTAATTCAACTTGGTTCAACTCTATTATATGCAAGTATAATTTCAACTCTGCCATATAATGAGTCTAAGTTATTCATCATGTTTCAATCAGAAACATCGCCAACTTAGTTCAACTCTATTATATGCAAGTATAATTCAACTCTGCCATATAATAAGTCTAAGTTATTCATCATGTATCAATTAGAAACATCGCCAACTTAGTTCAATTCTATTATATGCAAGTATAATTCAACTCTGCCATATAATAAGTCTAAGTCTAAGTTATTTATTATGTTTCAATTAGAAACATCACCAGCTTAGTTCAACTCTATTATATGCGAGTATAATTCAACTCTGCCATATAATAAGTCTAAGTTATTCATCATGTTTCAATCAGAAATATCGCCAACTTAGTTCAACTCTATTATATGCAAGTATAATTCAACTCTACCATATAATAAGTCTAAGTTATTCATCATGTTTCAATCAGAAACATTGCCAACTTAGTTCAACTCTATTATATGCAAATATAATTCAACTTTGCCACATAATAGGTATAAGTTATTCATCATGTTTCAATTAGAAACATCGCCTAAGGACTAGTCAATCGTTTTTCACAAGTTTAAAAAAATCGAGCTAAAATTTTATTATAACTACGGCTAATAACAAAAGACTTAAAAAAACAAAAGGAAATCTAATGATAGAAAAACTTCAGGTTGTAAGTGTTCCAGGGTCTTGGCAACTCTTTGCCTTCAATGTCTTCAAGCCGATATGCCCCATTGCCCAGGATCGAGATAATTCTATAAGGTCCCTCCTAGTTTGGGCCAAGCTTGCCATCTCTGGGATCATTCTTGTTACCGACGACCTTTCTCAGGATGAGGTCCCCAACTTGAAACTCTCGTGGGTTGACCTTCATGTTGTAAGCCCTAACAAGCTGCTGCTGGTATGCCCCCAGCTGAATTGCTTCTTTCTCCCTTCTTTCTTCTAATAGGTCCAGATCTCGGGCTAAAAATGCATCATTAGTCCCATTCTCTACTCCCTAGGTTCTGATCCCTGGGATGCCGACCTCTAATGGGATTACTACCTCTGTGCCATAAGCTATAGCAAATGAGGATTCTCCAGTTGATCTTCTCGGCATAGTCCGATATGCCCAGAGTACATTGGGCAACTCATCCACCCACTTTCCCTTTGCTGCTTCCAGCCTCTTTTTAATCCCATCCAATATAGTTTTGTTGGATGCATCTGCCTGTCCATTGCTTTGAGGGAAGCTTGGAGTGGAATAGTAGTTCTTGATTTTGTACTTTGCACAGAAGCTTTTAATCAGCTTGTTGTCAAACTGTGTTCCATTGTCTGCTATTATTACCCTTGGGATCCCAAACCTGGTGATGATGTTATTCCATATGAAGCTCTTCATATCAACATCTCGAATCTTTGCAAGGGGTTTAGCTTCCACCCACTTGGTGAAGTAATCTGTTGCCACTAACAGGAACTTCCTTTGTCCAGTCGCTTGAGGCAGCTGTCCAACAAGATCCATGCCCATTGGGCAAATGGCCAAGGGCTGGACACTAGGTTCAAATCTGCTGTTGGTTGGTGTATCAAACATGCAAACCTCTAACACTTCTCACATTTTCTGACATAAGCTTTAGCATCTTTTTGCATGTAGGGCCACCAGTACCCCTGAGTAATGGCCCTATGAGCAAGTAACCTGCCCCCAGTGTGGCTTCCACATACTCCTTCATGTATTTCATACAGGAAGTCTTCAACTTGTGAAGGATGCACATACCTCAGAAGGGGACCAGTAAAAAATCTTCTGTAGAGATGCCCTTCTGCTGTCAGACTGAATCTTGCCAACTTTAGTCTGATCTTGTGTGCTTCTTTATGATCATCTGGCAGTTTTCCATCTTTAAGGAATACTATTATTGCATCCAACCAGCTTGGTCCCATCTCCACACACATCGCCTCATGCTCTGTGTTCAGTGGTTCTACACTTAGACCTGACAAGTAGTCAACCATTGTTGTCCTTGCCTCTCCTGGTTTCATTGCACTAGCTAGGTTGGCCAAGGCATCAACATGACTGTTGTCATCTCGGCTAACTTGCTGTAGTCGGCAATTTTGGAATAATGCTATCAGTCTGCCCATTTCCTTTACATAGGCCATCATCCTTTCATCTCGGGCTGCGTATTCGCCTGTTGCCTGGTTGACGATAAACTGGGAGTCACAGAAGACCATTACCTCGTCTGCTTCCATTATTGCTGCCAACTTTAATCCTGCAATCAGTGCTTCATACTCTGCCTCGTTGTTTGAGGCCTTAAACCCCAAATGAATGGATTGTTCCAGCATCTACCCATCCGGTGATACTAGTACTACTCCTGCTCCCGTTCCTTGTCGGTTTGAACTGCCATCAATAAACAGGTGGAAGGAGTCGCCGACGTAAATACTATAGGGCCTGAGTTTCTCTTCTTTCCTCTGTTATGCTATCCCCAGCTGCGTTTCGCTTTGTTTACTTGGACATCGTACACCCCGGCTCAACGAAGCCCGATGTATGATGGCACCTGGTGTGAACTCAGCTACGAAGTCGGCTAGAACTTGGCCTTTGATTGTTGTTCTGGGTTTGAATTCCAGGTCATATTGGCCTAACACCACTGCCCATTTGGCTATCCTGCTTGTTAGATCTCCTTGTTGCAACAGGTACTTCAAAGGATGCTCAGTTAACACCACAATCTTGTGGGCTTGAAAGTAATGATTCAGCTTCCTGGAGGCCATTACTAAAGCCAGTGTTAGCTTCTCCAAGGGTAGGTATCTAGTCTCTGCATCTGCTAGGGTCTTACTCACGTAGTAAACTGCTATCTGTTCTCCCTTTTCTTCCCTGATTACCACTGCACTTACTGCATGCTCTGAAACTGCCAAGTATAAGAACAACTCATCTCCAGGTACTGGATTTGAGAGAACTGGAGCGGTGGTCAAGTATTTCTTCAAGTCGACCAAGGCAACTTCGCACTCTTCTGTCCATAAGAAGTCTGTGGCTTTCTTTACTAAACTGAAGAAAGGTTTGCATTTGTTAGAACTTCTGCTTATGAATCTATTTAGGGTTGCAACCCTTCTAGTCAACATCTACACTTGTTTTGCCGACGTTGGGCTCTTTAACTCTAAGATGGCTTTGATTTGATTCGGGTTTGCCTCAATGCCCTTTTTGGTGACCAAGTATCCCAGGAACTTCCCTGACCCAACTCTAAATGCGCACTTCGATGCATTGAGTAGGAGCCGAAATCTCCTTAGGATATCAAAGACTATCTTCAGGTCGATCAGATGATCCTCAGGTTCCTTGGTCTTCACGACCATGTCATCAATGTATACCTCCACTGTTTTGCCTATTAGATGTCTGAACATCTTGGTCACTAATCTCTAGTAAGTTGCTCCTGCATTTTTCAACCCAAAAGGCATCACTTTGTAGCAATATAGTCCTTTTGGGGTGATAAATGCAGTCTTATCCTCATCTGGGGGGTACATGGCTATCTGATGGTACCTTCTATAAGCGTCCAGGAAGCTCATCCTTCCATGCCCTAAAGTGGCATCCACTAGTTGATCAATCTTGGGCAGTAGGAAACTGTCTTTGAAACAAGCCTTGTTTAGGCTGGTGAAGTCCACACAGACCCTCCACTTCCCATTCTTTTTCTTCATAACAACCGTGTTTGATAACCATGTTGGGTAGTTTACCTCTCGAATGGCTCTGGCCTCCAGAAGTTTATCTACTTCCTCTTTTACTACCTCAACATGCATCAATGTAGGCCTCCTTGCTAGCTGGATGACAGGTTTGGCCGACCTGTCCACATTCAATTTGTGGCAAGTGATCTAGGGGTCAATGCCAGACATCTCGTATGGTGTTTAGGCAAACACTTCAAGGTTTGCTCTCAAGAACGCCTCTAATTCCTTTTCCTCCTCCTTGGCCAAGCCTAAGCCGAGAAGGAAGAAGTGCTCTTCATCCCCTTGCCGAACCAAGATATTCTTCAAGGCTTTCTCACTTTTCTCGGTTAGTTCTTTGCCGACGTCCTTAAGGACCTCCATATCCACATCTTCAATCTCTGTTGCTTCTGCTTCTCGTATGTTGCATGTGGATTTCATTGCTGCCATGGAGAAATTCTTTGCCTGCACTGATCCCTTCTGACCTCCTCAATTCCATGCTCTGTTGGGAACCGCAACAAATGGTGCAGTGTTGAGGGAACTACTCCCATTGTATGCAGCGATGGCCTTCCAAGGATAACATTGTAAGGGGAGGGGGTGTTAATTATTGTGAACTCAATTTTTACCTTCTTGGTGCCAGCCTGCTCCTCCAAACTTACTACTCCAAGGGGCCACGTCGGCATTCCGTTGAACCCAACTATTGGACCATTGGATTGTTCCAGATCATCTTGGTGAAGGCTAAGTTCCTTATAACACCTGACATACATGATGTCACAAGAGCTGCCCTAGTCGATTAGAATTCGCTTTACCTGGTACTCTCCAATCTGGAGGGATATTACTAAGGCATCGTTGTGTGGATGCTGCACCATCTCTAGGTCGTCTTCAGTAAAGGACACCATTGGTCCCTAACACTCGTCTGCCGTAGGTCTCTTTTGTCGGACCTAATACACATGCTGTAAGTGTTTTACCTTCTGAGTTTCCCCACGTATCTCGTTCTCATTGACCTTCGAGTGAATCACATTGATCACTCGAGGTCCGCCTGCTTTGCGGCTGTGGTGTTGGAGGAGGTGGTGCTGCCGGTGCCTGAGGCAGTCTTGCTTGCTCTTCCCTTGTCCTGGTCTCATCTACCAGGTCCCTTAGATGACCTTGTCTTACCAGGTCTTCTAGATGTGCCTTTAGGGCTCTGCACCCTTGAGTTAGATGCCCATCCTCATTGTGGTAGGCACAACATTTCCCCAGACTTCTTCCCATAAATTCACCAGGAATCTTCTCTGGTGCTCTATAATAGGGCTGGTTCTGGATTCTTTCTAACACTTTGTAAACCGGAATTCGGAATACAGTTGTGACTGCCTGTGCAGCCCTTAGTCCTGTCTCCTGCTTACTGTATCCACTATTTTGGCGAGCCGTTTCTCTTATCTTGTTTTGACACCTTTGTCCCTGGCGTGTCCTCCTCGACTCTCGCATACTTCTCTATCCTGGCCATTAGTTCCTCCATACTTTTTGGCAGTGTTTTAGCCAGTGATTTTCGAAGCAAACAATCATCGTTCAGGCCGTTCTTAAAAGACACGACCACCATCTCTTGGTTGCATCCTAGTATTCGGTTGAACATCTCGTAATACCTCTTGGCATAGGCCTTAAGGCTTTCATCCTCACCAATTCTCAGAGCCATTAGGGAGTCCACCCTCAACGGCTGTAGTTTGTTTGTCACAAACCTGGCCACGAACATCTCGGCCAGGCCTTTCTAGCATTTCACAGTTCCTTTCGGCAACTTGTGAAACCAGTTTGATGCGATTTCCCCAAAGGATGAGGGAAACACTTTGCAGAGCAATGACTCGTTTCCGGTGTACAGTGCCATTGAGTTTAGGTACAAGCTGATGTGAAAGTTAGGGTCAGACTTACCGTCGTATATCTAGAATCTTGACTTGTGGAACCTTTTCGGTGCCTCAAATTTGTCCAACTCCACTGAGAACGGCGTTCTCGGCTTGACCGGAGAGGTTACCTCGGCATCTTGTCGCTTCCTCTGGAGGTAATCCCTTAGATCCTCCTTGGTTCATCCAGGAGCTCGGCTATCAACGGATTTCAGCCTTTTTGGTGCGCTACTCCCGGTGTCGTTATGATCCTTTTGGACCTCTCTCCGTTAGTTGCGTCGAAACAAAGTTCCTTTCCTTGAACATGCCGATGTTCTTTGGGGTCAGCTTCTTTGGTACAATGTGTCCTCCGAGAATCTCCCTTCATTGACACTCCTCACCCGACCTCCGTTGAAGGTCAGTGAGAGTGTTCCTTGGTCCTGGTGTGTTGGGGGATTGTAGGGACTGTTTTCTACCTCCCTTTCTGGGCATTGTTCTTGGCCGCTAGAATCGGCGTGTCTTGTAACGGAAACGGTGGCTGTATGACATTGTTCTGCATCATGAAATTGACGACAGATTGCAGGTCTGCCAATTTGTTAGCCATTCCCTTCATCTCTCCGTCCCTCTGCAGGCATCTATCTTTCCATACCTGGAGGTCGTTTTCATTATAATACCCACCTCGGTCTGCCTTCTTTTGTACGTCTCCCTTCTGGCCGACGTCCTTCTCTCCGGGGTTCTGATCCCGAGTTTCTTCGTTGCAGCTATCCTCCTCCACGTTAGGGTCAATGCGTTTACCATTCCCAGTAGGGATGTCGTCCCCAACCTTTTCTTTCTGTCCGTCGTTGGCCATCTATTCTTCTTTCTTTCTCACAAACGGCGCCAAATTGTGTGTGCTATTTTCTGACCACACCACTAAACAGGTACTCAACTGGAGAACACCAGTAGAATAGATTGCGCCCGAACGACCTGTCACAGAAAGATAAGACTTCGGCAGTGGTTCGTCTACTGGGGGCACTTTGACGATCAAGTCAATACTCAGTTATCTCTCAAAGATAATAATTAGTGCTTAACTCACTAGCCAGGAAACAAAAAGCATACCTTAGACCCATGAGGGTGCCTTACTTTTATAGTCAGCACTGATTTGATCCCTGTAGAAGCTTAGCTTCCCATGGACTCTTGGCCCAATGCCCATACTGGACTCTTTAATAGATGAAGATAAACTCCCTGAGAGCTTTATCCTTATCCAGGCTGAAGTCCTCCCAAACTCTAGGACTCTTATACCTTATCTGTTAATCTCGGATTCCGGTATCTTCGCAGGTAACCTCGGCCTAGCCGAGATTACCTCAGCATCAAGACCAGGACATATGGCACCTTGGCTGGCACTCCGGTGCCACCTTGGCCACGTGTTGCTACTCATAAAATATGTCCCAATACTTTCCCTACCTCATGGCCAGCGCCTCTTCTTTTAGCTAAGAAAAAAGGATTTATCAACCCAAAAGGATTTTCCATTTCCAACTGACACACCCACTGTCTCCATGTTGTAAATCATAATCAAAGAGATTTTCTAAATTAAAACCCCACATAGATAACACATGTATATACTCCTATCCTATGTATGTGTAAATATATATATAATATATATTAATAATAATTTATATTATATATGTCATGTACGTATAATTGAAACCACCCACCATTTCTTCTTCTAATTGGCAATAGTTTTCTATCTACCACTTCTTTTTTTTCCACATGCAAGCAGCCATGGCTTTTCTAGGAAGAAGACCCACATATATAAATACGTACATATATATAGTAAAAAAGAAATGAAAATGAGAGGGGGTTAATGGGTAGTGGCAAAAAGTGTTGGACAATCTTTACTGTATTTAATAAAATAAATTTTATTTGTGTACTAAACAACAAACGAAATACAAAAGAAAAATAGGAAATGAGAGAGATTATTTGATTACAAAAATCAAACCAATAAAAAATAAAAACAGATTTTTATTTTGTTACAAAAACAAAATTAAAATCCGATTTAAATAAATAATAAACCAGAAAATAAAATAACAACTTATTTGATTAATTTCTTGAACAATATTCTGATCAAATGTTAAGACAGATTCGTCCCTCCATGGTGCTTTCAGAATATGGACGTCTATCTCCCAGGATAAAGTGATCAACCAACGAAAAATAGCAACACTACAAATTTTTCGTACAACGAACACATTAAGTGTTTATACTCTTTCTCACAAAAATTTAGATGCAGCAAAATGTAGAGAGCAGTAGCAGATTTAAGGACGAAAACTGGAGTGAAAATCCAAATGAGGGACTAGTTTATTTATAGGTGTAATGGTGACTTTTCAGTTTGAATCCAACAGGTAGCAAATCTATTTTGAACAGATACTACCTGTTCGGTTTGAATTTTGAATAGATAACTGAATCTGGTTTGAATTTCAAATAGATAAAATAGTTTTGGGTTTGAATCTGGACAGATTCGGATCTGTTTGAACATGTACAAAATTCTGAAGAGATGCAACAAATTTGAATTCAAAAATTGAAATTTAAACTGAACATATTTTATTTTACTAAAAAATAAAATTGAATTAAAATGTTTTTGGCCCAAAAAGATAAGTATTGGTCTGGACAAGCCCAACTCAACCTCACACCACGCACCTGCATCGAGCCCCGACGGCGGCGGCGCGCGTGGTTATTTTTGGGTCAAATGGGTCTAGCTTAATTTGCTCATAACCTCTCCCTTCTACAAACTTGGGGTGCCCCTTGGCTCTCCCCAAGTTATAATTCCAAGCTATATAAACTCACAAAATTCTTCCCACCAAATCAATGTAGGACAAGCCTTAATTCAAACTTTAAGGAATTTCTACCAAAAACTCCATTTTCATAGAGCTCACTTTGGCTTTAATTTCTCATTTACTTGATAATGGTTTTGAGCAACCAAATATACCATGTGAATCACAATGCGGCATAGAACGTATTACCACTTTGACCCGTGAAATTCGGCGCATGAGTCCTACCTAAAAATTAGACCAAAGTTTAAGAAAATTTTTGTTTTTTCTAGAATTTTCAAAACCATCTCCAACAAGAAGAAGTAAAGAATGATAGATTGAGTCGGCTGCTGCAATAAATTGATGAAAGGGCGGAGGATGGAGGAAGAAGGGAAAATAAATAAATAAAATAAATAAAAAAGAGTAAAAATGTCATTTTATCATTGGAGAATTCTTTCTGAATATGTCTAACGCGCTTAATTGAATTGTAATTATATCCAAATTGTTGATTTGGGATCTATTACTTTTACGATTCACTTCGGATCACAAAAAGATTAAAGAGTTGTTTGAGATGTTCTAAATAAGTATATATTTTTTACTTTTTATGAAATATGAGTTGGATTTGAAGTGATATAATAGAGAGGTGATGTAACTTAAATAAGATGATGTGGCTTAAATAGGATAGTAACTTTTTGACTTTTTTAATATATACTAAATAAGCCTAAATGTCTATTTCTAAACTACGTGAGAGTGATGTGTTTTCGAGTTAAATTATAAGGGAGTAAAACGTAATTACACTTATACGAGTGTTTTGGAAAGTTGGTAAAAAGTTAGTTTTTTTTGACTTTTTTAGTCTATTTTATCTTTTTATGAATAAAAAATATAAGATGTGATATGACCAAAATGGAGTAAAAAGTTAAAAATTGATTTTTTATTTTCGTCCCAAAAGACCCCATATTTAAACTGTATTTAAAATTTTAAAAAACTCGAATAAAATTTAACAAATCAACAAATAAAAGCCTGAACCAATCCCAAATAAAAAATGCTGGGAGAAAACCTAAGCTAATAAATAAAAAAGGCAACACTACAGTTCACACCTCCCACCCACCACAAGTCCCCGCACACTGTTTATTTATGTATATATTGGTAATTGTGCGTCAGCTAATAAACGTACTGTTAAATTTATAACATATGTATTTTAGGATAAATTATATTGATACTTTTGAGGTTTATATTGAGAAATCTCTTATGTTTTAAAAATTACATCTCATTTTTTAACGAAAACTTCTAAAATTCTCTAAATATTGATTTGTGATTATATATCAATTTTAAGTAGTAAATAACAATCATAATCAAACAATCAAAACAAATCAACACAACGATTTTAACGGGGAAAATCACAATTGGAGCGCCTCCAATTGTGATAAAAAAATCACGGGAAAAAACTACAAGACAATCCACTAAGAAGACAAAAGGAATTACACAAGTGTACTCTCAATTACCTAGCGAATCCATGCCTAAATTGAACCAACCCCTATATCCCTCTTCCACCACGGTCTTCACCTCGGAATTGTTTTGCCCAACGTTGAATCTACAACGCCAATGTTGAACCTACGACGATGAGCCACTCCAGAATTCACCAAAGCTTCTGGTCAAAATTCTCCGGAATCCACCGAAGAACAACTATCTCTTTTGTATTGAACGAAACAAACAATCCGTTGATGTATACTTTTCAAACCATGAGTTAAACTCAAACAAACATCAAAGAAACTAGCAAAGAAGCTCCAGATAAAAACCCTAATATCCAAGAAGAAGATCTGGAAGCCGTACTCTAAAACTCGACTGAACTGCACTTTTTATAGCAAATTGTTCCGCGATCTCCGCTCAAGCACAAGAATGGCCGCTTAAGCGGACTGACGCTCAAGCGTAGGAAGTGCCATTCGAGCGCAAAAACACAACTTCCAGTACTTTTGTAGACAATTCAAACTTCTGGAACCAAAGATTCTCTACTCGAGCGCACAAAGGGCTGCCCGAGCGGAAAAGCAACTTCTACTACAATTTTGCTTCTGGCTTCGGGGGCGTTGCCCCTCAACCTTGCCTGGGCGCTACCTCGGACCTGCCAAGGGGTGCTGCCCCCTGGACCCCCGCGAGCTGACCAAGTAGCTCGATCCCCGATATAGTTAGCGAAGTGGCAAACATAAAAGATTTAACTTCTGAAACATCTCTGCAAGGCACAATTCGGGTTGGATTTGCATCTAAAACTCATAGCCTCACTGAAATTAAAAATCGAATTAAATTACAACTGAAAAAAGTTTTGTCAAACAGGTTTGTTAAGAATAAAAACCTAACACTTAAGATTTCAAGTTTTATTACAATTATTCGGAGAGAGGTTTTCTATGCACTCTGAAAAGACTCGAGATACGTGATTAAGAGGCTTTGCAATCCTTATTCGGGTGGATAATACAGATTAATGACAATAATCTTGAAGTGTTATGGGTTCAGAATTGTCCATCCCTTACGTGCTTGATATCATGCAAAGGCAGGCGGCTACCACCCACACTCAAACAGCTTCAGATTTTCTAGTGTAAAAATTTGGAGGCAGTGCTAGTAGGGGATGGAAATTAACTATCCATCTCTTAAGTCTGTTTGGATCAATGATTGTGATAGGCTCAAATACTCACCAGATGCCCTTCCTAATAATCTCAAGAATCTTAGTCAATTAAAGGTAACTTGGTGTGAGAATTTGGAGTACATTTCGGAAGGATAGTTCCACTCCGCAACAAATCTGAGAAAATTGGAAATCAGGGAATGCAAGAAACTAAAGGCCTTACCAGTTTTGCCACACGGATTGCAGACCATCAACTACCTCACTTCTCTTGAAGAGTTATGGATGAATATTTCACATTAGAACAACAACTTCAAGAAGATTGGTTTGCACAGTTTATCTTCTCTTACAAAATTGTGGAGTGAAGGCCCAATTAGTGTTGCAGAGGATGAAGAATAAGAAGTTGTAGCGGGGTTCAACTTTCCGATAGATAGGATATTGCTGCCCACCTCTGTGATCAGTCTTGGCATCTTGGATTTCCAAAATCTGGAGAAGCTATCTTCTAAGTTGTTTCAAAACCTCGCCTCTCTTCAAATTCTTGGAATCAGTGGTTGCCCTAGGCTCAAATCTTTACCAGTGCAAAGGCTGCCTCCCTCACTTAATGTTGTGTTTGGTTGGAGGATTTAAGGAGGGATTTGAAAATGGAAATGAAAAAGGGAGATGAAATATGAATAAAACATACCTATATTTTACCTAGTTTCACACATATTTTCCCTTTTCTTTTTCAAATTTCTTCCCAAATCCCCCAACCAAACATAGCATAAGAGATTGTGGATCAGGAGAGGTCGAAAACTAACAGAGAAGTGTGAAAAGGGGAAAGGCAAATATTGGCCCACTTATCTCACATTCCTCTAGTCAAAGTTGATGATGGGTGATAAGCTCTGTGGAGATTCCCACTGCAATATAAGCAGTCAAATTGCAAGTACCCTATATCACAATAAATACATAAATGTAGAGTATCATTCGACAAAAAAAAAAAAAAAAAAAGGAAAAAAAAAGGTGTTTGGTTAAGTTTTCAAAATTTTTTGTCCTTTTCAAAAGACAGAAACTAATTTTATAAAATAAACATTTAAAAAATATTTTCAGATTTTAAAAAATAATTTTTTTTTTCAAAAATAGAAAATCATGAAAAAACGATGAGTGTTTTTGATTTTTGATTTTTGATTTTTTTACTCTTTCAGATGTAAAAAAACTCAACCAAACAATCTGATTGAGAACAAAGATTTTCTTGCATTGCTAATTTTTATTGTTTTTTTGCTTATCGATTTTCAACAATTTTTTGAATGAGAGATGGCTTATTGATTTTTAATGTATTTTAAGGGTTCGTTATGAGGTTTCTCTATTTCTGGCTCTTCTTGCACTTAATGTAAGTATCATCATGACGTAGGACAAGATTTTAAGAATTTTTATATTTTTAGTTTTAATATTTTTGATATAGTATTTCTTAATTTTATTATTTTGGAATTAGATTTTGGCTAGGATTTTAAATAGTTTAGAATTTTAGTTTTATCTTAGGTTTCCCAATTTGTATTGATTCAAGTTTCCTAGTTTATTTTAAAATTACTTTTCCTACAAGTAATGGAGGATTCAATTAATAATATTAAGATATTTTTTCTTCCTTGTGGATTCAAGATTATATTTTTCTTGTAGATTTGAGAACTCCTTTCATCTACTAGAATGATATCTAGTCCCCGTGTATTCCATTGCGTCAAGTGGTATCAGCACAAGGTTTCTCCTGGCTCGATGTCATTTATCGAAGGAGGAAGCACAAGCTCTATTGATGATGATTGTAGAGAAAGATCTAATAGGATTCGAGTCAAGGGACTTGCCCAAGGCCAACCTATTAGTCACAATATTAATAGGAATAGCGCTATGGGATTTGCCCAATGCCAGCCTATTAACCACAACGTCTTGAGATGAGCTTCTTGTTATCAATATGATAGTGAGGATGAATCTCAAGATGAGTTATTCGAGGTTTATGGTGAATATTAGTTGGTAAGGCGACAACAAAAATTTAGTGATGTGTTCAATAGGAATAATTGCATCAATCATGACTTTTCAGATTATCAAGTACCACAAGAAATTCTCTAGTTTAATGCTTCCTGTCATGTCGAGGATTTTATTTATTGGTTTCACAAAGTTGACAAATTCCTTGAGTGTATGGAAATCTTTGAAGAAAAGCAAGCCAAATATGTCGCATGTAAGTTACAAGGTTATGTTTCTATATGGTGGAAACAATTGCAATATGATTGAAGACAACAATACAAATAACCCATTAGGACGTGACATAAGATGAAGAAGTTGATGAGTTCTAGATTCCTTAAATCAAATCATGGGCAAATGTTGTATCAACAATATCAAGGAAAGCTTGAATCGAAACAATTGTTCCAAGGTAATTCTAATTCACAATATTCTTCGCAACTCAACAATTATTATGCAATTGGGGATATAGATTATTCGAGAAACATGACTATGGCTCTGCCAAGTTGGGTCAATCAAGTCTTGTAGGTCAACAAATTTGTTATGCTCCACCATGCATAGAAGAAGAAAAGATTTTGAGTATCTCAATATTTGAAAATTTTAAAGACCCAAACAGGCATTCAATTGAAGTAGAAAATCAAGTTGATTTCAACAATGGTGAGAACGTTGAAATTGATGAAAGAGAGGTCACTGAAATTATTTTGAACAAGAAGTTTGAAGAAGACGATGAAGAGGTGAAGCAAGAGGAAAACGTTGAAGTTAACCAAGAGCTTCTAATGATAGAACTATTATCTCTTGATTATTATGATGGTTATGAGATTGCAAAAGAAAGAGATCAAGTTGAACTCAATGAAAAAGAAGAAATAAAAAATGAGGTAATAAAGTTGACATGTGCACCGGAGAACTTGATTGAAGATGCAATTGATGTTCGAAAGATGATAATTGAATGTCCAACTGAATCTAAGACACAACAAAGTTTAGAGAGTATCCAACATCAACATAAAATACACTTCGTTGATTTTGTTGGTGTAGAGCAATTTAATTTGATTTTCAATACTTGTCTAATTGATCTTGTCAACCAGTTAAAGCATATGGAGAACAACTTTCAGAAAGTAGACTTCTCTGCATATAATTTTTAGAAGAGGGACAAACAACTGAAGTATTCAGAATATTTCTTTATTTGACATGAAAGATGGCAGATCTGTAATATGAACTCGAGGACGAGTTCTTTCAAAGAAGAGGAGCCTGATGTAGGACAAGATTTTAAGAATTTTTATATTTTTAGTATTAATATTCTGGATTAATTACCTAAAAGTCCTATCTACATATTTGGTAGTAGCTTAGGTCCTGTCAAAAAGTTTTTGAACCAATAAGTCCCATTTATAGGTAAAAAGACGTTTTGCCCTTTAACCCAAACAAGTGCATATATAATAGGATTGCCAAACATCCATTGTTGTCTTCATTCTCTCTCTTACTTTTACACCCACTCCCCAACAACAACCACCAAACATCCCCTTCTCTCTCATTTGTCTTCTCTCTTTTTTTCTTTCTCCACCGCAAATGGTTCGGAAGATTCAATCACGACAACTCACGATCTTTGTAGATCTACAATTGTAGCAACCACAACAAAATTTCCCTCAGCACTCTTGGAATTCCCTTTGGTTGGAATCTCTTGAACCCAAACAAAACCATCCGAATAACTCTTCAACATTCGATGCATCTAATCTTGAGAAATCTGTGCCTCTCGAATATTTGAAATTCATCAGCAATTTGGAAAATGAGATCCTTAATGCTTCTATGAAGAGAGAGACGATGAAGCTTGAAGTGATGAGGGCCCAAGCCATGATTAACATTCTTCAATCGCGTATTGATCTTCTGAACAAGGAAAACGAGGACTTGAGAATCTCCCTCATTTGTCTTCTCTTTTTTTTTCTTTTTTCTTTTTTTTTTTGGTTTTAGACTCTCTCTCTCTCTGTCATATAAAAAATGGAGCCAAAATACATTCGAAGTGGTCAAATCATAATTTTGTGCTCTCTCTCATATTCTCTCCCAAGGACCATTTCAATGGCTTTCGAAGAACAAAGCAGCCCCTAGGCTGAGAATGTTTGTAGGTAAGAACTGAGACATTCTCAGTTCCAAAATTGAGAATATTCTCAATTTAAAATTGAGAATAATTTCAGTTTACAAAAATATCCAGTAAAATTGAGAAAATTTTCAATTTTTATGTGTTAAAACTGAGAATATTATCATTTTTTAAATTTTAAACTGATAATATTCTCAATTTTAAAACTATAAAAAATTGAGAAATTTCTCAGTTTACACATCTTGAAATCAGGAAGCAATGAAGACTTCTGTTTTTTCAGTTTTTGCATTTGCTTCTATATGTGGTCCAGGGTGGAACAGTGCTTTTTGGTTGCGTGCTATTCTTGTAAAACCCAAGTTGTGTGTAGGATTATTTTATTGGATAGATTAGTAATTAAATTAATTTATATGGGTCATTTATTAATATCAAAGAATTAGTTATGAGATGACATTATATTTCCTATTACTTAGATGGGTAATTTTGTAACTTTGAGAAATTAGGTTAATAAGCCCACCTGTTGTGGCTTTAAGTCTTGGAAAACAAACAAAACAGAGGCTGGGAATTGCTCCATAGGCGGCTAGGGTTTGAGAAGGTAAAAGAAAAAAGAAAAGAAAAAGAGAAGAGAGGTTCAAGTGAGGCTGCAATAGGGATTGGAGGCAGCACGTTGGTGATTTTGGGACACCCATTGGTTAAGGTAAAATCTGTCTTTACTATTAATTATTAAGTTTATGTTGAGGAATTTAACAATCAATGCATTAAGTGGATTTGGAAGATCTATAAGTGCCTACTTAGGTTTTGAGAATTGGGTGTAATGTGTAAGTGTAACTTTGGGTGGGTAATAGAAACAATGGAGTTTTGTATCATGGGTAAGGGTGTGTTTGGCTTTAAAGTTGGGTTGAATGGTTTGATCTCTTGGATATTAAAGCAATACATTAATCTAATATAGTGGGGCTTTTGTGGGTGTATGTAACATGTAAAAATATTAATTTATTGAGGTTTTATTTATTAGGTTTGTGTGATTGAAGTGGTGGAGCTGGGTGTTTGGAATTGGTGTTGGAGTGTTATTTCTGAGCGTTTGAGGTAAGTAACCCTCTATCACTGTTGGTTTATTTTTATTCCTATCGAATCGTTTAAAATCATAAATATTTATTTATACCTTTTCTGTTCTCTTAAAATAAAATATGGGTCAAGTATAAAACACATCGAATATTATTATGAAAATTATTTGAATATTTGGTGAAACTATTCTGAAAATTGTACTAAACGTTTATTCTGAAAATATCGAATGTTTTTTTAAAATTTATGTATTGTTTGAATTTTTGAACATCACTCTAGTCTGACTATGATTTGGACCCTAGCCAATGGGGGTTATTTATTGGCACAGAAACTAGTTTCTTTTGGGGCTTTACCACCGGCCTATGTGTGGTTCTGGGCCTTGTCACGGGCTAAGTGGCCATAGTCATTAAGACTTGGGTTCTGTGAATCAAATCATTGAACTATCGGAATATCGAACCATCGATTTGAACAACGAGTTACTTTGAATTATCTTGTTGGCTTTTCATTTAAAATGTATTGTACATTGTTTATTTTTAGTTATGAAACCCTCTTACAAATAATTGTTCATTTATTGAACTGTAGAAAAAATTATATTTATTGGTTATCGATTTATTTATTTATTTATTTTTGTATACTTGATCCAGCTAGCAGTGATGGTTGGTTATTTACTGGGCTATCTAGCTTACCCTTATTTTTTTTTTCAGATTCTGAAGAGTAGAGTTGCGCGGGATTTTTTTTTTACATGTGGGAGTGCCGAGAGTAGGACCATGATTTAAGTACTTGGATTATTGTTTTGTTAGTGGATTAAATTAGTGGACTTGGTGGACAATTTCATATAAGAACTATTTATTTTTATGGATTTTGGCATTATGACAATTAAGGATTTAATTTGAGTATTTTACATTGTGGGTTATGTGATTGGATTCTTAGCCTTGCATGCTCACTTATATGAGTGTGCGGCGTTGTCACGGAGCTTGGGGCGTGACAATTCTACTAGTTAATAAACTCCTTTATGACATGCAGCCTGTATTTAGTCCTTCTGTTTTAGCTGAGATGATTAGACCTGACGGCTCATCCACAATCTCTGTATTAAGTGGTGAATCTCTATCTGCTGAGTTGGCTCATGGAAGAAGTGGTCAGGGGCATCGGGGAAGAAGACGTCACTGGTGTTGGTGACAGTGATACCACGGTGGTGGCAGGCGGTAAGGTCGACGTGGTCGAGGTCGGCGTTGGAGCCGACGACGCACTAGACGGAGGGGAAGGAGGAGTCATACGGAGGAGACCGGAGACTGGGTCTGTGGGGAGGGAAGAGAGAGAGAGAGAGAGTGTGTGTGTGTGTGTCTGTTTTGTTGTTGTTGTTGTTGTTGGGGAGTGGGTGTAAAAGTAAGAGAGAGAGAATGAAGATAGCAATTGTTTGGTAGCAAGGAGATCTTGGAAGGGTAAATTGGTCTATTAAAAATTAATGGGATTTGAAGGAGCAAATAATTTTGTATAGGACTTAATGGATTATAAGTTTACAAAATGGGACTTGTATGTAAATGCCCCTAATATTTTTGATATATTATTTCTTAATTTTATTATTTTGGAATTAGATTTTGACTGGGATTTTAAATAGTTTAGAATTTTAGTTTCCTATTCTCTTAGGTTTTCTAATTTGTGTTGATTTAAGTTTCCTAATTTATTTTAAAATTACTTTTCCTACAAGTATTATATTTAGTTTATTATAAATAAGTCTACAAACATATGTAATGGATGATTCAATCAATAATATTAAGATATTTTCTCTTCCTTGTGGATTCAAGGTTCTATTTTTCTGGTGGATTCGAGAGCCCTTTCGTCTACCAGAACGATATCTAGTTCTCGTGTATTCCGCTACGTCACATCAAATCTAACTTTGTTTCTCAAATATTCTTCTTTTTTTATTTTTTATTTTGTAAAATTGTTTCTCCACCTATGAAATTGAACTCTTGAAATAGAACCATCTATGAAGTTTGTCAATTTAACAAAATTCTTGATTTCATTTAAAAGTTTTTGCTATTAGCATTTTGTTGATTGGAGTCCAAAGGGTATGAAATTGATTTTGCTTCAAATACTACACATAAGCCAATACTGGAAAATTGTGGACTACATTTAATGTTTTGGGCATCATATATATATATATATATATATATATTCAAGAGCAATTATGTGTTAGATAATTATTCAGTTATCTTAAAATATCAAGTGACGTTCATGCGATGCTCCGAATCAATGATGTAACAAAAAACTTTATAGGTGGGATAATACTAACTCATATTTATTAGGTAGTGACAAGTAATGATCCACTGGAGTTGTTTTATAATTTCTTATTTGTTAGGAGTACCATGATAATAGGAAGCCACCTAAAAAATTTCCCTAATACCACCCACATAGTGAAAACTAGGGCTGCACAAAGTCTCAAAAAAACTTGAAAATCAAAGCAACCTGACTTCTATGGGGTTGGGTTGATTTGCGTTTTTTATTACTTTGATTTAGTTTTGCGTAGACCAATAAGATTTATTCAGCTCTTGGTTTAGGACTTGACTATACTGAACCAACCCAAGACCCAAACTTAGTTATAAATATATATTACATAAATATTTTATATTGAGTTGTCTTCATATTATTATTGGAAAATAAATACTAAGGTAGACATTGATACACCATATAAGAGAAAAATTATAACAAATCATTCTCATTCTTTAATTTCTACTATGGTATACTTGTATTTGAACAATATGAATGATTGTTTATAATCATTGGCTTGTATTATAATTTGAAACATTGTTTTGTTTTTCTTTGTGTTATGTTGAAGATGCTATGCTAAAGCTTCCCAGGAGTAGTGAAGTCAAAATAATCGATAACTATTTTTGGTTGTTGGCTTGTATTAAAATTTGAAGCAATATTTATTTATTTTCTACATTATGTAAGTAATGTAAGTTTTGGTTTGTTTTTATGAGTTAAAACAATGGATAATTGTTAATGGTTGTTGACTTGTATTAAAATCTGAAACACTATTTTATTTTTTTTCCTATGTTATGTAAGTTTTGGTTTGGTTTGGTTTCGCTATGTAAGTTAATGTTGGGTATACCTCCTTATTGGAGTGTGGGACCCAATTGGTTTTGGAAAAAGAATTTAATTTGGTTTAGTATTAATTATAATATATTTTTATATATTATATTTAATTTGTGGAGGCCCAATCAATTTGAAACAACTAGGTTTGATAAAATAAATCTAAGATTTTGTTTTTTGTTCTGCCTGGTAAAAAAAGTGCGGCTGCTATAACATTTTTGGGTTCGTGCCAATTAATCCATCTTTGGTGATTTTTGGTTCGGTCACAGTGCTTGAATTCAAGTCAGTGGATTGGTTTCGGCAGCCATTGGTGTTTGATTTGGTTGTTATTTTGGGTCTTCTTCAACTCTGTTCTGAAGATTTTGGTTCATCTATTTGGTGAGGTCTTTCCTCTTGTTTATTTGTGATTATTTGGAATTCACCTAAGGGTGGTTTTGTGAGACCATTAGTGTCTCGTTTGTAATCGTTTGGAACTTATTTGGTTGATAGTGGAATCGGATTTCGATCCCGTGGACGTACCTCACATTGAGGGAACCACGTAAAAATTCTTGTGTTGCCTTTGATTTAATTTTTCCGCATTAGTTTTTATTCCCATTGATTGATTTACTTGTGGGGAATCACGATTTTCCCTAACAACTGGTATCAGAGCTTACGGTTTATTGGGGTTTATTTATTTGTGTAAATCAATGGAGGGGAATGTGGGTCGTATGTCTAGCTTCAATGGAAGCAATTGGGTAACTTGGAAAACTAAAATGGAGGACCTATTATTTTGTAAAGACTTGTATGGCCATTGAGGGTGATAGTGGCAAACCTGCTGATATGAAAGATGATGAGTGGAAGAGGCTTAATCGAAAAGCCGTTGGTGTTATCCGTCAATGGATTGATGACAGTGTGTTTCATCATGTTGCACTGAAACTTCGGCACATGATTTATGGAAAAAATTAGAGAGTCTTTATGATAGAAAATCAGCCACAAATAAAGCCTTTCTGTTTCGTAAGTTGGTTAATTTAAAATATAAAGAGGGCAGCCCTATTCCGGAACATCTGAATGAAATAAAGAGTATTGTTAACCAACTTGCTTCTATGAAAATTATTTTTGATGATGAGTTGCAGGCTTTGATGCTACTTAGTTCCTTACCCGAAAGTTGGGAGACTTTGGTTGTGACAGTTAGTAATTCGGCGCCCGATGGAGTTGTCACAATGGGCCAAGTCACTAGTTTGTTGAATGAAGAAACTAGAAGAAAATCAGCGGGTTCCTCTCATTCGGAAGCATTTGTTGTGAGAGGCCGAAGCAAAACAAGGGGGAGGAGTAAGACTCCTCATGGTCGTGATCAAAGCCGTGACAAATCAAAGATGGTTCTTTTTCAAAGAAAGACATTGAGTGCTATTATTGCCATGAGAAAGGGCACATGAAGCGGGAATGCCGAAAGCTCAAGAAAAAGGAGAAAAGGCGTGACAAAAGTGTGGATAAGAAGCAAGAAGACACAACGGCAGTTACTACCGATGATCTCATGGTCGTTTGTGAAGATGATTGTATCAATTTTGTGGGCCAAGAGAGCAATTGGGTGATTGATTCTGGTGCTTCTTTTCATGTGACTTCTCGAGTTGATTTCTTCACTACCTACACTGCAGGAGATTATGGTTCTGTTCGAATGGGTAATGAAGGTTTGTCCAAGATTATCGGCATGGGTGATGTTTGCTTGGAAACAAATTTGGGCTGCAAGTTGTTGCTTAAAGATGTGAGGCATGTTCCCGACATTCGCCTCAATTTGATCTCTACTGGGAAGCTAGATGATGAAGGCTTCAACAACAAATTTGGTGATGGAATATGGAAGCTCACAAAGGGTTCTTTGGTGGTGGCTAAGTGCAAGAAGACTCATACACTTTATTCGATGCAAGGAAAAATTTGTAAAGGTGTTGTCAATGCACTTGAAGATGATACTTCTACCGAATTGTGGCACAAGGCTTGGCACATGAGTGAAAAGGGGCTACAAGTTTTGTTCAAGAAAGAGCTTCTACCCGGTTTGAAAGGTACACATCTTAAAACTTGTGTTCATTGTTTGGCGGGTAAACAACATAGAGTTTCTTTTCATAAAAATGTTGCTTCTAGAAAAGAAAATGTTTTGGAGTTGATTCATTCGGATGTTTGTGGTCCTTTAAAAGTTAGAACACATGGTGGTGCACTTTATTTTGTTACTTTCATTGATGATTATTCAAGGAAAGTTTGGGCTTTTCTACTAAAAACTAAAGATCAAGTTCTAGAAGTATTTAAGCATTTTCAGGCCATGGTTGAAAGAGAAACAGGGTAGAAATTGAAGTGTATCCGAACAGACAATGGTGGTGAATACATTGGGCCATTTGATGAGTATTGTCGCAGCCAAGGTATTCGGCACCAAAAGACAGTTAAGAAGACTCCTCAACAAAATGGCATTGCCGAGAGGATGAACCGCACCATTGTGGAAAGAACAAGGTGTTTGCTTTCTCAAGCTAAATTGCCAAGATCCTTTTGGGGTGAGGCAATGAGTACAGCGGTTGACGTGATCAATTTATCTCCTTGCTATCCTTTGAATGGTGATGTTCCTGAAAGAGTTTGGACTGGCAAAGATGTGTCTTATGAGCACTTGAGAGTGTTTGGTTGCCGAGCTTTTGTTCACATTCCAAAGGATGAGAGGTCCAAGCTTGATAGTAAGTCAAGACAATGTATTTTTCTTGGCTATGGGCGTGATGAATTTGGGTATAGATTGTGGGATCCGGTCGACAAGAAAGTCATTCGAAGTCGTGATGTTGTGTTTCTTGAAGACCAAACAATTGAAGACTTTGGCAAAGGTGATCAACCGGATCCAAAAACTAGTGATCTCATTGATATGGATCCATCTCCTTCATCTTCAGTTGATGATGAAAATGGGGAGATATGCAGCCACCTATTGAAGAAGTGGAGGATGATGCTAATCCTAATAAGGTTGAGCCAGAAATTGAGGAACAACATCCAACTCAAGAACCGCCACCACAACTTGAGTTGAGAAAATCTACAAGGGACCGACAACCTTCAAGAAAGTATCCTCCCAATGAATTTGTGTTGATTTCCGATCAAGGGGAGCTGGAGAGCTACCAAGAAGCAATTGAGCATGCAAAGAAAGATGATTGGAAAAAGGCCATGGAAGAGGAGATGAATTCCTTGCTTGAAAACCAGACTTATGGTTTAGTGAAGTTGCCTAAAGGGAGGAAAATTCTGAAAAATAAGTGGGTTTTCAAATTGAAGAATGATAGGAAGAATTTGAGGTACAAAGCACGTCTTGTTGTGAAAGGCTTTGGGCAAAAGAAAGGTATTGACTTTGACGAGATTTTCTCACCGGTTGTAAAGATGTCTTCTATTCGGGTTGTACTTGGCATGGCTGCAAGTATGAACCTTGAAGTTGAGCAACTTGATGTGAAGACCGCATTTCTTCATGGTGATCTTGAAGAAGAAATTTACATGGAGCAACCGGAAGGTTTTGTAGAGAAAGGGAAAGAGAAATTTGTTTGCAAATTGAAAAAAAGTTTGTATGGCCTCAAGTAAGCTCCACGGCAATGGTACAAAAAATTTGACTTTTTCATGATGAATAATGGTTTTTCTAAAACCACTTCGGACCATTGTGTGTTTGTGAAAAATTTCCCAGATGGCAAATTTATTATTCTTTTGCTTTATGTTGATGACATGTTAATTGTGGGTCAAGATTCTACCATGATTAACAGGTTGAAATTGGAGTTGAGCAAGTCTTTTGCTATGAAAGATTTGGGACCGGCAAAGCAAATACTTGGTATGAAAATTGTTCGTGATCGCAAAAAGGGGCTGATTTGGTTGTCTCAAGAGAGCTACATTGAGAAAGTTCTTGAGAGGTTCAACATGGATAAAGCAAAGCCGGTTGGTTGTCCACTTGCGGGTCACTTCAAACTTAGTTTGAATCAATGTCCTACAAGTGAGAAAGACAAAGAAGAGATGTTGAAATTTCCTTATGCTTCAGCAGTTGGTTCATTGATGTACGCCATGGTTTGTACAAGGCCGGATATTGCTCACGCAGTTGGTGTGGTGAGTCGTTTTCTCTCTAATCCGGGTAAAGAACATTGGGCAGCGGTAAAATGGATTCTAAAGTATCTTCAAGGGACTTCGAAGGTGTGCTTGTGTTTTGGGGATGGTAAGTCGATGCTTGATGGGTTCACAGATTCTGATATGGCTGGTGATGTTGATTCTAGGAAATCTATTTCGGGGTATTTGATGACTTTTGCAGGGGAAGTTGTGGTATGGCAATCTAAATTACAAAAATGTGTTGCTCTCTCAACTACCGAAGCTGAATTTATTGCCATTACAGAAGCTTGCAAAGAAGAGTTATGGTTGAAGAAATTTTTGCAAGAGTTGGGTTTGAAGCAAGAAAAGTATGTGCTTTATTGTGAGTCAAAGTGCTATTCACTTGAGTAAAAATTCTACTTTTCATTCGAGATCGAAACACATTGATGTGAGATACCATTGGATTCGTGATGTGTCAGATTCGAAATTGTTGCAACTCGAAAAGGTTCACATGGATGATAATATTTCGGATATGTTGACAAAGACTTTGTTGAGGGACAAACATTTAAAGTGTCGAACTTTGGCGGGTATGGTTGATGTCTCCACCTAAGTCGGTAGGGGGAGAATTGTTGGGTATACCTCCTTATTGGAGTGTGGGACCCAATTGGTTTTGGAAAAAGAATTTAATTTGGTTTAGTATTAATTATAATATATTTTTATATATTGTATTTAATTTGTGGAGGCCCAATCCAATTTGATAAAATCTAGGGTTTGATAAAATAAATCTAAGATTTGTTTTTTGTTCTGCCTGGTAAAAAGTGAAGTGCGGCTGCTATAACATTTTTCGGGGTTCGTGCCAATTAATCCATCTTTGGTGATTTTTGGTTCGGGGTCGCAGTGCTTGAATGCAAGTGAGTGAATTGGTTTCGGCAGCCATTGTGCGTCTGATTTGGTTCGTTATTTTAGGTCTTCTTCAACTCTAGTTCTAAAGATTTTGGTTCATCTATTTGGTGAGGTCTTTTCTCTTGTTTATTTGTGATTATTTGGAATTCACCTAAGGGTGGTTTATGAGACCATTCGTGTCTCGTTTGTAATCGTTTGGTAACTGATTTGGTTGATAGTGGAATCGGATTTCGATCCCGTGGACGTACCTCACATTGAGGGAACCACGTAAAATTCTCGTGTTGCCTTTGATTTAATTTTTCCGCATTAGTTTTTATTCCCATTGATTGATTTACTTGTGGGGAATCATCGATTTTCCCTAACAGTTAAAACATTGGATAATCATTTATATTAAAATTTGAAACACTATTTTATTTTTTTTTGGATGTTATGTAAGTTTTGGTTTGGTTTGGTTTGACTATGTAGGTTAAAACATTGGATAATCGTTTATGATTGTTGTTTGATTTGTATAAAAAATTAAAACAATGTTTATGATTGATTGTTTATGTCAACATTTTTTTCCCCTCTCATTTGCGCTTTTGATCTATTAATCTATGAATCAACTCTTCCTTCCAGTGAAACAATGATTTTGGGCATTGTTGGCATTTATTTGTCTAAATCTCAAGAAATTTAAGCTGCTAACTCTACCTACTTTAATTTATGTAGTGTTGATATCTCAAAATCTTATAATATTAAAAAATCACTTTCATTCATTATGAAAGAAATCACAATCGATTATAACCAAGCACCGCTTAAGGCATAATTGAAAATATTTTCAATCATAACTAAAATTACAACCATAATGGGTGAGTTTAGAATATAAAGAAATAATTGTTACATGGAGAGACTAAGATGGGTTTGGCAATAATTTTTTATTGTTCTTTTGCTTTTTTTTAGAACATACAAAAATTGATTTGATTTTTCTTCACTTTTACCTTTTTATGATATAGGCTAGGTGTACATAATCTTCCTGTCATTTGAAAATAATTACTCAATTCTTTGTAATTTGTGAATTAAAATGCACCACTACATTTTTCGTCCAAATTAGCACTAGTACATTATACATATTTATATTTTTAATTGACAGAGATTTGTGTATACATAATCTATACCATTGGTGTAAAGCAGAGAGTATAGCTCAAAGAATAAGAAAAAAAAGTATTTAAGTTAATTTGTAAGTGTTGTTAACTAAAATTAGTGGTGAGTTTTTTTTTTTCCTCAGCAAAGAAAAGATTTATTGATAAAAAGAGAGGATCAGATTCACTGTTAGAGGGGATGTAAACCCACTCTAAACTTACAAAATCTAACCCCGCAAGTACGTTGGCCAGGAGCCAACCCAAACAAACAAAAAGAAAACAAAGGGGTCCAATACTACAACCCAAAAGCAGAGCCACATAACAGAGTCAAAAACAGCTATCCTTTCCCCTTCAATTTCAATTGATTCACCCCTTCAATTCTATACATGACCGTTTGAGGAAAAAATGCGCTTCTAACAACAAGCCTTCTAAAAATCAAATAATTCCTTGAAATCCATAATGTCCACATTTAAGTACAACTACAATATCGACCAAATTAGCAGTAAAGAAAAAAAATTAAAAATTGGTACCATGTGACAAAACAACCAAACTTGATAACTGTCCTATCCTTGTCCAATTCTACAAATAATATGATGGCAAGCGCAAAATTTCTCTGATAACTTTCTTGCATGAAACAGATGGAAAATGCATGTGGTCCAAAACTATTCTTGAAATGAAGGATTTTGTTTTGCATCCAATTCAATACTCTCATCACGAGTGAGTAGTTACTTTTGTTGCTTTGAAGTCAGAAAAATTAATCGAATTTTCTTGAGTAATAGTGACAACGACCAAATTGGATTTTGATTGTATTGTCTTAGTTTGATTCACCTCCAGCTAGCTTCATTATTTTCCAATTTCAAACCATAGTGATATATAAAAATTTTGAAAAAAAAATTCTATTCAACCAATATAGCATTCAGCAACTTTGATTTCTACTTTGAACCATCAACTGAATGGAGTACTCAAATATATTAAACAATGGTTCTCAATTGGGTGTTCCTATTATCAATGATGTCGAATTTTGGTTTTGGTAAGAAATGGGTGGGGTGGATTAAGTCATGTATTTCTACATCAAGGATATCAGTGCTTGTTAATGGGTCACCCACTGCAGAATTTTCTCCTCAAAAGGGGTTAAGACAAGGTGATCCACTCTCTCCTTTCCTCTTTAATATTGTGGCTGAAGGGTTAAACCTTTTATTGGAGAGAGCAAAAGAAAGGGGGTTGATAAGAGGTGCTTCAGTTGGTCCAAAAGAGTAGAAGATTTCTCATTTGCAATTTGCGGATGACACAATCATTTTTTACTATGCTGAATGGGAGGTAATCATTATGATAAGAATATTGAGGTGCTTTGAAGTAATGTCAGGGTTAAAGATTAATTTTCATAAAAGTATTGTATATGGGATTGGTGTGGAGGAGATGAGGGTTATGGAGTTTGCCCAAAAACTTAATTGCCTTGGTTAGAAATTACCTCTTACTTATCTTGGACTACCTTTAGGTGCAAATACAAGGAGTAGAAGTATATGGCAGCCTGTGGTGGAAAAGTTTAAGAAGAAATTAGCATCATGGAAGAGGAAGTTCTTGTCCTTTGCTGGTAGATTGACCTTGATTAGATCAGTCTTGTCAAGTCTACCTATGTTCTTTCTATCATTATTTAAAATTCCTGTGGGTGTTGCCAAAACAATTGACAAGATTCAGTCTAGTTTCTTGTGGGGTGATTCTGAGACTAGGAGGAAAATTCATCTAGTAAGTTGGAAGGAGGTATGTAAAAGTAAAGCCCAAGGTGGGTTGGGTGTGAGACATCTGACTGATGTTAATGTTTGCTTATTATTAAAATGGTGGTGGAGGTATGGTAGAGAGCAGCAGTCATTATGGAAACAGGTGGTGTGCAGTAAATATGGTGGATTTGGGGGCAGGTGGATTCCAGCAACAGTGTAATCTGCTATGGTGTCTTCAGTATGGAATGGGATTGTATCATCTGTTTCATCAAATATTGTTGTGGTTGAGTTGTTTACATGAAATTTTAAACTTATTGTAGGAAATGGGGAGAGGATACAGTTTTGGAATGATAGGTGGTTTAATGGTAGAAGTTTGAGGAATGATTTTCCTAGATTGTTCAGTCTTTCAATGGATAAGGAAGGTACATTGTAGTTTTTCTATCACAGGAAATGACAGGGTAGAGATTGGAAACTGGAGTTTAGAAGATCCCTCTTAGCTTGGGAGGAAGAGAAGGTTCAAAGACTTACTGAATTGTTATTAGAGGCACTTATTTTAAATCCTACTGCTGAGGATTCTTGTTTATGGCTGGCAAGTAGTTTATGAGAGTTCTCTGTGGCTTTGGTATGGCAAAAGGTGGAGGCAGCTAAAGGGCCAACGCTTAGCATTTCAAAAAAATTCAGCACCTCCAAAGGTTCAGTTTTTCAGTTGGTTAGCTTGGAGAGGGAGAATAAAGACTGTAGAGTTAATGCATAGGATTGGAGTATTGAATGATAATGTTAGTTCTCTTTGTGTATTTTGCAAGGCAGAGGTGGAAACAGCTGATCATGTGTTGCTGTTATGCCCTTTGATCTGGAATGTATGGTCTGTCTTGGTGAATTGGTGGGATGTAAGATGGGCAACACCAGGTTATGTGGAGATTTTGCTGCACTGGTGGTCTGGAATGAAATGGAGAAAGAAGGAGTTGGAGATTTGGAAGGTTGTCCCTTTGGCTATGCTATGGTCTATGTGGAAACTAAGGAACAACTGTCTATTTAAGAAAGGGCATGCTGATCTTGAAAGATTGGGGGAGTTGGTGAAAGTCAGAATTGCTTTATGGGTTAAGTCTAATCTGAAGGGTATTAAATACTCAGTGCATGATATTGCTAATCTGAAGCAGGTCAGAAGTTGCTTGTAAGCCAATGGAGGAGGGTGCTGGTGTATTAGTCCTGATATAAGGATGTCCTTGTTGTGTGGCTGGTTGGTCTTTTTGTTTTTTTCCTTTTATGTATCTCTGTTTATGGATTGGTGTCTTGCCAATCTGTGGGTTTAGTGCTAGCAGATGATTGTGCTTCCTCCTTGGTGCTAATCTAGTTGGAATCGTGATGTGTTAGCTATGATGCTTTTTGCACTTCCCTCCTTTATTGATGTAAATTGATGCTTGTACTTGCATGTTTTCATCTAAAAAGTTTCCCTTTTTCTTTGCTGATCAAAAAAATAAACTGTATTCAAACTTTATACTAACTTCTGGCGGGACAATCCAAGTAAATTGACAATTAAAAAAAAAAAAAACACACACACACACACACACGCATACACACACAGAGATTGTTAAACTATCAATTATGGAAAAATAAGGGTATTTATGAAATTTCATATAGTTAATTCCATGATAGAATAACAAAACAAACAAGAATTTTTACTAGTCTAGTGGTAATCAAATTAACACAATTTTTTTTAGTTCATCACTAACAATCCCCATACTAACAATCACACCCAACCTAACTCTAAAAACAAACGGGGATTTACATGTCTTTGCCTGAATTCTGTGTGGTTTTATCCTAAGAAGCACAGATACTTTTAAGAAGATGACATATCCGTGTCGATTCCATGTCAAATGCCAACACTCTTTGGACACTTTCCCGACACAAGTAACACTCTTCAAAACATATTCTATTTTTAAATTTTTTTTAAAGACCCGGACACTCTTTGGATTCTTGGAGGAAACGTGTCTATCGCTTAAACACACATGTCTATCGATTAAACATTGGTGAAAATAATTATGAGTTTGAGCAAAACAACTTAAGATACAATAATAAAATAAAAATCATATATATTTATAAGAATTAGTGTCATATTGCATTTTTCATTATCTTTGAATAATATATTCATATATATTACATATATATAATATAATAAATATATAAAATTATATATTTTATACGTGTCTCCCACGTGTTGTATCTTGTATTTTTAAAAAATTGATGTGTTGATGTGTTGATGTGTCTATGTCAGTGTCGTGTTGCATGTCTGTATCCATACTTTTTAAGTTTTATCTATGTACCTGTGCAACAGAATTAGGGTTTGGTTTTGCTTGAAGAAGAAGAAGAAGATTTGAAGTTGACTGGCCGGAAACTTTACATTGGTATCTTCTATGTTCTTTTGCTTCTTTCTTCGCTCTTCTTCTTTAATTTTTTTTTCATTATTTTTTGGTGCACCAAAACTACTACAAAATTCACAACACTCTTTGCACTGTTGAGGATCTGGAATCCATAAATCTACCTTCCCCAAGTAATAAGTTCCCATAAAACAAACAAAGTTTAACAATGAATTTCTAGAAATATCTAAGGGACTCTTTAAACGAGATATGTTAGCTATTATAGCCAATATATTACTATATTTAAAGAGTCTTAAAGCATCTCCAAAGGGCTCTTTAAAATAGGCTTGTTAGCTATTGTAACTATTTCATACTATTTTACTCACTCCAACGAGCTAGCTAGTACGAAAGTTATTTTAACAAAACTTTTGCAGGCTAACTACATTTAGAAAGCATTAGGAGGCTCTTTAACCTAGTTTGTGTGGATAAATATGTAAAATAAAGAGTAGTGTTGGAGCATATGGATGAAAAATTAGTTAGGTAAATTAAGAGCATACCATTTTCATACTTTAACTAGTGAAAAATGAAGAGTAAAATTGGAGTTACTATTTGGAGGCTTTTTGAATAGTTTGTGATATAGATAGGTAAAACAAAGGGTAGCATTAGAGTGCATAAATAAAAAAGGAATTAGGCAAAATAATTTATTTTGGAAATTTTTAAAATCTCTCGAGATATTGATTTGTGATTATATTTCAATTTTAAACAATGAACAACAATCTCAATCTATCAGCCAATCAAAGACAAATCAGGACAATGATATGTAGACATAATTTTGACCGCCCGTAAGACTTAGGCGCTTTATTCTGAGCACTCGATGATGATGATTACATTGAGTAAGTGATTTGAGTTCTCAATAAAGGAATTCGAGTTCGAGCTCTAAACAATTCCAACCTGCCATGCCTACTGTATTTCTATCCCAGAATTTCAGTATTGCACCTTATACCAACCTGTATTGAACCTAAAAGTGAGGAATAGTGGAAATACACTGAAGTCCGGCCAGACCTCAGTGATATCCGACCGGCGGAACCAAGGTCTGGCCGGACCTCTTGACTTTACAGGCAGAATCAGCAGCGTTTTGCCAGCTGCCCAATTCTGCAGATATTTTGATCAAACCTACTCGGGGCCTATAAATAGCAGGGTTCAGACTGCCATAAGGAGGTTGAAAAACAATTTGGTTAGAGATATCAAGTGTGAATCAAGTGTTAAAACATAATATCAAGAGTGATATACAAAGATCAAGTATAGAAATATCAAAGAGAGTTGAGAATTATCCAAAAGTTGAGTTCATCTTTGTTCTTCCATAACCTTGAAGCTCTCATATCATTCATAAATACCATACAAGAGCTTGAACTTGGAATTTGATTTGAGACTTGAAGATCATAACTCAAACTTGAGGGTGCTTTGGAATCAAGTTTGGTTTACAACAAGAACACCTTCTCTACAAGAGGTGAAGCTTTCTTGCTTTCATTTCAATCTTAATCCATCTTTTTCTTGTGTTTTCATATGATTTTTGGACTGTTTTAAGGGCTGAAACTTGTGATTAATAAGCTACCAAAGGTGGAGGGGTTAATCACCCTTGCTTGAACCTTATTCCAAGTTTTTATCCTTGTGTTTCCCACTTGTTTTCTTTAATTTTTGCCACTGTTTTGGGGCTGTTTTGGGGCTGTTTTTTTCAACATCTAAAAATATGATTTTAAGTTATAAAAGTGGGGGGGGGGGGGGGTTAGCCACCCTTCCTTAAACCTGTTTACTAGCTTTAATCTCTTTATGATTGTGCACCTTCTATAGCTTAATTTCAGCACTATTTTATGCTATTTAGGGGCTGTTTAATTTATTTCAATAATTTTATTTTGCAAATTATATTTGTTGTGTAATCACCAATTAATCAACTTCGCATAATCATCTCTGTAATCTCCCTCCATTCTTTGATTATTTTGATTAAAAAGTCATGAAAAACTAAAGATTGTTATTCAAGTACAAGAAAGAAACTTTTCCATGCTTAATGGTTTAATCTCCTCGGAGGTTCATTACCAAAGGCATACATCTTTCTTATACTAAAGCACAATTTTTATTTTTCATTTCTCTTTATCATCAGTGTGTTTACTTTTAAGGGACTAACTTTTCTAGTTAGACCCTTAGAAATCACCAAGGAAAGTCTCATTATAGCTTATTATCAAGTTTGGATTTCAAGTCATTATCGCTCATTGTGGGTTTTTCTAAGTCATTATCACTCTTTTGAGTTTGACTAGTCCTTGTTGCACATCTTAAGTTTGACTTGAAATCCCTTATCGCTTGTAAATGAATTTGACTCTTCCTTTGTAATTTCCTCGAAGAAAATAAGGTTTATTTTCTCGGGTTAAGTCGATACTTGTTGCTCTTTATTGTGTTTCGGACTTAGTGGACGTAAATATCACCTTGGACTTAATGAATTAAAGAAAAGGAAAGGTAATATAAAAGAGGCTAATAAAATTGAGTTTAAAATGAATCAACCGACATAAAGAACCAATATGATTGATTAAATTTGGTCGGACGTTATACCGAGTTTATTGTGTCAAGGTTCGTCTGACATCAATTCATGATGTTTTGATAAATCTTGAAGCGTCTTTATGGCCAGACGTTATGCCAGAGTCTATTGTGTCAAGGCTTGTCTTACATCAATTCATGATATTTTGATGAACCTTGAAGCGTCTCTACTTCCTTTATTGAATTCACTTCATGATAGGAGGGAGGAGTGGTTGTTATGCATTGCATTTATTGATCTTTGTCCTATTGTGTCCAAAATCGTCTTGCAAATCAACTTGCAACCATAGATGGTTTGGGAACCAAGTTCCCTATTCTCTTGAGTACTTTCTATGATAGAGAAGGGTAGAAGAGACAAACATGGCTAGGAATACCCTATTTGCACTGTTTCGCCTCATGCGCAAAAACAGATTTCTGCAAGAAAATAAAGCATGATTGGATTTATTCGAACTCGACTAGGTCTCACTGTGGGTCAGCCAGGCTCCAAATATATTGAGGTGAAACAAAACAATTCCCAACAAGGCAGACAGAGTAATTCCTGAGGAGCATCGCGTGATCATTGCATATTTGTTGTAATAAATTAGACAGCCCCTTTTAGTTATTATTCTTTCGGATTTGTAATAATTATTTATTTGGACACTTGGACATTCAGACCCTTCTTCGCGAGGACAAATATGTAATAAGTTGTATGTCTTCCAACCCCCATTCTTTCTCCCTTTTATTTATCTCCTTATGATGGTTAGCATAGGGACATAATATTTTCAAATTAGCATTTCCATGACTTGCATCCATTCGTTTTGCATGCATAAAAGCTCGGTTCATCATTCTAAATTCATATCGCCGTTTCAATACTTCTTTGAATACATGCTTAGACCGCATACTATCAAATTGATTCATATGCCATATTAGTAGCCGAGCCTATTTAGTTGCATATCGTAGTTGTTGTATTAGCCATATTGCATAGTGTAGACGGCCCCCGAACGCCCCGGGAGGGTTAAGTCCCGTTCTGTTCATATTGGGGTCACTACAATTCAAGGACTCAAATGTCACGGTTCTTAATCTTGAACCAAAGAGTCCAAATCCGGGAAATCGTTTTGAAAACAGATTTTTTTGAAAGAAGTGCCAAACATGGACTGCTTTGCCAGATACAGAGTCGCCACCTAAATGTTTTTTAAAATGGGAAATTTAGGAAACCCTGACTCGTTGCCAAAGGCCACGTGTCCGTCATCACCAAAGTTGGCTCGGGAACTTGGGTACGATTGGGGAAGGTCACATCGTGAGCACCCCCGCTCGCCCGGTCAAAGACCGGCCTCTACTAACCATGATATCTTATTTTGAAAACATTGTATGCTCTTATTCCGATTATTAGCCTAGGTTACTATGTGATGCTCGCAGCAAACAAGTATAGACTGAGCCGTCTGAATTAATGGTTTGATGGTGCTACCCGCAGGTAGGCTAAGACGCGGATTTGCCACCCTCAGGTGGGCTTAGAAAACAATGGTTTTGCCACTATCTAGTGGGCTTAAAACAAACAGTCAATGAATTGTCCAATCCAAGCAACTCAACCTCCACCCACAGGCATTCAAGGCAGTAATATCACATAAGCACATAGCCTCATGGTAAGCATGCTATCATGGCAGCACTCACACGCATGCAAGGATGCTAAAGCATAAGTACTTACCGAGTACTCCGAGCCAAAATAGAAATTACATTAGAAATCATGCATGATCCTAATTATACAGAAATGCCTAATGCAACACATGCAATAATGCAACTATAGCAGGCTCGGCTATTCTAAACATGGCATGTGGAATGCTACAACTAACACGTATTCAATTTGGAATTGAAATAGAAATGCAGTTTGTATGATGCGCCGAGCCCGGTGCGTGCAAAACAGATGAATGATGCAAACATGCTGTCATGCTGTATGCTAATTGAAATATGCCCTATATCTAACCAACGTAAGCGGGTAAATAAAAGGGAGAAAAGACGTGGGGTTGGAAGACATACATCACACTCACACACACTTATTACAGTTATGCCCTCGCGCAGAGGGTCCGAATAAATAATACAGTCCGAATAAAAGAATAGTACAGTCCAAAGTAATACAGATTCCTAATTAATTAACAAATTAACTAAGAAAACTTTAAAATTGGCTTGCAAGCCAGGAGGGGCTGCCTCGCTTCGTTCCGGATAATGAAATGATGCATGCTGGGTTGCCTTCTCGCGGAAATCCATTAGGATGCCCAAATCAGCCTCTGTTTGCAATGTTTCTCGAAATGCGCGCCAGACTCCGAAAAGTTGCTGATTCCTTATTTTGCTGCAACAGAGAGCAGGAAAAGGGCATAGCAATGTGTTTCACAAATATATGCATGCCTCGATTCTCGTGCCACCAATTACGCATACCGATGCATGATGGCCGAGGGACCGGATTGCACAACTCAATATAGGATGAATGCAGATGAATGCTACAACAAAACCTAACTCCATCATGGGTAATCCAGAGTGTCGGTGACCTGGGAATTGAGACCCGTTTCGTCACTCGGAGTACGGAACGTGCCTCGTTTCCCGTGTCCGGGCTAACTCCTATCCCGAACACGATGCAATATGCATGATATGCATGAAATGCAACTAAGATACAATCCTAACATACACAATGCTATGAAAATGAGACGCCTCGGAATGCGTGCCAGACGGGCACGCAAATCGAGGCGATGGCCCTAAGGCATGAAATGGCATGGAATATGATATACAATGAGACTAAAATGAGATGTCTCGAAATGCGTGCCCACTGGCACGCAAACCGAGAGAATGGCATACGGAATGCAATGCTGCGAAAATGGCATACGGAATGCAGAATGGACTTATACCAACATGAGAGGGCCTCAGCCACTCTCATACAGGAGGCCGTCGGATGAAAATGAAGTGCCTCGAAATGCGTGCCCACGGGCACGCAAACCGAGGCGGTGGCATACGCAATGCAAATGACATGGAAAATGCAAATTGGGCTTACACTAACATGAGAGGGCCTCGGCCGCGCTCACATAAGAGGCCGTCGGATAAAAAAGAGATGCCTCGAAATGCGTGCCCACGGGCGCGCAAACCAAGGCGTGGCCCTAAGGCACAGAAATGACATGCGAATGAGATGTGACATATGGCATATGGAAAATGCCAATTTCAGCAGCTAAAATGGTGCACAAATAGCCCCCGAATTATGACGAAATTACACCCGATGCCCGAAATGCGATGTAATGCACCCGAAATGGCCTACAGCCCTACTAAACATGCATAATATGGACATAACATGTAAAACAGTAGCAAGGCAGCCCCTAAAATAGCATTTTTTCAGTACAAAGTATGGTCAAACAATGATCACAAGTATGGCAAAAATAGCATGCAAAAATGGGGGAAAAGAGGGGAATAACAAAGCAAGTGGTATATACAATGCTCAAACTGAAAAACACAGTTCTGAAAAATTAAAGAGGGACAAAAAATATGTACATTTACAAGAGATGACATCTCCCAATTCAGTATGTAGATAGGCTAAACATAGCATGCAAAATAATGAGCCAACAAAGGCTATAACATGAAGTACCAAAAGCATGCATCAAATGACCTTGGACCCTTAACAAAATATGAAGAATGGGTCATTTTAAGACACTTTCTAAGCCTGATGAAGGCTGAAAACAGAAGCTAAGAAAGCCTAACAAAGCATGCAATTTTACGGTAAATTGGAGAAATTGTGAAGCAAGTGTAGGATAGAGAGGCCAAACATGGTTTAGACCTTCTTCAATGTTGAATAGGGGCTCAAAATAAGCCCACTCACAGTATATTTCATGCTCGAAAACAGATCACTCATGAGCTAAAAATAGCATGCAAGAGCAAGGGTAAAACATGAATTCAAAGCAAGTGACATGTAGAGCATGAAAACAAGGTTGAACCCTTCTTACATGTTGGAGAGGGGCTCAAAATAAGCACAAAATCAGTTCATGAGATGCTCCAAATCAGATCACAAACAGGCCAAATAAATCATGCAAGTTTACGGTAAATATGGAGAATTACAAAGAAAGTGCATGATAGAGAGGCCAAACATGGTTGAGCCCTTCTTCAATGTTGAATAGGGGCTCAAAATAGGCCTACTCACAGTTTATATCAGGCTCGAAAATGGATCACTCATAATCCAAACAAAGCATGCAAAATATTGGCATAAGAGGTGATATTGAAGGAAGAGCATGATAGAGGTACCAAACAAGGTTGAGCCCTTCTACAATGTTGTAGAGGGGCTCAAAATAAGCACAAAATAAGTAGGGGTCATAGCCCAAATCAGTGATCAAGTAGGGTAAAGATTTGAAGCAAAATTGTGCAAGAAAAAGGGAATTAGAGGCTTACCCTTGAAGATCAAGCTTTTGTTGCTTCTTGGCTTGAATTTGTTGGTCCTTAGCCTCTGAAAAAGCTTCCTTTGCTGCTGGAATGGAAGTGGTGATGGTGAAGCTTAGGGTTGATGAACAAGTGGGCTAGAGACTTGAAGGTTTTTTGGAGCTTTTGAGGATGAAGATGGAGGTTTTGGAAGATGAAGTCTTGAGAAGAAAGTTTCTAACCCTAACAAAGGAGCTATCCAGCCCCTTAAATGGACCAAAAGGGGGTGTAAAAGGGGAGGGAAATGCACCCAAACTTTCCCTCCCAAAATATCCCCCGGAGGCTAGGATATTTAGAAAAAACAGCTGGACAGCTGTAAAGGGCTCAAAAGGAGAAAGCAGGCCGGCCAGGTACCTTTCTTGAAGGTGGCCGGCCGGCCACCCCAACTGGTCGGCCAGCCACTCACCCTGGCCGGCCGGCCATGGCCAAAAATGGAACAAAAAATTGCTGGCCGACCACCATGTTTTGGTGTCCTCCCAGGTGTGTAGAATAAGGTTCCAAGGTTGGAATTTGACAACTCTGAAACAGGAGTCACAACATTGAACTTGAAAGAGAGGCTCAAAAATGAAAAACACAATTACTGGCCGACCACCACTTTTTGGTGTCCTCCCATGTGCCCTCATCACAAATATGTGGTTGTGGTTGGAAGAAAATAGGCCTAGGGTATTCAACATTAGCCCGAAAGTGAGCAAAACGGGCGCCGGAGGAGCGAAACTGGTTATCTGGGATAATTGCTGGCCTCCCACCCTCCAGTGACCTTCCTGGTGCTAAAACAGAGGTACCTGCCAAAATTGAACAAAAACTAATGCAAAATGACAGCTCGGGGGCCAAACCGCGAGGTTCGGGGCCCGAAAACCGGCTGTAGGCACCGAAAGTGGCGTTCAGCCACGAAGTGGGCATCTGAGGCCCCAGTGTGCCTCGTTATGATAAAACAGAGGCACTTGCCAAGAATGAACGAAAATCAATGCAAAACGAATGCTCGGGGGCCAAACCGCGAGGTTCGGGGCCCGAAAACCGGCCGTTAAGCACCGAAAGTGGTGTTTGGCCACGAAGTGGGTATCTGAGACCCCAGTGTTCCTCGGTATGATAAAACAGAGGCACTTGCCAAGAACCGGAGGAATCGGAGATGGTTGGGCGGTCCCGAACCGAGACACACGGCCTGACGGCTCCGAAAACCGGGAACCGGGCTCCGAAATGGGCAAAATGGCCTACGGCCACGAAATGTAGCCCACGGCCACCGAGGGATAGCCTACAGGACTACTCCCTTCCCTCAGGAAAGAAAACAGAGAAAACCGAGTCTGGTTCGCAAACCGAGACAAGGCACAGAAGAGGGTTCGGAAGTCCGGAGGCAGGGCGCACGGCCGCGACTCTGAGACTTCTGAACGAGCACAGTATGCAACATCACCAAGCGCTCAATCGGTGACGTCTGAGTCTTAAGGTCGGTCAAAAATGGGGTGTCTACACATAGTTAGGATCATACATTTTTCTAGCTAGTTTCTCTTTTGGCGTGGAGTACGAGGTAAGTTTTTATGCTTTAGCGTATTGGATAAGTGTGATTGCTGTCATATCAAACATATTACCATGAGGCTAAATGCTTAATCGATAAACTGCTTGAATGCCTGTGGATGAAGGCTATTTGCTTAAATTGGAATAATTTGAATAAGTTCATATGCAATCACTTTTTCGAGTGGTATATTTTCAAAACACTTTCTCAAAACAAACATGATTCAAGTGTTCCAATGTTTTGCAAAATTAGCCTATACTTGTATGCATCACATAGTAAAGTTAGCCTAACAATCAGAATAAGAACATATATTGTACATAAGAATCACATCATGATTCGTAGAGGCCGATCTTTGATCGGGTGAGTGGGGTGCTCAATTAATGACCTTCTCCTCTCATACCTAAGTTCCCAAACAAAGACATTTTGGTGACGACGGACTAATGGCCTTTGGCACGAGTCATGGGTTTCTTAAATTTTCCAAAAATATTTAGGTCGCGACTCTGAAATCTAGCAAAGCAGTCCATTTTTGGCATTTGATTCAAATATTGATTTTCTAAAAAGAAATTGCCGGATTTGGACTCTTTTTGTGTTTTCACTATTTCACATTGCACTTGTGAAATCAGATTCAGAAACACAAGTGGAGTCCGAACTGTAAGGGCTATTCATTCTTCTGAAAGGGAGCGTGAAAAAGTCGAGCTACATGATATAACGTGGAAAAAAACTACAATTGAAGAACCTCCAATTGTGATAAAAAAAACTAAGGGCCAAAGTCACAAAACAATCTACTAAGAAGACAAAAAAAAAAAATTACACACAACTACTCACTACAAAAAATTAAGGTTTTAGAGACCAAAATTTAGGGACAAAATTATTTTTTAAAGACCGAATATTTTTTTTGCAAAAAGTGTCGTCATTATATTTTTAGGAACGAAAATTGGACATTAGTGATAAATTATTATAATTCTGGGACTAAATTTTTTGTCTCAAAAAATAAACCATTTTGAAACCAAATTATTTTATCCCTAAAAGTCTATTTATTAGTAACATTTTCAAAATTTTGTCGCTAAAAACCTTATTTTTAACTTTTTGGAACAACCTTTTAGCGACTATCCTCATGACAATAGAAATTGGTCCCTAAATGTCTTTTGCAACGAAATTTTTACTTTTAGAGACTAAAAAATTTGGTCTCTAAAACTCTTATATGTTGTAGTGACTCTCAATTACCTCACGAATTCACGATGTGTCTCTTCTACCACCGTCTTCACCTTGGAATTGTCTTTCTCAACGTTGAATTCACAACGCTGATGTCTAATCCACGACGATGAGTCACTCTAGAATCCACCAAAGTTTCAAGCCCAAGTTTCCCGGAATCCACCAATGAAAATCTCTCTCTTTATGTGAATGAAAGAATGCAAACAACCCTAGATGTTTGACACTACGTAGTTCATTGATCAATCGATCACCTTCTATACATTAAAGAAATTCATATAAAACACCCACCAATATAGAACACTTTGTATTTTAATCCTCTCTGAGAATCTAGACGGGTTAAACCCTAAAAAAAATGGCGCACTTTATAATAAACAGAATCGTGAAGACCGCTCGAGCGCACACATCACTGCTCGAGTGGTGTGAGTAAAGGCGGTTTAAAACATACAGGCCAATTACTCGAGCACGATATCCACTGCTCGAGCAATAAAACTAACTTCCTAAAAGTTCTGAATACAGGTTGAAATACTAGAAGCTCCTTTTCACCGCTCGAGCACACAAATGATCGCTTGACCGGTCAAACAACTTTGGCTTCGGGGGCGCTGCCCCTCGATCCCTGTACATAGTCAGTGAAGTGGTGAACACAAGCACAATTCAGGTTGAATTTGCATCTAGACACTCATAACCTCACTGAAACAAAATAGTAAACAAAATTACAACTGGAAGGAGTTTTATCATACAGGATTACCAATTACAAAAATCTAACATATTTGAGTTAGTGAAAAATAAAGAGTATAATTGGAATTGCTTTAACAATGGATTTCTAGTCCAACGGCATATTTTTGTCTCTCATATATGAGAGGTTAGGAATTTGACTCTCACAAAAGTGAAATTGAGTAACAACTTTTTGTTGTTGTTTATGTTTGTATAATTTATCACTTGTTACAATCGCTGCTTAGTAACTCCTTTTCCATACACCTTTGGCTAAATATATAAATTGCATTTGAAAATTTTAAATTTAAAAGAAATATTACAAAAGAATTAACTAAAGTCTGAACCAATCCCAAATAATAAAATAAAAAAAAATGTCGGGGAACACAGTTAACTATACTAATATATAAAACGAAGGTTGGAGTTGGTATTGATGTCACGAAAATTCTTTTCTGAAAGTATCTTAAAACTTAATAATTGTTATAAGCTGTTTCAATTTTCTCTCAATATCTCAAATAATTGTCAGGATTATCATATCTAATTACAAATTACACACGTAATTTATGCTCACCTCTAGTGTAGAAAAGGCAAGACTATAGTCCACAGTCCCATACACCACTTCCACCACCACACTTGCTGACAAATATCAGCACCACAATTGTATATTTATTTCCATATATCTAATATAGTTTGTTCATATGGGAGTAAAATATCTCTCTCCTAAGAACCACCTAATTCAGTTGTCACCTAAATTGTCATAAAAGTGTTAATAGAGGAAATATTATTTTGCCTCTTTCAAATTATCAATCAAAAATCAATTTAACTCCTATTCTTTTAATAATATCAAATTTACTATCACTGTTAGCTATGATTTATAATCAAACGAAAGTTGTTGTTGTGACACCAAAATTGTTGGAAAATTTGAATTAAATTTACTCCAATAGTTGTGTCTCTTAAGACAGAAGGGTGTGTCCTTTTGAAGGCTCACACCTTTCTAAAGAGTCATGGAAGAATCTATAAATTCCATCCCCCTCACTTCAATTTATATAGAGAATTCATCATTTCTTCTTCACTTTGCATTTATTCTTCATATTTCCTGAGTCTGATTTTCCTATAAAGAGAGTACATGCATAACGAAGTTCGCTAGGCTTGCAATAGTAGTGCTGCTAATGCAAGACATTAATCGTTGTATCCTGGGAGATAGACGTCCATTAAATCTTGAGCACCGGTGGGAGGACGAATCTGTCTTAAGGAAAGAGTGTCACACACTCGACTCGATCAGGTTTTATTTATTTATGTACTGTAAGTTTTGTTACATTATTATGTCAATTTATTTCAGTTTTGGTGTTGCCCAAATATCGTTTACATATTTTTTTAAAATTATATTTTCCATATAGTTTGGTACTATTTTTCGAACAATCTTAAGACAGATTCATTCTTGTTTATGGTTTTTGGGAAAATATAATTGATTTATTGATTTTTCGTTGTGTGGCCTTCTGAAGAACGGATGTCAATTTATGACATTCCTAGTGAAATGATGCTTTGAGTTTGGACAAGTTCTTGCTTTAAAATACAAATTATGGATTTAGCATAATCTGTTGTACAAATCGTGCATTACATTTATAATCTTCATGTTACAATCTAATCTTGGTTAGTTTTTCCATGATTAGTTTGATATGACTTTTAGATATATACATATATGTATGTATATATAGTTATGTCAGTTATTTAACCAACTTGGGTGTTTCATTTGTTTGGTCATTGATTTTCCTTTTGATCTAATTATTATTATTATTATTGGTTTCGTCCATCCCTAGATTCCCTGTGGTATGTGATCATGATAATTTTTTTTTTAATTTTTATTTTCTTGCAACGGTTCACCTGTTCAAAAACTTCTTGACTTTGTAAAATTTTGGTAAAACATACATAAACCTCCTGGAGTTAAGGGTCGCCATCCTCCCCATCGCATACGTATTGTAAGTCACAAACCAATGCTTCTTTACAACCATACCGTCCAGTAAAATGTTGTCGTCCTGGCATGACTTCATGTCTGCAAGAACCAGAGGGTACAGTCTCATTGCCTCCGAAATCGAGATACTCCATTTTGCATAACTCGTCGAAACTGTATGTTTCGTCGGTACGTTTCGCGTTTCGTTGTTTGTCTTTTGGAACTTTCTATACCATTAATATACATGATACACCAAGTGTTTGTGAGTCAATATATATTTAACAATATATTTTGATTTGGAGCAATACATTTCGGATTTGGAACAGTGTATTGAGTTATCCAATCCTAGAGACTCGACTCTTGTTTTTTCCAATTGGGTCTCAAATTCTATACTCTCATTTGACGATTTCACTTAAAATTTCGTTCTCGGAGCCAATGCTTGATCAAACATGGGTTTCTGTCAAATCTGATGATCCAAACTCTGCTATACATTTCTATGTGAGCAATAAGGATGTTTTCTCGGCACACCAAGTGTTTGATGAAATGTCTGTGAGATATAGTTTTACTTGAAATGCAATGGTAAAGGGCTATTGTTCACAGAATTTGAGAGTTTGTGAACATGTGGACAGTGGATTGAAACCAACTAATATGACTATGTTTTGTGTGTAAGTTGCAAATCCATGTTAGAATGGTAATTTAATAGAATTAATTGATTATCTTGTAGCAATTATGAATAGATGCAACGTTTTCTTGATGAGTCATATGTACATTCAAGTATTGAAATACGGTTTTGACCGTTTGGTTTTTTATTTTTAAATTTAAATCCAAGTGTATGGTAAGGTGCTTTTCTTTAGACTTATATGTATGTATCGATGTGAACTCTTGTTTTTTTTAAATAATTTCATATAATTAGAAATGATAAACAGATATAGCCACTCTGGATGACAATTGTTTGTTATATTATTGATGTCATTTACCTGAGCGTATTAATTTTAGTATTTTTAATTAATTTGGAATGAATTTTATGACATCATGCTACCATAATTTATTTATTCATTTTTTGAAATATTGTGTGATTTGTGTTATTTTATTTTATTTTTTTTGACTGATTTAGTTTCAGTGCTATGTATAGGTTTTAATTAGAGTTTATTTAAAAGTTTGTGAACTTTTAAATAAATTGTGGTGGTGCTACTACCAATGGATTTCTTTTGGAGTATTATATATGTAATTTGATTATGGTAGTAATACTCTTGCATTATCAAAACAATCATTAACACTAGAGAAATTTAAACATGATATTTTAAATAGTGGTGTTGTTCCATTTAATTGGAAATATTGATTATTATTTTATTAATAATCAAGTTGAAAGTTATTTTTAAAATAAATTTGACATAAGTTGTCATTATTTATTATAAAACTTGTGAAATGGAGTTGTTTTATATGTTTTAGTGAGTATTCAATTATGTCCGGATTACATAGATATTTGTTGCACTAAGCATTAACCATAAAAGAAAGAGTAAATATGTTACTCATGTGGGAGTTTATCTCTTGAATTTGAAAAGAAAAAATAATTTTTCTTTTGTTACAAATATTCTTGAATAAATAAATTTATCAAAAAAATGAGTTATTATTGTGACAGTGACACTTATTTGGAAATTTTTGTTTAAATTTGTTTTTTGATTTTCAGTTCTGGAATTGTTTTTAAAAACTATTTTTAACAATTTTTATTGGTTTTCAGTGCTTTAAATTTTAATTTATTTGTATCCATGCCTACATATGTTATAGAGTTGATAATTAATGTTTATAATTCTGTGTGATATTATGTCATTAATTAATATATTTGATATATTGATTTGGTATGTGGTGTATTATATATAGATGTCAATTTTTTTATTTTTTTATTTTTATTTTTTTTTTTTTTTTATCAAAATGTTGATAAAAACGTGAACTTATGTGTTTTGACATAAGAGGAATTCTAACTATTCTTCGGGATAATGACAGTGAAATTTGCGTGGTGACTGATAACTCCGTAATGAAATATTATATGAGTTAAAATATTTCATGAGCGAAAGACGCTTTGGTAATTGTCGACGTAGTCACCAATACTGGATAAGACAAATAAGATGTAAATGTAATTATACAGTGATATTTATATTCTATGTTGAGATTGGAATTAAAGGTTGCAGTAAACAAAAAGAAATAATGCATGGCTAAAGAAATGTTATTTGACAAAGTGTTGTGGCCACAACCGGTATTAGCCATTTTTCCTTTGTACTGCAAAAGAAAGTTATGAAGTCTAATTGTATTTTAGACAAATTAGTATTGTGATTATATTCACAAAGCAATTTACTTCTTGTTCAAACACGCCAATTAATGATATATTCTAATTTACCTCAGAATTGTTGGGGGTGTATTAATATTTTTGTGTAATTATACATCAAGCAAGAGAAATTAAGTTTCCTTAGAATGCTTCAAATGTGGGGGTGCTTGGAGCATTTTACCAAAGTAACGGTTCTGATAATAGATCCACAAAGAATCTCAATTCTTTCTATAGGACAAAGTTGGAGTAGAAGCAAAAATGGTTTCATTAACTCCTAAGGAACAACTCTATGTTTATTATTTGAAAATGGGAGTGACATAGAGTAACGGTAAGTCTCGATGTAATCAAAGACTTAAACACCATAGGACATTTGCTTTCAGTTGTGAATATTGTCTAAGGATAATATAATGGATCCACTAACTACTCAATGATATATAATTGAGAAGGTCAAACGAATACTAGCGGCCGCTAAACAAAAAGGTGACCAGAGAGCAAATGAGGGAAAGTTCATCGAGGGGAATGTGATTAAAGCCTATTACATCAGACTCATCATAATGGTAACCCTACTTAGATGACTGGAGATCTCAAGAACTAAGTTCAAAGGGACAACTCTGTAACGCCCCGATATTTACACCACTATACGCTACCAACCCAATATAAGAACAATAAGCAAAGGGATACAATTCAACAATTGGGATCTATCACATTCTCATAAATTTCCTGTCAAGCTCAAAGTAATAAAATTACAATACATGGTAATATAAAAATATCCATCTTAATTGCCACAAGGGCTTACACCTTTCAAGACTAAGAGTCTTGATTCAAACAAATAAAATTCCTAACTCTACAACAAGTTCAATGGCTGAAGGCCAACACCATCAAAGAAGCTTCGGCGCTCCACATTGAATTCCATTCGCCTTTCGACACTATCTTGGCATACCTTCAATACCTGGATTTTTAGAATATCCAGCCCATAAAAAGGGAGTCAACTTTGACGCTCAGTAGGAAATAAACTTAACAACAAATAAGCATGCTCAAAGTGATTATGTTCGTGCAATATCATGCCATGCATACAACTTATTTTTATTAGAAAACCAATTTGTAACATGCTAAATTCGTATTTCAAGTTTTGACCCAATTCATTAACCATTGAGTTAACCATGAACCATCATTTTATAATTAATTTCCATATCACATGTCACAAACACTCCCCACATTTACTGGCCACCAAGCACAGTAGGGCAAGTGGGCACCTCTTACTTTTAGAAAACCTCCACATTTACCAGCCACCAAGCACGGAGGGGCAATTGGACACCTATTTCATTTTTAAAACATCTCCACATTTTCCGGCCACTGAACACAGAGGGGCAATTGGACACCCATTTCATTTTTAAAACATCTCCACATTTTCTGACCACCGAGCACGGAGGGGCAATTGGACACCCATCAATCATTGTAACTTTTCCCCCACATTTACCGGCCTACAAGCACGGAAGGGCAATTGGGCACCTCAACACACAACACATTTCAAAATAACCCATTTTAATTAACTCAACACACTTGACCCCAAAGCCATGAAGATATGATGCAATGCAATGCAAATGGGTTTGCCAATATCATAGTTTGCCTAAGGTTCAAATCATTATTACAAAAATAATTAACATGAAACATAAACAAGGCAAGCTCAACAATTTCCATAATCATCTCATATAGCAACATCAATTCCAAATTCTCCATTGTTCCAATATCATGTGAATATCAACTCAATACGACTCAAATTCCACTTATAAACGTTACTTAAGTAGGTTATCTCATTTCCATTAAACTCCCAAGCTAAAGTTCCAAAATGATTTAATCCACAACTTCTATCCCCACACTAGTTTCATTAAATTAGTAGGATTTACCCATTTCATAGTTTCCATATATTCCAATACCATATTAATGTCAATTTTAACATAAAACTATCAATTAGTTCAAAATCCCCTTTTTACTCAACATTTCAAACCTAAGGTTTTAAAGAAAATTGGGGGTTTTCCTCTTTTCTTAGTTACATCCTCAAATCATCAATTACTATTTATCAATATGCTAAAAACATTCAACATCCTTTGAAAATTTGAGTGAAAACCCCATTTGTGAATAAACAACAAGCCATTAATGTTTCTAACCCATAATCAACTCAAAATCCCAAAATGTCAACAAAATCCCAAAATGTCAACAAAATCACTTTGAATCATAAACATTTAAGGCTAAGAGAACTCCCTACCTCAAGATTGAAAGCAAGGAAGCTAGATCAAGAGCATCACTTCGAAAATTCAAAATCCAATCGGTTGAAAATGTTGATCTTCACTTGTTCTTCATCTTTGATGCAAGATCCATGGTGGATTGTTGATAAGAATAGATGAAATCAAAGTTTTGAGGGCTAGGTTTTCGGACATGGAGGAGGGGAGAAGAAGAGAGAATGAAAAAGTAAAGTTTTTGGGCCAAAAAGTCGATTTATAATGTCTGTTAGCGACCTGGTCACTCGAGCGAAGGAAGCTTGGCTCGAGCGTGGAAAAGAAGCTCTCAGGTTCTAAAAAATGCACTCTTCACTCGAGCGAATAAAGTCTTGCTCGAGCGAGCATGCTTTCAGCATAGAAACTCAAAATTGAAACAAGCATAACTCTCCCGTTTGGACTCCGTTTTAGGTGGTTCTTATGTCCAAATTGAAGCCCCGGAAACAAGCTTTCCAATGGTTTTAACCTCACATCTAAATTCAAAGTATGGAAAGAGAAAAGGGAAAAAGAGTGAAGGCTGGTCAAAAATAAAAATTCAAACTTGGGGCTTTTTATCTAATCTCGCCTAAATATCTTGTTAAGACTTCAATTAAGGTTCCAAACATCACCCAAGGGACCTCAATTATTATATCTAAAGTTCATTAGTCAACCCAGCAATACCAAGAGTCTGACAACCACACAAGTTTTAAGGTGATGAGCACCAATTTACACCAATCTGATACGTATTAGAATCCGAGCCACTACAACTCAGTTATGTGTGGCTCGCCAAAAATCACTAAAGAAGTCTAACTCCTATCCATTCCTATGATGGGAGTGATATTTGTAACGTGTTATATGCAGGAAACTTAGGGTAAGCTATGCTTTTAATGATCACTTATATCTTGAAAACCCTAGATGGGTATCTTTCAAGAGGAGTATTTAAGAGACTCGAAATAAAGATCACCTATATGAGTGTGAATGGGCCGCTTCTATGAGAATTGATAAGGCAAAATTCTCTAAAGCACTCATGAAATACCAGGAGATGCCTAAGGCCAAAACGGGCACAACCGTGAGAACTAAACTATGTTTGAGGATATTCTGTGTGAATTCTGTTGTCTTGGCTTACACAAACGGCTGAACAGTTCAAGGCATCACTGTGGACACCCCATTTTTGACCGCCCACAAGGCTCGAGCGCTTTACTCGGACACTTGATGACGAAAGTGGTATTGTGCGTGGTTCGAGGTCTCAACGAAGGAGCCTTATTTAAGCTTCGAAACAACCCCAACCCTTCCATATTCCCACTGATCATACCCAAGAAATTCATTTGTACACCTTGTGCCACCTTGTGTTGAGGCTAAAACAGAAAACAGGGGAATTCATTGAGGTTCGACCGTGCCTCATTGAGGGCCGGCCGTGGCTATTGAGGGCCGGCCGGGCTTCAATAGCGAGAAACACTGTTCTGGGCGGGAGGTCGCAAGCTATCCATTTTTGAAGATATTTATCACCTTTTGTGCTCAAATTTTATAAATACGACCATATACCTCTGTTTTGGGGGTTGAACAATTGAGAGAAAGCCTATATACATAGAGAGAGCTTCTTCTTCCTCATTCTTCCATTGCAAGCTACCTTTGAGTTAACCTACCAACCTTGTATCATCTATATACACCATACATAACCTTGACTCATCATCTTAGAACCTTGGTTGACCCTTGAGAAGCATAATTCAAGCTTGAGAGTGTGTCAAGAGTGAGTTTGATCATCAGCCAAAGCTTACTCCATTTTGAGAGGTATAAGCTTAAAACTTTTGTTCTTACCTTTGCTTATTTCATTTCTACCTATTTCTTGTATTCTTGGGCTATTTTGTATCCATTCTAAGTGTTGGAACTTGGGTTTGATAAGCTACCAAAGGTGGTAAGGTTAACACCCTTACTTCCACGTATTTCTATAGCTCAACCCTTGGTTCCTTTACACTATTTTTTTTTTATTTTTTATTTTTGAACTGATTTTTAGAGTTAAACTAAGGCCAAAAAACATGGTTTGAAGTCTTAAAATTGGAGGGGTTGGCCACCTCTCCTTGTTTTTGCTTACATAGCTTCATTATCTTTACCTTTTTGTTTAGCTCTTTGAGTTCTTTTCTTACATTTTTAGCCACTGTTTTTGGCTTATTAGAGGCTGTTTTAGGACTGTCCTAATTTATTTAATTGATTCAAGCTTTGATTAGTTCATTTGTTATAGCATTGGTCTTTGTACATAGCTTGTATTATGTTGTTCTTAGCAACTAACTTTCATAGTAATAACCTCATTTTAAAAATCAACTTGTCACTTCTTTCTTTCATTTGAGAGTTGTTTCAATCGGTTGATGGTTATTCAACACATGAACTAGAGATTTACGCTTAATGGCTTAATCTCTACGGAAATTCATTGTCAACGGCATAATCTCTCTTTCATGTTGAGAATTACTTCCTGTTTGACATTTCTCTCCTTTTAGAGGACTTAATCATCACTTCGAACAAATGGACTAAAGTATGGAAATGACTAAAAGAATTGGTTCAAAAGCAACCAACACACATAAAGAAAATGAGTCATCTTGCTTAGGCTTGACCGGACGTTATGCCAAGTTTATTGAGTCAAGTGTGATCATGTGCTAATTCATGGCGTTTTGATAATTCTTGAAGCGTCTCTACTTCCCTTTTTTGAGTTCATTCCATGATAAGAAGGGAGGAGTGGTCTTATTCATTACATTCATTGATTTTTGTTCAAAATTGTATCCGGAATCATCAAGCAATCAATTTGCTCATTGATGATTTTAGAAACAATTATAACATTCTCTCGAGGCTTTTCCATGATAGAGAAAGAATGAAGGGACAAACAGAGCTTGAACAACTCTATCTGCACTGTTTTCACCTCAGAACACAAAACAGAGTTTTGCATGAAATTGAGGCATGACCGGCCTTCGTTAGGCCCGGCCGGGCTTCATTGAGGACCGGCCGGCCCTCAATGTTTGGTCAGCAGTGTATTTTTGCAGAAAACTGAGGGTAGTGGCCGAGGTGAAACAGAGCAAGCCTGGGGCAGACAGAGCTGTTCTTGAACATTATGCATGTGCATGCATGTAATTCTTGCGCATCCTCACTTACATTGTGATCATTGTAATTAATTAATTTAATATTGTTTGTTGTAATTAGTCTCGTTAATTATTAAATGTTGTAATTATTATTATTGTCCAGTTGTAATTGTTGTACTTAATTGGTCTAAAATAGCGAGTTTATTTATCTTGGTTATGCTTGTTGTAATAGCATAGTTGGCTAGTTAATTAGCCTCGCTTATTTATTCATTCGGTTTTGTAATAAGTAGTTAAATTCAGACTTTTGGACTTTGATTCGCACCCTCTTGCACAAGGGCAATGTTGTAATAAGTTGTATGTCTTCTAACCCCATGTCTTTTTCCCTTTTACTTACTCGCTTACAGTGGTTAGTATAGGACATCACGTTTCATTAGCATTCTTCTGATTTGCATCTATTGTCTTGCATACATTAAAGGTTCAGCTCATCATGCTAACCCAATATCAAATGTTCAAATTCATTTACTTGAATATGTGCTCTCTCGCATGTTTTGAATGCAATCATATACCATGCTCATAGCCAAGCCTATAAAAATACATAATGTGTGCGTTGCATTAATCACATTGCATAAAGTTAGGAACATGTATATTTTTTTAACTCTTTCACCTGTTTTGGCTCAGAGTACTAGGTGAGCTTTCATGTCTTAACATCTTGCATCGGATGTTTGTGTTGCCATATCTAAAGCATGAATACCATTAGGGTAATTGCTTAAATGATATAGTTGTTTGAATGCCTATGGATGAAGGCTAGTTATTTGAACTGGGACGGTTTGATTAATGTCCATTTTAAGCCCACTTTTTCAAGTGGCAAATTCACAAAACAATTTCGAAACAAAGCATAAGATCAAGTGTTCCAATTCTTGCAAACTAGTCTATACCTTGTGTGCGCATCACATAGTAAAAATAGCTAATAAATCAAAACAAGAGCATATAATGTAAATAAAAAACACATCATGATTAGTAGAGGCAAATCTTTGATCGGGCAAGTGGGGTGCGCAATTCACGACCTTTCCCTCTCGTACCTCAGTTCCTGAGCCGAGACACTTTGGTGATGATGGACTAATGGCCTTTGGCATGAGTCTCTGGTTTCGTAAATTTTCCAAAAATATTTAGGTGGCAACTCTATAATCTGGCAAAGCAGTCCATTTTTGGTATTTGATTCAAACATTGATTTTCCAAAAAGAATTGTCGGATTTGGAATCTTTTTGTGTTTTTATTATTTCACATTGCACTTGTGAAATCAGATTCAGAACCACAAGTGGAGTTCAAACTGTAGAGCTATTAGTCTTCCGAAAGGAGCACGGAAAGTCGGGCCACAATCACGTCCACTGATTAGCTAGTAAGTCCGATAGGCTTTCACTAGGAAAGGTTCAAAGCCAAAAGCTACCTATCCCAATGCAGGGTATTTCCTTAATGTACTTTCTCTTTGTCTGCATGTTGTTGCATGTCTTTTCTGTAAATTTCATTTATGTGGGGGATTGTTGGAAAATTTGAATTAAATTTACTCCAATAGTTGTGTCTCTTGAGATGGAAGGGTGTGTCCTTTTGAAGGGTCACAACCTTTCTAAAGAGTCATGGAGGAATCTATAAATTCCATCCCTCTCACTTCAATTTATATAGAGAATTCATCATTTCTTCTTCACTTTGCATTTATTCTTCATATTTCCTGAGTCTAATTTTCCTATAAAGAGAGTACATACACAGTGAAGTTTGTTAGGCTTGCAATAGTAGTGCTGCTAGTGCAAGACATTGATCGTTGTATCCTGGGAGATAGATGTCCATTGAATCCTGAGCACTGGTGGGAGGACAAATCTGTCTTAAGGAAAGAGTGTCACACACTCGACTCGATCAGGTTTTATCTATTTATATATTGTAAGTTTTGTTATATTATTATATCGATTTATTTCAGTTTTGGTGTTGCCCAAAAAGCGTTTACATATTTTTTTTAAAAATTATATTTTTCATATAGTTTGGTACTATTTTTCGAACAAAAATTTTGTTTGAAATTTCATTTTATCTCCTAAACCATCTTTAAAATATCAATTAGACCCCCAAACTTGTCTTTGATTATAGGCAGCAATTGATAGTGGGGTGAAATTGATTCAAAATTGAATAGTTTAGGTATAAAATTAATATCATTAAAAGAATAAGGACTGATTGATTTTTGAGTGATAATTTAGGATAAAATGATATTTTCTCGTGTTATTTTATATAAGCTTAATTACACTAAGACCCCCTTAGTGAATATCAATTTATTCCCTTAACTATAAAAATTTGTACAAATACATACTTTAGAGGTGATTTGATGGAGGTCTACAAGGGTGAAAGTGTTACACTTTTATAGTTGAGGAGTCAAAATGTACATATTCATATAGTAAATATTGAGGAGGACTTGGTGTAAATAACCTTGTATATATGGTATGTACTCAACAGTTTAATTATAATGATTCATAACTTTTAATGTGTAGTTAAAATTAAATTGATTCATATAGTAAAAATATTGGCAACGTTTTATAATCAAATATCACAAGGTTTCATAAATAAGAATAATTTGATTCATAACTAAAAACAGTAGTCTTATAATTGAAGCAACGTCAATTCATAATGAATTGGCACAATAATAAAATAATAGGACTTAACTAGTGGAGACATGATATATTACAAATAATTAAGTACAAAATAAATATTAACGGCTAAAATAAAAATATTAATTACAGACATAAATTTTTAAATCAATATTTACAAAGCAAAAGAGTGTCTAAAAAAGGAGACGGGTAACCCAATTCATAAGGCAACTAAGTTTCCTCAAAGTTTCAGGGAATCCATCATCAACATAGAATTCGTCTTTACCTGGCATAAAACGCCATCAGTTTGGAATGCCCAATAAATACACACACACTCAAAACTCTTAACCAATCTAACACAAGCATAAAATAATACAACAATAAGCACTTTAAGCTGATAATAGTAATGAAATAACAGAATTAACACATTCAAAAGTTAATAAGACCACTACAATCCCCCAAAGAAACTCGTCCTCCCACTTGCTAGAACTAGACACTAGACTATTTGGAACTCCCCCTTTTGCTATTTTACAGACCACAGATGTGTACAATGATTATATACCATGCAACGCAATCAATGGATCTCAAAAGGGCAAGTGTAGACACCCCATTTTTTACCGCTGTTAAGACTTGGGCGCTACTGATGGTTTACTTGGTGATGAAAGATGTGCAGGCCAAAGGTTCGATTTCTTCGGCAAGAGGAGAGTCAAATCCCAACCTCACACCCCATTTTGGACCAAAGCTATTTTGGATGGTTTTTAGACCTTAAAGCCCTCTCTTTCAAAATATTTTTGAAATAAAGTTTCTACGATGCTCTGAGGCTCACATTTTGTCAAATTGTAAACCGAGCAAGGACAAAGTGGAAATGAATGAAAGAGAGTTGAAATCTTTGAAAAATCTTTCAAAACACCTTGTTTAGGGGTTTGGAGTTGAAGAAAAGAGGAGAAGAGGGAAGAAACCTAGCTGAGGAAGAAGTTGGGTATGAATCGCTAAGAGAGAGTCGAGCAGTCCTCGCTAAATCAGGCTTATCCGTCTATGCACTTGTATTTAAGCTATGAGGCCACCACCGTTGGAAATAAAACTTCTGGGGCTTCATTTTACACTCAAGAATCTCCTAAAGCCGAGTCCGGATGGGGGGGATATGATTGGTTGAAGTTGGGCATCATTCCGGTTGGACAAAAACTGAGTGGCTTCACCACAAGAGGCATAACTTTTTTTATAGTTGGAATTTTGATGCACCATTGGAAAGCTTACTTCCGGGGCTTCAATTTGGACACAAGAATGACCTGAAAAGGAGTTCATATGAAGGAGTTATGCCCATTTGAAGTTGGACCTGTAGAGCAGAATTTCCTGTCGGCCACAAATATGTGCAGCCGGCCACAAAAGTAGCAGATCGGCCAAAAAAGTAGCAGATCGGCCATCACAAGTAGCAGATCAGCACTAAAGATGGCCGATCGGCCAAAAGTGACCCAAATTCATTTTTTTTGAAGATATTTCTCCTCCAACTGTTTCCAGCTTGCTCCAGCTGTCCCAATTTAGATATTTTCGACCAAAATTGATATTTTGCTATATAATGAAGCCTTGTATCTCATTTTCAAAGGGTTAGAACTTCTTGAGCAAGTTTTGAGAGCTCCTCTCACTAAAACTCCCTCTCTCTCTACAATTTTCAGAGTTTGATCTCTGCCTCTCTCTCTAAAGCCTCTCCCTCTTGCCTTTTGTGCATGCAAGTAGAGAAAGTGGTGAAAGTGGTCCATCTTTGAGAGGAGGTTGCTTGAAGCTTACTTGGGACTTTGTTGGAGCTCCAAAAGGTGTTTTGGCTCAGATTTTGGGCTGGTTTTGCAGCTGTGCATTAAGGGTAACATCTCTCTCCCTTTAAGCTTGTTTTTACACATTTGCTTGGCCATCTTTTCACACTACTTTGGGGCTGTTTTGGGGGTGGTGTTGAACTACAAAGACCTCTGTTTTTCCTCTTTTTTTTTTTTTTGTCCTAAAAGTCTTGGTTTGTGCCTTGGTTGGCTAGGGGGTTGTCCTCCCTTTTGCTCCTTGGCTTGTAAGGCCTTGTGAGCTAACTTTCAAACTTTTCAAACAACTTCTTTTTGGCCTTAGAACCATTGAAATCCAAAGGATTTTCAGTGGTAAAAACCCTGTTTTGAGGGCCCAAATAGGAGAGGGTGGTCCCCTCTCCTCTTGTCTTGCTTGCTAGTGTTGATGGCCAACCAAATGAGTATGTGCTTTTACTTCTTTGTGGCTTTGTTTGGGCTCATTTTTGTGAATTTTGGGACCTACCATAACTCTGTTTAGGCTGGTTTGGTCACCTCTTGCATGCTTTATACACTTGTAGTGTAAACTTGCACACTAGTCCAACATGCATCATGCTTTAGACCATCATTCTAGTGTGATTTTGGCTTAACTCCAAGAAGCTTTTGGCCATGTTTTAGCATGCTTGAGGTCTGATTTATGTTGTATTGGCCATATGCTTCATGCATTGCATAGCTATAGTGCAAATGCCTTGACTAGTCTTGAGTTTTGACGCCTCTACCATGCTATACTTGTGATGTTTGCATGCCTTGGCATCATTTTAAATGATATTTCAGAGCTTATATCTTTGCCATACTCTCATGTTTATCACACCTTCAATGTGTTTGAGAGTTGCACCTTTATGCCTTGTTTGTGAGCCAATGCATGAGCCTCATTTTCTTGCCTTTCAAGCCATCATCTCAGTCCATTTTGGCTACTATTTTGGCTTGCATAAGGTCTATTTGGGGCTGGTTTAGCCATTTGAGCATTGTCTTGCATGCCTCTAGTGTAATACACTTCACTAGCTTTGATGCTTAAGCCTTGCAACATGCATCACATGAGTTGTTTGCATGATTTTAAGTCATTTAGCATGACATTTCAGTGCTGGAACATATGCCATTGTACTCCATGTTTCATTCTTTCAATGCCTTTGGAGAGTTGTGTCTTGTGTCTTAATCTTGCATTAACATGTATGCATGCTTGGCTGGTCCTTGGAGTCTTCATTTCAGAATGTTTGGCCATTGATTTTGGGCATGGCTGAGGTCTGTCCCTTTTCGGTTTAAGTCCATTGAGTATGTTAGATTGCATGTTGTTGCATGCTTATTGCATTGCATGTTGTTGCATACTTGATTTTTGCATGTTGTTGCATGCTTGGTACATTGCATGTTTGCATGTTTAGGTTGCATAACATTGTTGCATACTAGTTGACATGCTCATGTTACATTAGCTTAGTTTGCATGCTTGTTACATTTCATTTGGCATGCTCATGTTGCATTGCATTGCATTTCCATGTTGCATTGTATTTGGCATACTTGTGTTGCATTGTGTTTGGTTTGGGTGTTAAGCCAAACATGAGGAACGAGGGACGTTTCATACTTGAAGTGATGAAACGTGCCTCAATTCTTGGTCGCCGACGCTCTTGATCAAACATGATAGAGTTCTTGGCATTTATGTGTTTTGTGCATTCATTTTACATTGAATTGCACACTTGGCCTCTTTGGCCATCATGCATCGAGATATGTAATTGGTGGCCTGAGGGTCGAGCATTACACTCCTTCGAGCCTTAAACATGATAAGGGGTGTAATTCCAAACATCTTCTTGCAAATGTATTGCCATGCCTCTGTTTGTCCTCTACTGCAGCAACAGGAGCAATTTATAGGAAGAGATGGCCGATCGGCTACCTAGTGTGCCGATCGGCTACAAATGTTTGGCCGATATCATAAAGAGTGGTCGATGGCCATTTTTCACTGGCCGATGGCCACCCCTCTTGGCCGATGACCTCTTAGAGTGTCCATGAGGTGGTTTAGAAGCATCACAGAAGTTTGCACAGTTTTCAGAGGTGCAAAACAGTGCAAACAGAGGCAACATGGGGCATGGCAACGGATTTCTGAGAGAAGCCGACCGAGCGCGCATGCATCCCTCGTCACGAGGCCATTTCAGTGTTTTAATAGCTTAGAATAGTTATTTGCTTCAATTTGGTTATGTAATAATTAATTAGCTTGTTAGTTTGTTAATTAGTTGGCTTGTATTATTTATTCGGACCCTCCGTCAAGAGGGCGAATTTTGTAATAAGTGTGCGTGAGTGTGTGCATGTCTTCCAACCCCACTTCTTTCTCCCTTTTATTTAACCGCTTACGATGGTTAGTTTTAGGGCATATTTCATTTAGCATACCTTATGCTCGCATGTTTGCATTCATTCATCTGTATTGCATGCACCGGGCTCGGCGCATCATACTAATTGCTGCATTGTATTTCAATACCAAGTTGAATACATGTATCAATTGTAGCATTTCATATGCCATCTTAGAATAGCGGAGCCTATTTTAGTTGCATTATTGCATGTGTTGCATTAGGCATCTTAACATAGCTAGGATCATGCATTGATTACTAACTAGTTGTTGTTTTGGCTCGAAGTACACTGTAAGTATTTATGCTTTAGCATCTTGCATGTGTGTGTTAGTGTTGCTATGATAGCATGCTTGCCATGAGGCTAACTGCTGATGTGATATAACTACCTGAATGCCTGTGGGTGAAGGTTGGATTGCTTGAATTGGAACAATTCATTAAAATGCGAGTTTTAAGCCCACTTGATGGTGGCAAAATCATGTTTTCATAAGCCCACCCGAGGGTGGCAAATCCACGTCTTAGCCTACTTGCGAGTAGCACCTTCAAACCATTTTCAAACAAACATGAGATATTTTGTTCCAACTTTGGCGATCTAATCTATACTTGTGTGTTGTGCGCATCACATAGTAATTCTAGGCTAATACACCGGAATAAGAACGCATGTGTTTTCAAAAACAAGATATCGTATTAGTAAAGGCCGATCTTTGATCGGGCGAGCGGGGGTGCTCATTGCATGACCTTCCCCTCTCGTACCCAAGTTCCCGAGCCTAGGCAACTTTGGTGATGACGGACACGTGGCCTTAGGCACGAGTTAGGGTTTCCTAAATTTCCCAAAATAAAATATTTAGGTGGCGACTCTGTATCTGGCAAAGCAGTCCATGTTTGTCACTTCTTTATAAAAATCAGTTTTCCAAAACGATTTGCCGGATTTGGACTCTTTGGTGATTTATCGGTCTTGCATTGCACTTTGCGAGATTAGATTCAGAACCGTGACATTGAGTCCGAACTGTAGTAGCTTAAGAACAAAACGGATTTCGCGCCATTGGCGCGCGGAGCCCGTGACGTTCGGGCACGTCTACAGGCAGCCAAAATAAATAGATTTTATCATCATAAACCTAACCTTATCCCTCCAAAACAAAAATGTTTTATCCTCTTGAATATCCGAACTGGACCCAACCTTATCTCACAAAATCAAACCAACCTTATCTCACAAAAACAAACCACCGCATAGAGTTCGAATATGTCCATTCCATCCTAAGGTTAATGCAACAACCGCTTGCGCAAGACTTAACTCAAAAGTAACACGTTCCACCATCATTTCAATATCGAAACAACGATTACAAACATCTTTCTATTATCAAACAAACTATTATCATTGTCCTTTTAGATCATTACAAGTCAACGCAACTAATTACCAACCCCTTGATATTTCTACTTTATTAATTAGGTGTTTTCAAAGGCGAGTTAGTCACATTTAAGTAGAAGCATAAGAGTTTTACATATGAGAGGAAATATAGTACAAAATAAAGTGAAAAAAAAATGGCAAAGCAAGAAATTAACAATATGCATGATAAATAAACATTTGAGGGCAACAAGCATTTGAACTTTCATTTTCCAGAAATTTTCAAAACAGTTGGTACGGAAAGAGGAATATGGAGAACACATTTATAGGTCAAATTAAAGGGCTGAAATCGAACCAAAATATATAATAATAAGTCTACTTTCATTTTTAATTGGTAAAATTTGCATAACATAACCAGAAATTAATCTACAAGTCATTTACCAAGTTCTATCTAGATTTGATACATTTTAGGAAAACTAGATTTACAATCTACCCAATAACTTTCTCTCAAATAAATTTTGCTAGAAAGAAGACTCAAAATGATAAATTTTTACGTATTAATCAATGTGAGATGATTTTTCTGGAATTTTATAAAAATGTAAGAAGTAGACTATTTTTTTTGGAACATAGGACTAGATTTTTACAAAAAATTGTTTAGGCTATAAAAACACATAATTAGGGCTACCAAAATTTTGACATGCTCTGCACACCTCAAATATCATCCCATATAATCAGATTTGGAAAATTAGTAAGCTTGATAATTTTTTCAAAAATGAGAAAGTTACAGCAGTGCATGAATTGAGAAGAAAGTGCAAGATAGAATTATTTTTTCATGCTAACACTCGAACATACACCCTAACCATGCATACCAACATTACATACACAAAAGAAATATACTAGGAGATAGAGTTGTTGGAAAATGGCTTTTGACTAACCTTATTTTTTGCTAACTTTGAGCATTAATTAAGGTGGGACCCAAACGTTATTTTTAACATTTCTTATTGGGTTCATGTTTAATGTCGCGTAGTGAATAACATCATGTATTTGGTTGCTCAAAACCATTTCCGGATGAATGAGAATTTAACGCGCGTTTTCGGGTTTGTGAAAATGGCTTTAGGTGGGTTTCCTACACATTTGTGAAATGTGCTTGTCCCATATTGGAAAGGCTCAAGAAATTGTATGGGTTTATATACTCCAGCTTAGGATACTTGGGATGGGCCCCAAGGGGTACCCAAGTTTGTGGAAGGGTGAGATTATGGGTAAGGCTAGACCCATTGGACCCAAAACAAAAACCACACACGCACACCGCCGCCCGTCCGGGCGGCGCGAACTGGGCTTGGGCTTGGGCTTGGTGGGCACGGGTGCATGAAATGTGCTTGTCCCACATTGGAAAGGCTTAAGGAATTGTATGGGTTTATATACTCTAGCTTGGGATACTTGCGATGGGCCCTAAGAGGTACCTAAGTTTCTGAAAGGGTGAGGTTATGGGTAAAGTGGGCTAGACCCATTGGACCCAAAACAAAAACCACACGTGTGCGCTGCCGTCCGTCCGGGCTGGGCCTGGGCTTGGGCGCGAGTGCATGGTGTGAGGTTGGATTGGACTTGTCTGGCCCAATACTTATCTTTTTAGGCCAAAAACTTTTGTATTTTATTTTTAATTTTGGTTTCAAAATTCAAAATAAATTGGTCCAGATTTTTCCTTCACCCAAATAGATCCCAAACAGGTTTTCTACCTATTGAAATTCCAAATGAACAAGTTCATACCTGTTGAAATTCAAACCGAACAGATTCAAATCTGTTCAAACAGGTTTTGTAGTTGTTCAATCTGTCCGAACAGGTTTTCTACCTGTTCGGAAAAGCCACAATTTCTCCTATATAAAGCCTACTATCCAGCAATTCATTTGATAAAATTTTTCCCTTAGAATTTCGTCATTCTTCTTCTGTTCATCTTTGTGTTTCTGCATTTAATTTTTAGGAAGAAAAAGAGAGAGTCACAGCAGAGCTTTGGTTCACCAAACTTGATTTTGTAGTGCTGCAAATCAAGTAGTAGTCGTTGCATCCTAGGAAGTAGACGCCATTAAAACTCGAAGCACTGGAGATAGGGCGAAATCTATTTTAAGGAGATTGTGTTCAACACAAGCCTCGACTTATAATTTCTGTAAGTATTTAATTCGGAATTTAATTTATATAATTATTTTTTGAATTATTTTATTTTGTTGTTTATTTTATTTACACATTTAATTTACACACACGCACACACCACTATGGGAATAACAATCTTAAAGTAGAATTTCTGTTTTTATTTATTTTTGTGTTAGACAGACAAATATTTTGTTTCGGGAAATTAAATAGTAGTCATATACTGTTTAATTTCTTAAATAGTAGTAATATACTGTTTAATAATTTATTTGATAACATAGTAGTCATATACTGTTTAGCAATGAAATTTTGTTACAAAATATTATTCTGTATATTTTGTGTGTAAATTCTATTATGTATAAATTTGTGATTGGTGCATTTTTATTTCGTCAGAAATATGACAATTGAAATAAACAATACTGAGACTATTATTACTCCGACCCCCACACCTGTTGTGCCAATGATGACTCCGGCAGTACCGGTAAATCATGGGGAGAAGCTAGAAAAATTCAATGGAAATGATTTTAAAAGATGGCAACAAAAAATGATGTTTTATTTTACTAGATTGAATTTGGCTCGTTTCACTCATGAAAAATCACCGGCACTGAATGAGGGAAAAACTGATCAACAAGTGGTTGCCGCAATCGATGCATGGAAATATGGTGATTTTCTGTGTCAGAATTATATCCTCATTGGTTTGGACAATACACTGTACAATGTGTATAATGTCAAAAGCATTGCAAAAAAACTGTGGGAATTTTTAGATCATAAATATAAGACAGAGGATGCCGGTATAAAGAAATTTGTTGTTGCCGTTTTTTGGATTTTAAAATGATAGATTCCAAGACAGTTATTAGCTAGGTTCAAGATCTCCAATTAATTCTCCATGACAGACATGCGGAAGAGATAGTTCTCAATGAATCTTTCCAAGTAGCAGCAATCATTGAAAAATTGTCACCATCCTGGAAAGAATTTAAGAATTATCTGAAGCATAAGCGCAAGGAGATCAAATTGGAGGAACTAATAGTGTGGCTAAGAATTGAGGAGGACAGCCGTGGTTCTGATAAGAAGTTAGGAAACCATGTCATGCAAGCTAAAGCAAATGTTATGGAACATGAACAAGGGTCAAAGTTCAACAACAAAAAGCGGAAGCATGATGGTAATGGTCCCAAACAAGGATCCACTAGTAAGATTAACAAAGGGATCAACAATGGGTTCAACAAGAGGTTTAAAGGCAAATGTTTTGTGTGCTGCAAAGATGGACATCGCGCTAAGGATTGTTACGTTCGCAAGGACGGAGGGAGTTCAAGCAAAAAGCCAAAACAAACGAACATTGCCGAGGATTTTTATCTTTCCAAGGGAGTGGCAGACATTAATCTTGCTACAGTAGTCTCTGAAGCAAATTTGGTGGGCAATCCCAAGAAGTGGTGGGTGGATACTGAAGCAACCCGCCATATCTGTGCAAATAAAAATATGTTCACAACCTACAAAGTGGTGGAAAGTGGAGAACAACTTTTTATGGGAAACTCCTCTACATCAACTGTAAAAGGACAAGGAAAGATCGTGCTGAACATGACCTCAAGAAAAGAACTCACGCTCAACAATGTACTCCATGTGCCAGAAATTCACAAAAATTTGATTTCTGGGTCATTGTTGATTAAGAATGGCTTTAGATTAGTCTTTGAATCTGACAATGTTGTACTCTCCAAGAGTGGAATGTATGTAGGGTGAGGTTACATGAGTGATGGGCTTTTTAAGCTCAATGTAATAACTGTTGTACCTAACTTGGCTATTAATAATAAGAACACATCTTCTATTTATATTGCTGAGTCTTCTTTTTTATGGCATGGTAGATTAGGACATGTTAATTTTAATTCTTTGTGTAGACTTGTTTCTTTAGAATGTTTGCCAAACTTAGAGTTTGATCCTATTCATAAATGTGAGATTTGTTTTAAGGCAAAACTCACTAAGGCATCATTTAATAAAGTAGAAAAAAGTACTGAACTTCTAAATTTAATTCACACAGATATCTGTGATTTAAAATTTGTTTAAACTAGGGGAGGTAAAAAGTATTTTATTACTTTTATTGGTGATTGCACCCGAAATTGCTATGTTTACTTATTGAGAAGTAAAGATGAAGCCTTAGAAGCTTTTAAGAAATATAAACTTGAGGTTGAAAATCAACTTGGCAAAACTATTAAGATAGTGAGGAGTGACAAAGGTGGTGAGTATGATGCACCATTTGAGGAATTTTGTTCTGAACATGACATTATTCATCAAACCACTGCACCATATTCTTCTTAGTCAAATGGAGTTGCTGAGAGAAAGAATCGAACTCTTAAAGAGATCATGAATGCCATGTTGATTAGTTCAGGGTTACCTCAGAACTTGTGGGGAGAGGCAATTTTGTCTGCTAATTTTATCCTTAACAGGGTACCCCACAAGAAAATCAATCAAACACCTTATGAAGTATGGAAAGGTCGACGACCTACCTACAATTACCTCAAAGTGTGGGGGTTTTTTGCCAAGGTGGTAGTCCCTAGTCCTAAAACGACTAAGATAGGACCAAAAACAATTGATTGTGTGTTCATTAGTTAAGCAAATAATAGTAGTGCATATAGATTTTTAGTTCATAGATCTAAAAATCCTGATGTGCATGTAAACACTATTATTGAGTCAATGAATGCATCATTTTTTGAACATATTTTTCCTTGCAAGGAAACTAAAGAGACAAGTTCAAATAAAAGAACTTTTGATACTGCTATGGGTAGCAGTGAAGACCACAATGATAATGAAGTAGATGAACCTAGATGTAGCAAGAGGGTTAGGATCTCTAAACAATTTGGTCTAGATTTTCTAACATATCTGTTAGAAAATAAGTCTCAAAACTTCAAGGAAGCAATGTCAAGTCCTAAAGCTCCATTTGTAGAAAGAGGCTGTGAATAGTCAAATTGAATCGATTTTGCAAAATCATACTTGAGAACTAGTGGATCTTCCACCAAGGTGTAAACCTCTTGGATATAAGTGGATATATATTCAAGAGAAAAATGAAAGCAGATGGTTCGATAGATAAATATAAGGCTAGGCTTGTTGTTAAAGGATACAGGCAAAAGGAATGCCTTGATTATTTTGACACATATTTACCAGTGACAAGAATAAGATCTATTCGCATGCTAATTGTGATTGCAGCTTTGTATAATCTGGAGATACATCAAATGGATGTTAAAACAGCTTTTTTGAATGGCGAGTTAGATGAAGAAATCTATATGGAACAACTGGAAGGGTTTCAAGTTCCCGGCCAAGAGGAAAAAGTTTGTAAACTTGTCAAATCCTTTTATGGATTAAAACAAGCTCCAAAACAATAGCATGAAAAATTTGATCATGCTATGCTTTCGGATGATTTTAAGATAAACGAATGTGACAAATGCGTCTATGTTAAAAGCACAGACAAAGGCTATGTCATAGTTTCTCTTTATGTGGATGACATGCTCATTATTGGAAGCAATAATGATATGATTAAATCCACAAAGAAAATGTTGAACAAAAAGTTTGACATGAAAGATCTGGGAGTAGCAGATGTAATTCTAGAAATAAAAAATACTAGATCATCTAAAGGATATGCTTTATCTCAGTCTCACTATGTTGAGAAGATTCTGGAGAAATTTAGTAAGCATGACGTCCGCTCTGCTAAAACACCTGTTGACATTAGTCTTCATTTGTCAAAAAATACAGCTGCAGGCATATCATAATTAGAGTACTCTCGGATAATCGGAACCTTGATGTTCTTAATGAATTGCACTAGGCCAGATATAGCCTATGCTTTAAGCAAATTAAGTCAATTAATCCAGGGTCCGATCATTGGAAAGCTATAATTAGGGTACTTAGGTATCTAAGACATACCCAGAATTATGGCTTACATTATACTAAATATTCAGCAATAGTACTCGAGGGATACAGCGATGCAAATTGTATATCGGATACCAAAGACTCAAAATCGACTCGTGGATACGTCTTTACCCTAGGAGATGCTGCAGTCTCTTGGAAATCCTCCAAGCAGACATGCATGGCAAGGTCGACAATAGAATCTAAGTTTATTGCATTAGATAAAATAGGAGAAGAAGCATAATGGCTTCGTAATTTCTTAGAAGACATTCCAATATGGTCTAAACTTGTGCCAGCTATATGCATTCATTATGATAGTGAAGCAGTAATAGAATGGACAAAAAAATCATATATATAACGGTAAGTCTTGACACATTCGTCGAAGACATAATACCGTTAGGCATTTGCTCTCATGTGGAATAATTTTCATAGAATATGTAAAGTCAAGAGAGAATATTGCAGATCCATTGACTAAAGGGCTAGCTAGAGAGCAAGTGTACCATTTGTTGAGGGGAATGGGTTTAAAGCCTATTACTTAAAAGTCGCTATAATGGCAACCCAACCTAGTTGACTAGAAATCCCACGATCTAGGTTCAAAGGGACAACCAAATTATAGATGACTTCACGTATCACTAAGGAGGTTTACTCTTACCCATTTCTATGATAAGACAAGTGATACTTGTAGCGTTAGTAGGATAAGCTTTGCTTTTAATGATTCTTATAGCTTGTACATCTAAGTGGGGTATAGCAGGATACTCTTAATAAGAAGTCACCTATATGAGTGTGAACTGGGCCGTTTCTGTGAGAATTGAGAAGGCTAAATTCTCAAGAGCACTTATGAATTACCAGGTGTTGTTCAGGGCCAAAATGAACATAATCGCAAGAACCAAACTATGTCTGCGGATACACTATGTGTAGTCTATTATCTTGGCTCTCACAAATAGCTGAATAGTTCAAGGCATTGCCTTCATTGGTTAGCCAGTAAGTCCAATCGGCTTTCACTAGAGGAGGTTTAAAGCCAAAAGCTACCTATCTTGATGTGGTGTATCTTCTTAATGTACTCTTTCTTTGTTTGCATTTTGTTGCATGTCCGTTATCGTGAATTTCATTAATGTGGGGGATTCTTGGAAAATGGCTTTTGAATAACCTTATTTTTTTGCTAACTTTGAGCATTAATTAAGGTGGGACCCAAGCGTTATTTTTAACGATTCTTATTGGGTTCATGTTTAATGTCGGGTAGTGAATAACATCATGTATTGGGTTGCTCAAAACTATTTTTGGATGAATGAGAATTCAACACGCATTTTTAGGTTCGTGGAAATAGCTTTAGGTGGATTTCCTACTCTAGACACCCCATTTTTGACTGCTCTTACGACTTGGGCACCACCGATTACGCATCCAATGATGAATTTGTATATGCTTGTCAAATGCTCGTCAAATGCTCGAAGTCCTCAACAGAATGCCTTAGCTTTGAGCCTCAAAACCCTGTGAACCTCTTGCCTTGTTTTTGGACCAAAACAGCAGTTTTTCAAGCCTAAACATCATGTGACCTGTAGACCCACTAGTGTGGATTGCCGGCCAGTAATGTGGCTTACTTGTGTGTGTTTTCAGATATTTTTGCCAGTTGTGCCAGCTATTTCCACAGGTGCATGCACCAGTCCATACGTGTCTGTATGAATATTTCTGAGGAGGTCTCATGTTTTTCTATATATAGATGACCTCCCCTCTTGTTGTAAAGGTTAGAAAAATTTGGAGCAAAATTTTTTCTCTCTCTCTTGCAAGTTTTTCACTCTTTGCCTATACAATCTAAACCAAACCTTGTGGTATTTGTGGTGAGGTGTTTTTGAGCTTGTATTTAGCTCTTGAAGGTGTGTAATTGTTGGTTTCAACTCGAAAAGGGTATCCCTCTTCAAGAGGTATAATTCTTAGCTTATTTTCCTTCTTTATTTGCCATCTTTTCTACTATTTTTGGACTATTTTTTGGACTATTTTTATACTGGATTTCTGGGCTGAAACTTGTGGTTTAAGGCCATTAAGGGTGCAGGGGTGGATCACCCTTCTTTGTACCTAACTTCTTAGGCCTTTGCCTTTGTGTTTTCCACTTTTCTATTATCTTTTTTTGAGCTTTTTACTACTTTTTTCAGAGGCTAAAATCATGTTTTGAAGTCCTAAAAATGAAGGGAGTAGCCTCCCCTCCTTGTGCTTGCTTACTAGTTTAACTTGCTCTATGTTGTAGTTTTTAGCTATTTTTAGCTTAATTCCAGCACTGTTTTTGACTGTTTTAGAATTGTTTTTAGTTGTTCATTACATTTGAGCTTTGTATAGCATGCTTGTAGTGTAATGGTCTTATAAGTTTGGTGGTTTAGGCCTTAGTCACCAACCTATTTGAGTTGATAGTGTTTATTTCTTGCTTTCCATACTTGTTTTCATCTCTAATCACCTCTGCAATCTCCCTCCTTTCTTGGCTTTTTCTTTGCTTTGAAAGTGGATTCAAACTACTTGCTTTTTTAAGCTTGAGATAGAGGTATTGCTTAATGGTTTAATCCCTTTGGGGGTTCATTACCAACGGCATGACACTTCTCTCATGCCTAAAACAACACTTGGTTTGGTACTCCTTTCCATTAGAGGACTTAAAGTTCACTTTTAGACTTAATGAATTAAGGAATGGATGGTAATTAAAATAAAGTAATAAAATTGGGACTAAAAGTGATGCAAGATAATAAAATCAACTTGGGTTCAATTGGACGTTAATTGAACCCATTGAGTCTTGAGTCGTTTTATACTTGCTAGTGATGTAAACAATTCAAGAGTCAATGTCAACCACTTTCCTTGATCAATCCATGATAGGGAGGGGGTTTTGAGAGTCTTTAAATTATGCATTTATTGAATTGTGTCCTTTGGTTCATAAGTCGTTACGCAATGAAATTGTGTCAATTGATGGCTTGGGAACCAAACCTACCCCTCCTTTGACATGTTTGATGATAAGAAGAGGCAAGGTGGACAAACATCCCCTGAGAATACTCAAGTTTGTGCTCTGTTTGTTCTCTGTTGCTGTAGGAAAGAACTAGCATTAGTGGCCGACAGGCCACTTCTTCTGGACGACAACCCACTATTAGTGGCCTGCCAGCCACTACTTCTGGGTTGCTGGCCACTTTTTCAAGGCAGACAGTGCCCTTTCTCTAGCAGAGCAGAACAGAGGTTGAGGTGAAAAATAGTGCATTTTTTTCAACTATGCAACAGAGGTATTCTGGTAGCAAAACAATGGGCTTTTTCGGGTGGAAATCCGTGTGCATGCATAAGCATTCCCCACTTCCCGGGGTTGATTAGTTAGACTAGTTAATTACTTAGCGTAGTTATTTCTTTGGTTGTATTCGTGTTGTTAATTTGTAATTAATTAATTAGTGTAATTAATTTGTTAGTTCCAATTTGTAATAATTAGCTAGAATAGTTAATTTATTCCATTTGGTTTGTAATAGTTAGTTAATTTGTAGTAATTAGCTTAGCTAGTCCATTTATTCGATCCCTCCTGCGCAAGGGCAAGCAATGTAATAATGTGTATGTCTTTCAACCCTACGTCTTTCTCCTTTTTATTTACTTGCTTATGATGGTTATTTTTTTCACTTTCCTTTTAGCATTATTCATGTTTGCATCCACTTGTCTTGCATGCATCGAAGCTCGGTTCATCATTCTAACAAAGCATTGTCGTTTACATACTTCGTTGAATACATGTTTAAACCGCATGCTTTCAAATTGACTCGCATGTCATAATTAGTAGCCGAGCCTATTAGTTACATATCGCATATGTTGCATTAGACATATTGCATTAGTTAGGAACATGCATGTTTTCTAACTCTTTTGTTTCTTTGGCTTGCCTCAGAGTACTAGGTGAGTATTTTTGCTTTAGCATATTGCATGCGTGTAATTGTTGCCATGTCTAGCGTGCTTGCCATGAGGCTAATTGCTTAATTGATAAATTGCTTGAATGCCTATGGATAAAGGGTACTTGATTGAGTTGGAATAATTTGAGTAATGTTCACATGCGATCATTTTTTCAAGTAGTACATATTCGAAACACTTTTCAAAATAAACATGAAATCAAAGTGTTCTAATTTTTGCGAATTAGTCTATACTTGTGTGCGCATCACATAGTAATGTTAGCCTAATAACCTGAACAAGAGCATATAAAGTAAATAAGATTCACATCATGATTAGTAGAGGCCGATCTTTGATCGGGCGAGTGGGGTGCTCAATTCATGACCTTCCCCTCTCGTACCTAAGTTCCCAAGTCGAGACAATCTTCGTGATGACGGACACGAGGCCTTTGGCATGAGTCATGGGTTTCCTAAATTTTCCAAAAATATTTAGGTGGTGACTCTGTATCTGGCAAAGCAGTCCATTTTTCGCATTTTGATTCAAAATCGATTTTCCAAAAGATTTGTCGGATTTGGACTCTTTGGTGTTTATCTATTTCACATTGCACTTGTGAAATCAAATTCAGAACCACGGGAGTTCGAACTGTAGGACTAGTTGTATCCAAAAGGAGCACGAAAAATCAAGCTACACCTACACATTTGTGAAATGTGCTTGTCCTACATTGGAAAGGCTTAAGGAATTGTATGGGTTTATATACTCTAGCTTGGGATACTTGCGATGGGCCCCAAGCGGTACCCAAGTTTGTGGAAGTGTGAGGTTATGGGTAAAGTGGGCTAGACCCATTGGACCCAAAACAAAAACCATACACGCGCACCGCCGTTCGTCCGGTCGGTTGGGCTAGGTTGGGCCTAGGCTTGGGTGTGAGTGCGTGGTGTGAGGTTGGGTTGGACTTGTCCGGCCCAATACTTATCTTTTTGGGGCAAAAACTTTTGTATTTTATTTTTAATTTTGGTTTCAAAATTCAAAATAAATTGGTCCAGATTTTTCCTTCACCTAAATAGATCCCGAATAAGTTTTCTACCTGTTGAAATTCCACCCAAACAAGTTCATACCTGTTGAAATTCAAACCAAACATATTCAAATTTTTCCAAAATAGGTTTTGAACATGTTCAATCTGTCCGAACAGGTTACCTGTTCGAAAAAGCCACCATTTCTCCTATATAAAGCCTGTCATCCAGCAATTCATTTGATAAAATTTTTCCCTTAGAATTTCGTCATTCTTCTTATGTTCGTCTCTGTGTTTCTGCATCTGTTTTGCAATTTAATTTTTAGGAAGAAAAAGAGAGAGTCACAGCAGAGCTTTGGCTCACCAGATTTGATTTTGTAGTGCTGCAAATCAAGTAATAGTCGTTGCATCCTGGGAAGTAGACGCCATTAAAATTCGAAGCACCAGAGCAAGGACGAAATCTAATTTAAGGAGATTGTATCCAACACAAGCCTTGACTTATAATTTCTGTAAGCATTTAATTTGGAATTTAATTTATATAATTATTTTCTGAATTATTTTATTTACACATTTAATTTACACACACACACCACTATGGGAATAACAAGAGTAAAAAGAAGTAAAAATATTAGAGAAGAGAAGAGGGGTGTGTGTCTTACTTGAATTGCAAAACCTTCTTTCTTTCTTTTGTAAATTACATTGACCTCCCCTGAGGTTTACCTTAATTGTAGGGACCTCCCCTGTAGTTTAAAAAATAACACTGACCTCTCCTACTTTTGAAAATAATACTCAGATTCTCTCTTCCCGTTAAAAGAGCATTAACGACGTTAACTTGGTAGCCGAATTGACCATAATACCCTTGAACCACATTGTGAAAAGACACAATTGACCTTTAATATAAAAAAAAAACCCCTCTCATTCATTCTTATATTATTTGCATCATCATTATCATTATCCACAACAACTAAAAAAAAAAAAAAATTATAGAACTGATAAATACAAAAATTATCCTCTAAAATTCAATTACACCATACCAAAATCCACACCATCCATTTCCAATCTCTCTACCTGGGGTTTCGTTTTCTTCAAACGACGCACCAAGCCTAATCAATCTCCACACACACACACACACTCTCTCTCTCTCTCTCTCTCTCTCTCTCTCTGATTGAGAACAACAATAACAACGGTGTCGATGCAACGTCGTTTCTCACAAAACAGATTTCCGAAGCTAGCAGTTCATTCGACGCCCGCTGAGCCTCCCCAGCATGGCTCGATTCCTCCGTCGCGCCAGCAGCTGGAGAATGATACGCGAGCCATTAATGGAAGCGTGCAAATTGGAGACGAAGCAGATCGTGAATAGGTAGAGCTATTGGGCATATTCACGGCCCGATCATGATTCTCAATCTCATATAGAACTTGGCATTTGTAGACATGGTAGCAGCGGTAGCGATGAGCCGAAAGGAGTTGTCGGCGGTGTACTTGATGGTTTGGATTGATCTGAGATGAGAGAGACAGAGAGACGCAACGGCGGATGAGAGACGCAACGACGGATGAGAGATAGAGAAAAAGAGAGAGGCGGTGGTCTGCGGCGAGGGTAGAGAAGCAGAGCACAAAGAGAGAGTGAAATGGAAGAGAGATGGAATGGGTAAATTATTATGGATGCCAGAGCACAAAGAGAGAGTGAGAGGGAAGAGAGATGAAATGGGTAAGATATGTATGTGTTTATATATATATGGGTAAATTATACTTACCTCCCCTGAAGGGTAGTATTGGAATTTGTAGAATAATTATGGATGATATCAGATAATCTATTTGAATTTGGACGGATGAGTAATAGAATGGGGTCTTTGTGTATTAGTTTCAAAAGTAAAGGAGGTCAGTGTTATTTTTGAAACTATAGGGGAGGTCTTTGTAATTAAGGTAAACCTCAGAGGAGGTCAGTGTAATTTACCCTTCTTTATTTTTCTTTCTTCTTCTCTCTCTATTTTTTTTTCTTTCTCTCTTCTCTCTTGCCTACTATGGCCGGTTGAAATGTGTGCATTCAAGGGAGAGTGTATTGCCAATTTATAGAGGATTGGTGGTTCAAAAGACCAAAAAGGCCTTTGTTGGGTTTGAATTAAATTTTTGACAAGTTAGTTGGAATGAAATAGAATGCGGGTGGATTAAGGCCTTAAACTCAATTAATTAAAGATCTAGTTGGCTTAATCCTTCTACTTGGAGACCAAGAAAGACAACATCCCTAGATTTGAGGCTTTACCCATTTTTTATTCTTTTCTTTCTTTCTTTTCTTTTCTTTTCTTTGAAAAAATGACATCTGTTGCATCAAAGCTATGGCCGGCCACCCTATTCTTGTGGTACAACAATTATTTTTTAATTTTTTATAGAAGATATTTTGTATAAAATAGTATGATAATAGGTATTTAATACAATGGATATTAAAATAATACAATAAAAGATTGAAAATACAATAATATAAAAAGATAGGGACCAAATCTAAAATTGTGAAAAAATAAAATTTATTATTAATATATAATTATTAGAAAATAAATAAAATATTTAATTCGGGTCCTATCAAATTAAATCACAAAGAAAGATGAGAAACTAAGCAAAAACAACGAAGTTAAGATTTTTAAGCGATTAATCTATAATTAGGGGGACTCAAAAATTAATATAGAAGTATTAAAAAAATGATTTCTAAGTTATCGGGGATGATTAGAGTTAATCAAATACGCCAACGATGCGTTGGAGTTCCAGGGTGAAATTTGCGAGAGAACGATAAATTCAGGAGTTTTATTGAAATAACTTCTAACATTAGGGATTCAAAGATAATTACGAAAATTGGGGTCTCCCAATCCTAGTTGTTTATATATAACTTTTTCTAGTTCTATTCTTTTATTATTTATTTCTTCATCTACTTTATCTAATTGTTCAGTTATTTTTAATATTATTTTATATTTTATTTTGCAGTCATTTTCTTTTTCAGACATCTCTTCTAACTGTTTTAGATTATATTTTCTTAATTCCATCATTTTTTTTTTCAGTTTTCGGGTGAAACTAATTCAAATGGTTCTTCTGAGTTATTTCCTTTATATGTGTAAGAATATAAATCTATTTTTTTTCTCTTAAAAAATAGCTATTTATTTTTCTAAATTTTGTGTTAAACGTTTAAGTTTGTTTATTATTTCTAATTGATTATTTTTAAGTTTTTCGATAATTTCTTTTAATAGCCTAATTAAGGTATTGTTTTGTTCTATTATTATTTGTAAAAAAGTAATTATTTATGTTATCAGATTATACTTCTTCATTATATTTGATACTCATGCAAATGTTATTGACAATGCCGAGAAATTGGACTCTAATACTAATTTCAATTGCGAATTTGCAGATTTTAGTTTAATATTAATTCTTGCAAAAACTTTCGTTGGTAATCTACACTTGCCTTTTCTATGGTTATTTTATCTTTAATACTAGCAATTCTTTAGTTATAATTTATTATGGATTGTCCAGAAGCAATAGCCAAAAGAAAATTTTAATCTATTTAACTCACTTTCTAATTAAAAAATAGTAATTAAAAAATATAATCTAAACTATTTTTTATTTCAGTTTTAAGCGCTGTAATTAAATACATATAATTATTACTTTTGAAGATTTTATACACATATAATTTTTTTAAATATTTTTTATGCTTTTTTTTTTATAATTTTTTAAATTTTATAGGAGTCTAATAATTGAAACTTGATGATGAGTGGGTTAGATGATGTGGAGTGAGGTGTGTGAGATGTATGCTCCAACTGTATTTGGGCTAGATCGGGCTACACCTTTTTGTGTGGATAAGGAATTTCTATTTTTCTATTTCTATTTCGTTTTCTGGTTCCAATTCTCATTTAAAAAATAAAAAACAAACAAACAAACTCTATCATCTTTTCCAGAGTTTCTTGAAATAACACAAACCAACCCTGTCAATTTTTTATTTTTTATTTTTTATTTTTAGTTAACAGAGTTAACAGAACATGGTCTTTACATTTTGGGGGAATTACATCATTGGGACAGAGGTTTTTTTTTTTTTTAACACAACACTCTCATCATGCAACTCACCTTTCTCCATGATAACCATCCCCAATTCTAAACTCCATTTTCAGACCCAACGGGTTAAAAAAGAAAAGGGCAAACTACCAACAGGTGCTAATATTTAGATTTAATTCCATCAAGTTCTATTGAAAATAAGTCTTGGTAAAATTGTCACAAAAATTATTTTTTTTGTGACAATTTTTTACATACGTGGTTAAAAATTAATAATTAGTGACTTTTTTTTTGTCATAATTTTTATAAATTGTCGCTTAAACTTACAATTAATAACTTTTTTATAACAAATTTTTCCCATAGGACCTATTAGACAATAAGTCCACTTATTAGGACCTACACGTAAATATCCCTTTTTTTGGTAAATTACTAATAGGTCCTACTTTTGAGACTTATTACTCATTAAGTCCTATTGATAAATTTATCAAGTGATAAATTTATCAGTCTATTGTTTTTATGAATAAATTTATAGTGATAAATTTATCAGTTAGGACCTATAAGTAAATAAGTCTAGTTAATAGGATTGATTGGTAAGTGTCCCATTTTTTTTTTGTTATAATTTATTGTGGTGTTGATTATACCTTGATTATAACAAATTATGATTGTTATTTTGATTATGACAAAAAAATTTTTTTGTTATACCTTAAGTGGGGTTGATTATGACTAACTTATGAATTTTTGTATTTGTTATTTTAATTATGATTGAAGAAGTCTTTAATTGTGTTTTGAATAATATTTGGTTATGATTCATTGTGATTGCTTTGTTCTATTATTTTAAATTTTTATATGTTGTTTTTGCAGAGAAGGTATATTCTTTTTTTTTTTTTTTTACCTAGAACACTCTCAAGACAGGACCCTTAGAATCCACCGTTACAAGCCAAATTGGGGGAAGTTAGCCGATTCATCTAAACCGTTAGACTTCTACTTGATAGACTTCTACTTGAATAATAGGGGATTTGAACCCCGGTCAATAAGGAGAGAAGGTATGTTCTTCTCTTGACAAATATATATACATATTCTCTCTTTTTTTTTTTTTCTTTTTTTTCATTTTCATTTTTTGATTCCAATTTTTTTTTTAAAAAGGCTCGAACAAATCTCTATCGACTGCCACCATGATAGTGATATGAATTGATTTAAAATCATATAGGATTCGAATACTTTAATTGGGTTCTATTTTTTTAAACTTGCTTTTACAGAGAAGGTGCAAGCAAGAGAGGGACAGGGGACCAATGAAAGGAGATGCCCTTATTGGCTTCTTCTTCTCACAAAAATAAAGCCATTTTTAAGACTGCTAAAGCTTTTTTTCACTGAAGAAAACTCAACAACCTCTCTTTGCTTTCCTTCTGATCTGTTTCTTTTTTTCCTTTTGTAATCGGAAACAATGCCTATAGCAGAGATCTTTCTCTCTGCCTTCATCAAATTGTTGTTTGAGAAGATGAACTCTATAGCCTCATCGAAATTACACAACTTTGAAGGTATTGATACTCAGCTGACAAAATGGATCAATATGCTGTCGCAAATTGAAGCTGTTTTGATTGACGCGGAGGAGAAGCAAATGACAGATCGAGCAGTGAACTTGTGGCTCGACGATCTCCATGATTTGGCATATGATTTGGATGATGTCGTGGATGAGTTCGCCACCGAAGCTTCGAGACAGAAGCTCAAGGCAAAGCCTCCCCAAGCTAGTTCCAGCAAGGTATGGAACCCCATCCCTAATTTCAAGCCAAGAGACATTATGTTTAATTTCAAAAGGAGGTCCAAGATTGAGGAGATCACTACTAGATTACGGAATAGTTTTGAGCAATGTTTGCAACTTAATTTGGTTAAGATTGTTGGAACCACATCTGGTAAGATTTGGCAAAGACTAGAGTCTACATCTTCGTTATCTGAACCTCGCATTTATGGAAGAGAAAAGGATCAGAGAAAGATAATTGAGTTGCTTATACGGGTGGATGAATCAAGTCATAACAACATTGGCATAATTCCCATTGTAGGTATGGGTGGGATTGGCAAGACCACCCTGGCTCAAATGGTATACAACAATGAAACCGTGAAGAAGCATTTCAATCTGAAAGCTTGGGTCTGTGTGTCAGATGAGTTCGACATTATGAGAATAACAAAATTAATTCTCGAGTCAGTGACTTTGCAAACATGTAGTTTTCATGGCTTAGATCAAGTTCAAGTTCAACTAAAGCAGGCTTTGGCAGGAAAGAAATTCTTAATTGTTTTAGATGATGTTTGGAACAAAAAATACAGCGATTGGAATGTTTTGAAGAGCCCTTTCGTTGATGGAGCCCAAGGGAGTAAAGTTGTGGTGACAACACGTAATAGAGATGTTGCAAGAATGATGGGTGCTGTTGAACTTCATGACATTGAGGTCCTCTCACATGATGATTGTTGGTTGTTGTTTGCACAACATGCCTTTGAGAGTAGAAGTATTGATGCAAATCCAAATTTGGTATCAATTGGTAAGAAAATTGTGGAGAAATGTAAAGGTTTGCCTCTGGCTGTTATGACACTCGGTGGCCTTTTACGGTGCAAAGAATGAGATGAGGAATGGGTACATGTATTGCGTAGTAAAATATGGGATTTGCCACATGAAGAAAGTGACATCCTTCCTGCTTTGAGATTAAGCTACCATCATCTCCCTCTGCATTTGAAGCAGTGTTTTGCATGCTGCTCAATAATACCCAACGACTATGAATTTGAGGAGGAGGAGCTAGTCTTGTTATGGATGGCAGAGGGTTTCATTGAGCAACAAAGAGAGAAGCAAATGGAAGATGTAGGAGGTGAGTACTTTCGGGAATTGTTGTCAAGGTCGTTTTTCCAACCATCAAGTACCGGTAAAAGCTCTAAATTCGTGATGCATGACCTCATCAATGACTTGGCTCAAGTAGTTGCAAGAGGTACATGTTTTAGACTGGAGGATAAATTGAAAGATCAGGAGCAGCACATAAATCTAAAGAAAGCTCGACATTCATCTTACGTGCAGGACCATTGGCAAGGTATGGAAAAATTTGAGATCTTCTACAAAGCCATACATTTGCGGACCCTCCTACCATGTTTAATACCAGGCTATACGCAATATCATGTGGCAAACAATGTTGCCCTTAATCTATTGCCGAAGCTAACATGCTTAAGGGTGCTCAGTATGAGTAAATATTGTATAAGTGAACTTCCAAATTCAGTTGGAAATCTGAAACATCTGCGGTACCTTAACCTTTCCTACACCCTCATTGAAGAATTACCCAAATCATTAGGGTCTCTGTACAATCTACAAACATTGATGTTAAGAGGATGTCAAAATTTGAAAAAGTTGCCTAGAGATATGGAAAACTTAATTGACCTACGTCATCTCGATATTACAGATGCAGATTCCTTGGAAGAAATGCCGTTGGGGATAGGTAAGTTAGCTAGTCTTGTAACACTATGCAATTTTATTGTTACTAAAAACAATGGGTTTCGGATAAGAGAGTTAGGGAACTTAATTTATCTTCGAGGGAAGTTTTCCCTATCTGGGTTACAAAACGTGGTGGATCCTCGAGATGCAAGAGAGGCAAATTTAATTAATAAGGGAGGCTTGAAAGTGTTATCAATGGAATGGAGTGTGGGCTCAGATGAATCACAAGGTAGAAGAGTTGAAACAGAAGTTCTCGACATACTACGACCTCACAAGAACTTAGAAGAGCTCCACATCAAATGCTACCTTGGTACAGGATTTCCAACCTGGATAGGAGATCCTTTGTTCTCCAATATGTGGTGCATAAGTTTACAAAATTGTAAAAAATGTGTTTCCGTACCTCCACTTGGACAATTACCCTTGCTTAAAGACCTTTGTGTTGAAGGAATGAGTGCATTAAAGCATGTCAGTTATGAGTTCTATGGGCTGTGTAGTACCAAACCTTTTCCGTTACTAGAGACTCTAAGCTTTAAGAACATGCCTGAATGGGAGGAATGGTATACTTTTGGGGATAGTGAGGAAGTTCTACCATTCAATCGTGTTTGCAAGCTTTCCATTGAAAATTGTCCCAAACTTCTCGGAATGTTGCCCTGTAATCTACCTTGTTTGAAAAATCTAGAGATTACGGAGTGCCCACAATTGTTAGTTGAGGCTTCCACCATTTTCTTCCCATCACTCACCTCCATAGTTATGAAGGACGTTTCTCTTACAAGCCTTCTAGTGGTTCTTGAGATGAGGAACATGGTTGAAGATGAAGTGATGTTGGCAAATGCGAGTTCAGTTACTTCCCTGAGCATTGGGATAATTAAGAAACTTGAGCTCTTGCCGAAATGGTTTACTCATGGGCTGATGAAACTTGAAGAATTGAACATTACTAGTTGTGAAGAACTCAAGACATTGTGGAAGAATGACGCGAGATTGCAACACAGTCACCCTGCATTCCGAAGTTTGGAAATTAATGGCTGCCCCCAGCTCGTTTCATTGCTTGAAGAAGATGAGGATGAAGAAAACGAAGGGCAACATCAACAGCAACAAGAGGGACTCTCTTGCATAGTGAGGCTTGATCATATAAAAATAGATAATTGTGAAAAACTGGAGAAACTGCCACGGCGGCTGCATACCTTCAATTTTCTTCGAGAGTTGCATGTCTATCAGTGTTCAAGTCTCAGCTCTTTTCCAGAGGCAGGCTTTCCGTCCATGCTGAAAACACTCGTGATACGTGATTGTAAGGCTTTGCAATCCATATTCGGGTGGGTAATGCAGATTAATGATAATAACCTTGAAGTGTTAGAGGTTCATGATTGTCCATCCCTTACATGCTTGATATCGTGCAGAGGTGGGCAGCTACCACCCACACTAAAAAAGGTTGAGATTTGGGAGTGTAAAAAGTTGGAGGCACTGCTAGTAGAGGAGGGGATGAAAATTAACTGTCCATCTCTTGAGTATTTTGCGATCTGGTATTGTGATAGGTTCAAATACTTGCCAGATGCCCTTCCTAATGATAATAATCTCAGGAATCTCATTCGATTGATGGTACATGGGTGTAAGAATTTGGAGTCCATTCCGGACGGATGGTTCCACTCCGCAACAAATCTGAGAATTTTGGCTATCTCCCAAAGTAAAAAACTGAAGGCCTTGCCGCTGTTGCCACACCAATTGCAGACCATCAACTACCTCACTTCTCTTGATTGGCTGCAAATGAATATTTCACACTGGAACAACAACGTCAAGCAGATTGGTTGGCACAATTTACCCAGTCTTAGCACATTGTCGATCAGAGGCCCAACTAGTGTCGCAGAGGAAGAAGAAGAAGATCGGGCAGGGTCCAACATTTCGATAGATGAGATGTTGCTGCCCGCCTCTCTGATTGATCTTCGTATCCATGAATTTCCAAATCTAAAGAAGCTATCTTCGAAAGTGTTTCAAAACCTTTCCTCTCTTCAATTTCTTACTATCATTGATTGCCCTAGGCTCGAATCTATTCCAGTGAAAAGCCTGTCTCCGTCACTTCTGAGATTGTGGATTCAGAAAAGTCCGAGACTAGCAAGGAAGTGTGAGAAGGGAAAAGGCCAATATTGGCCCCACTTAGCTTACCTTGCTGATGTCCAAGTTGTTAACGAGTGATAAGCTCTGTGGACATTTCTACAGCAATACCAACAGTCAAATTGCTAGGTACTCCCATATCACAATTTATTATAAACTAGTTTGGTTGAGGTTTCAAATTTTGTTTTTTATTTTTTTCGAAAAATATAAACTACTTTGATAGCAATAACCCTTTTTAAAAAATAGGCTTTGTTTGGTTTGTGTTTAGAATTTTTTTTCAAAAAATGAAAACTAGTTTGATAAAAGTAAATATCAAAAATATAATTTTAAATTTTTAAAAATTATTTCTGATCTCTTAAAAGATAAAATTATATAAAAATTATAAGCGTTTTTTTTTATTTCTTTCACCAAATTAATTTTTAGTTTTTTAGAAAAAAAATTCTAAAACAAGTTTCTGAAAACTAAACTAAACATGACCATACTTTTTCCCAAACCGAGAAAATCATATGAAAAAGGATGAGTGTTGATTATTATTATTTTTTATTATGGATTTTAAAAAATTCAACCAAACAGTATAATTGATAGTCAAGACTTCCAGCCTTCATAATTTTTAATGTCTTTTTGCTTATTGATTTTTAGCAAATTTTTTGATGAAGGATAGCTATGCATGACAGTGTATTTTAAGAGTTCATTATGAGGTTCTATTTCTCTGTTTCCAGCTCTTCCCGTGCTTAATGTAAGTAAAAAATCTAACTTTGTTTCTCAAATATTCTTTCTTTCTTTCTTTTATTTTCTAAAATCGCTTCTCAACCTCTGAAATTGAACTCTTAAAATAGAACCATCTGTGAAGTTTGTCAATTTATCAAAATTCTTGATTTCATTTATTAGTTAAACTTTTCATTGAATAGTTTTTGCCATTAGCATTTTGTTGATTGGAGTCTAATGGGTTTGAAATATATTCTGCTTCAAATTCTGCATATAAATCAATATTGAAAAATTGACTACATTTAATGTTAGGGCATCATATATATATATATATATTCAAGAGCAATTGTGTACTTGATAAATATTTAGCAATGTCAAAGTATCAAGTGACATTGTTCATACTATGCTTTCAATCAATGATGTAACAAAAAACTTTACGGGTGGAATAATGCTGATCCACCTTTGTTAAGTAGTGACAAGGGATGACCCACCATAGTTTTGTAATTTCTCATTTGTTAGGAGCACCATATAAATAATGTCACATGATAGTCTGAGGCCACCTAATAATTTTTGGGGGAACCACATGCAGGTAGGAGAAGGGAAAAAAAATTACAAACACATGGGAGTGTAAATGAAAAGTTGTGGAGACTTGCACCCCTCCATGAATTGGTAATTTTTTTTCTCTTCTCCCACCTGCATACAGTTCCCCATAATTTTTCCTAATGCACCACCCACATAGTGAAAACTAGGGCAGCACCAAGACTCAAAAAATTGAGAACCAAACAAACCCGACTTTATGACATTGGGTTGGTTTGGGTTTTTCAATCCTTTGATTTAGTTTTGGGTAGATCTAATAGGATTGATTCAGCTCTTCATTTAGGGCTTACTTAAACAAAATAAACCCGAGACCCAATATATATGTATCTATTACATAAAATTATTTTTATGTTGAGTTGTTTTTGTTGGAGAAAACTGACTCTATGAATAATTGCTAAAGTGTTAAAACAATAACAATATGGCTGAAAGCTTCAAGCTAATTTTATTGAATTGAATTGAATGAAAGAATACAACTTAAATAAAGTAGCAAAGCTACATCTGCAAGCAACTACAAAGTCACTTAGCAGATTTTGTGGAACTAAACCCTTTATTACATGAATTAGTTATATACACCAACCATGACTCCTACAAACTAGGGATTCTCCTATAGACTAGGGAATACCAATCTCCTAGCTATAGATAATAGTATTTATTAAAATAAAAACTTAAAATTAAATCTTAACACCCTCCCTTAAACTGATTTTTGCAGAAAACAGTTTAGAATTCAAACATCATTTTAGCAACTCATTTTTTTTGTGTATCAGCAACAATGCAACCAGCTTCTGCTAATGAACAAACTCCAAGTATGCTTTTGAGCTTCTCGAACACTGGTTGTTTGAGAGGTTTGGTTAAGATATAAGCTGCTTGATCTCCACTCTTGCAAAAGTCTAACTCATCACACCATCTTTGCAAAGATCACGCAAGATCATACATATCAACACCACTTCCTGTGTAAATCAGATCATCAACATATAAACACACGATGAGCATTTTACCTTCATCATCAACCTTAACATACAATGTATGTTCATATGGCACTTTTGGAAGCCTTGCTTGACAAAGTAAGCATCTATGCGGCTGTACCAAGCTCATGGTGCTTGCTTTAACCCATAGAGTGCCTAATTCAATCTATACACCTTCTCTTCATTGCCTTGCTGCACGTAGCCTGGAGGTTGATCTACATATACTTGTTCTTCCAATTTACCATGTAAAAATGCAGACTTTACATCTAATTGAAAAATAGGCAAAGAGTTTTGAGCAGCTAAAGAGATTACCAATTGAATTGTGTCTAGCCTTGCAACTGGAGCAAACACCTCATTGTAATCAACTCCATACTCTTGCTTGTATCCATTTGCCACCAGACGAGCCTTGTGCTTGTCTATCTCACCCTTCTCATTCAACTTGGTTTTCAAAAGTCCATTTCACACCGATAGTTTCATGTCCTTTTGGCAAGTCAGTCAGCTCCCATGTATTATTTTTCTCTATGGATTTGATCTCAACATTCATTTCCTTTTGCCATTTAGTGTCCTTTACTGCTTCCTCAAATGTGATAAGGATCAAAATCTGCAAACAATGCAAAGTGAGCAGTAATATTATCATCAGAGAGTTCATCCCCACTTACATATTTTCCTTGGATGTTGATTCTCAGGTGGCTGCTCATTTGTTGGAGGCAGCTGCTCATTTGTTGGTGTCAGCTGCTCATTTGAAGAACTGGGCAAGAGTTCATCAAAGGACTGTTGCTACGTTTCAATCCTATTCTCTGCATCATCAAAATCAATTGGAATTTGCTTTAGTTCCTTGCCTTTTCCAGTCCAATCCCACATATTTTCTTCATCAAAAACCACATCCCGGCTGATAACAATCTTCTTGGTGATGGGATAATACAACTTGTAGGCCTTTGAATGTTCACTAACACCAAGAAAAATACAATTTTCCTGTAACGCCCCGAAATAAATCAACATAACCCGACTGTGAGAACCCGAATATACAAATAAAATAAATAATTAGATAATAATAATTTTACAAATCTCAAATATTTTATTGTGAATCTTTAAGTGCGAATTAAATATTATTGGAGGGTCTTTTAATTAATTTTAAACTTACAATAAATTTATGGTGAAAGTATTTAATTTAGAGGCAGATTTATTATTTAAAAAAAAAAATAGAGGGTAAGTCAGTAAGTATATTTGTTATATTAGTAGTTATATTTATTTAAATTAATGGGTTAGAAAATTAAATATAAAGAGATAATAATTTAGAGCCTTTTTGTTTAGATATATAAAGTAACCCTAGGTTGCCTAATACAATATATAACAGCAGCCACAGTAGCCCCGGGGAGAGAGAGGTTGAGAGAAAAGAAGAAGAAAAAAAAAGGGGTTGCAAACAAGGAATAACTTTTGGGTGTGTGGTAGGTCTCTATCTTTCTTCTTCTCTTTGTTTTTGTTCTTTATCCTTACTCTATTATTATTTAGTTCATTGATGGAGAGGTTGTAGGTTTATGTATTTTGTATATATAAATATACTGTTAAGAAATCTGAGGAGTTAAATTCATAAAGAATGGGTGTAATTCTTGGTCCAAAAATTCTGCACAGAATCACAAACTTTAAAAATCAAGAAACCATATCAAACGAATTAATTTTGAACTGAAATTTTTACAGTAAATTAATTACATATTGAATTGCATATCTGAATTTTCTCATAATTTTTGGGAGTCAAAATCCATATAAACTGATGCGTTCAAATCTGTCCAGAAAACTGGTTTTAAACAGTAAGTTCGGGAGTGTTGTTCTCTTTGGGTATAAATCCGAAAATTATCAAATCAGCATCATTAGAACCGGCTATGAGTCTAGTATTGTATGTTTTTGGCCTTGCGTTGATTGCTCATGTATACTAAGAGAGCCATTAATTTCTTTAAAGTACTGCAGAAAACAACCTGTTTAGATATAATTAATTGTAGATAATTATTTTGATAAGCAAATCAAGTGAAACCATTTGGGTTTGAAACTTAGGATATATTAGTTGATATCTGGAGGGTTTTAGAATTTTTCAAATAACGTGGAGTGGTTTTTAATTTTCAAAGTTAGCGAATAGATTGGGAAAACTAGTTTAAAATTGTTTTATCTTAAAGTTACTTTTAATTAAGTTTCGATTTGAACCCATGTCTTGGGTGATTTTAGACTTTGAAGAACATGAACTTAGATAATATTTAAGGGTAACGGTAAGTTGGGTTGAGCTGTGTTAGTGCACTTTAGTGTGGGGTACTTAGTTTATTATTATCTTTAGTATTTTTAAATTAGTAGTGACGTGTGGTCTTCATACTTGGTTCAGGGCAATAGTTGGACTTTTATACTCTATTCGAGGATTACATTGTTCCGTTTTCAGGTGAGTAGTTTCATGCTACATATTTTTATAAATGTCCCCTACCCTGAACTGTTGGAAAATTAAATTGTTGTTTCATGACTAAACTGTTTTGATAAATTATTATATTATCAATGAAATCAAATTATTTCTGAAACATGTGTGAACTTGGCATTGTAAACTATTTGTTTTGGTCTCATGTTTATAATGATGAACTACCATGTTTTGCGAAACTGATGTGTATTGATTATTGGGACCATCTGTGTATTTAGTCCAGGGAAATTAATCCACTGTGTGTCGTGACTTTGGCCACTAGGGAACAGATCCGGGTTGGGCCGTGATGACTCTAGTGCTCAACGATTGTAAGGAAAAGACCTACATTAAGTTAGGTGACCTTTAATCGGATTGTCTTAAAGAAAAGGCCCAGGTTGCCACCCTGAGGATGACTCTTAGTTCGTATTGGATCCAACGGGGCTTATAGCCTTGAGAACTGTGTGGCATATTATTTGTTTTTCTTGGTACCCAGAAAATTATTGGTGTTCATGTTGTAATTTGTTTTAAGTGAAAAATGTCATTTATCATGTTTTGAGAGACATGAGTATTTTAACTGTTGAACTGTGGAACCTTCTCTTTGAAACAGATTGTCTTTACCAAACTATATGCCAATCTAGTTTCTGTGATATATCTTATTTTGGAATTGAACCCTGTTTTCAAAACTGTATTTACTATCCATATTGCTACTCACTGAGCTATCAGCTGACTTAGTTGTCTATCATTTCCAGGTGTTAGAAGGACTTAGAGTGGACTCATGGCGTAGCGGGGACTAAATTGCATGGACCTCTAGGACATTCATTTATTTTGTTTTAGATTGTTATGTCAAGGTTGTGCATATTTATTTTTATTTTTATTGAGGTTCATTTAGGATTATTTTGATATGTGGGTGGTTTATATCCTATATGTTTGGATGGTATTGATTACGGTTGGTTTTGTCGTTTATACTTGTGGTATGTCACTGGATTGAGTTTGTTATTTATTATTGGACTATTGTATAGTTATTCAATGTGTTTATGGATTTGTGTTTAGGCTTACGTGTACCTTGGGCTAAGTCCCTGTGGGCCACATCGGTCATGCCCGATTTGGGGTGTGACACCAACCACATCTATGAATATTCATTCAATATTAACAATAATTCCTCTATCATTACATGATTTAAATAGCAAAAGATGACAAGGTTTCACATGCAATTATACATTCATTAGTAGGTAAACTTATGAATCTACAGCATGTGAAGCACGTAATTTCAAACAATGAAATGCCCTTAAGGGCTTACATCTTCCAAGGCAAAGGCCCAGTTACAGAATGGTCCCTCGGACCCATACATATTAGCCCTTGGCTCACAAAATTTACAACCAAAAATAAAGAGCTATTTACTCTTCTCAAAAATATCCACGCCCTCAGTTTGGCGGAATCACCACATCTTTACCTGCACAATAACCCATAGGGGTGAGTATAGAGCCCAGTAGAGAAATCCCTAACAAAGTATATACATTTATGCAATTCCCAAAGTAAAATGCACATGCGATGCCATGCAATGTCTTTATAAGAAAGAACTTCATCTCAGTGTTCAATCTTGAAAATCATCATGTTAACAATAGTATTTCACAATCTCAATAATGTCAAAACTCCATTTCCTTGTAAACAATAGGGGCGGTAAATACGACACTGGTAATCCCTAGGCTGGTGTCTGCAAGTAGACTCTACGAGTACTACCAAATTGTCATTTTTACCGGTGCTAACCGGAAGGCTCGACACCTATCAGCACGGTTTTCTGGTCTTTCACCATGGACACTCAGGCCAACTTATCAAATTTAACTACACCCCCTATCTGGACTTACCACGTATTTACCCCATAACACAGTTCATAGTTCTCATTATCACATCGTTCTCTTTCATGAAAAAAACTCCATTAATCTAGATTTACAATGCATAACAATAAATTAGGTGTGGATGCAATGTATTGATGTTTCCATGCCTCACAACCATTACCATTTCCCCTTTTTCCATATTATTTCTCAAAATAATCAAATACCATCAACGCAACAACAATTTCTCATCATGTACCTTTCCTAGCAATTCGGTACCTTCAAGATTTCGTGTGATATTTTGAACACCAATTTCCATTTCCCATAACCCATGGTGCACAACAATTGTCATTTCACAACCATGCATGTTCATTCATTCAACAATAGTTTTGTTTTAAAACAATACTTTTCCATTCTCATGTACCAACAAGATTACCATTTAAAAAGAAAAACACATCATGATATCTACACCCCTTTTCATTTTCTCAACACAAGAACAATAAGGAAACCCATAGGCTTCTCCATTTCTTTCAAAATCCCCAAGAAAAATTCTAGGGTTTTATATTAAAAACCAATACAAATATCTCTTATCTTTTGAAAGGGTTTTTCTCTAAGACCTCAACCCTCCTATTGTGTGAGTTAAAAATCTCAAGAAAAGAGTTTAGGAAAAAGAGGGAGAGAGAGGTCAAGCCCACATTTAAAACCCTAGCTTTTATGAGACAAGGCCAAACCTTCAATATATTTAATAAAACCTTAAAATCAACAAAATCCAACATAAATATATATATATATATATATAACTCAAGGAAATTTCCCTACCTCAAAGCTTAATGAAGAAGACGATGAAACCCTAGCTTTTGATGGAAGATCCTTCACCCTTACCACACCAAGAGAAACCCTAGCTTTGATCCTCAAGATTAGAGAAATGATGATGATCTAAAGCCAATGGATAGTAAGAATCAAAGGCTTTTGATGCTTTGGTTAGGGTTTTTAGAGAGAAGGAGAAGAGAAAGTGTTTTTAGAGAGAGAGAGAAAGAGAGAGAGAGAGAGATATATGATAGAATGAGATACAAACAGCCCCAAAGAGAAGAAAAAATAGCGTTTTCGGATTGGCCCCGTCCCGCACGTGCGGAGCCTCTCTCACGCACGTGCGGCTCTCCTTGCATGCACCTCCTCCGTACTTGCATTTATTGCAGTGTGCAGCCCAGACTCTCCCCTGAAATCCGCACGTGCGGCTTGGCCTCTCGCACGTGCGGCCTCTATCCCGCACGTGCGGCCCTGGCCCAGCAGCCCAGAAAGTTTTGGTTCGGCCCCTGGGCACCCCGGAATTGACCATGCACACTCCGGAACAAGAGGAAACCAATCACCGAAAGACACGAACAAGGTTTTTGTTGAAGAATTAAACTTCCGACACCACAACAAATGAGAACCAAGGAAGAACGGAGAAAAGAAGAAAGAAAGAAAAGAGGGAACGAGGGAACGAGGCGCGATCGTCACATTTCTCCTTTGTCATCAAGCTTTTTTTTTTTTCATCAGGAATGTAAGCATATGCTATACATCCAAAAATTCTAAAATGATCAATGAATGGTCTGTGCCCTGCCCATGCTTCTTCGGGTGTCATGTTTCGGACAGCTAGTGTGGGACTTCTATTCAATAAGTCAACGCCCAAATTGACTGCTTCAGGCCAAAAACTCCTTGGAACGCTTCTCCTTGCTAACATACTTCACACCATGTTTAAAATTGTATGATTTTTCCTCTCGGACACACCATTTTGTTGTGGTGTATAGGCTGCAGTCAGTTGCCTTTTGATTCCATGTTCCTCACAAAGATATGCAAATTCTTATGAGTTGTAATCTCCACCACGATCGGTTCGAAGAGTTTGAATAACTCTCCCAACTTCCTTCTCAACCAGGGCCTTGTAACTTTTAAATGCTGAAAAGGCTTCAGATTTTTGCTGCAAAAAATATACCCATGTTTTCCGACTATATTCATCAGTGAATGTAATAAAATACCTCTTATTACCATTGGACGTCGGATTTATGGTTCCACAAATATCGGAACGGACTAGCTTCGGCATTTTTGTAGCTCTCCTTGCATTCCCTTTTGGAAAATGATTACGATGTTGCTTGCCAACAACACACTTTTCACAAACTTTGGATGGAGGAGTGATCATAGGGAGGCCTGTCACTATCTACTTTTGATGAAATGTTTTCTGCCCATTAAATTTCAAATGGCCATGGCAAAAATGCCAAAGCCATGATGGATCATCCTCCTTAGCCAACAAGCAAGCCTGAACAATCTTGATTTTCAATGGAAACAACCTGTTTGGTGTCATCTGAACAACAACAATAGCACTCCTTGCTGGATCACATATCTCACATGCACCTTTCTGAATTGTTATAATATAACCCTTATCTTGCAATTGGCCAGCACTCAACAAATTAGTTTTCAGATTAGAAACATAAAAAACATTCGAAATTGTTTCAACAAAATCAATCTTAGTTCTAATCTGAATATCTCCCTTTCCCATCACATTTACAGTAGAACAATCACCAAAACTTATAGTAGTATGAAAGTCTTCATTTAAAGATAAGAAAGAAGACTTACTAGCACTCATATGATTGCTGCAACTTGTGCCGACATACCATACATCAAGCTCGGAGTCGTCCTTGGCATGAAAGGCCATCAAAAGTGTTTATTCTTCCCTTTTCTCAACAAAGTTCGACTTCTCTCCTTTTTCTTTGTCTTTTGGCATCTTTGTATAGCACTCATTGCTGTAATGCCCATGATTTCCACGCCTACAACACTCAATCTTGGACTTGTCCACCTGTCCTCTTCTTTTATTCTGAAACTCGGAGTGATCATCATCTCTTTTGAAATACTCGCGTTGATTGCTTCCATCTCGGTTGCCTCAAGCACTTCTTCCACGTTCTCTACCTCTACCTCGTCCTCTTCCTCTTCCTTTTGAGCTTGTGGATTTAGCAAATGTAGAAGGTTTCAAAGCTTGCTCTTCTAAGGTGCATCGATTCAGACTCTGTTCATGGACTAGCAAGGAGCTTTGCAACTCATCAATTGACATTACATCAATGTCATTAGACTCTCAATAGAGCACACATAATCGAATTTTGGAGCCATAGATCTAGGATCTTCTCAACAACAGCACCATCTTTAATCATATCACCATGGATTCGCATTTTGTTTGCTATCCCCATAACTCTTCTAAAATAATTAGCAACTGATTCTCCATTTTTCATTTGAAGAGTCTCAAAATCTCTTCTTATGGCTTGAAGTTGTGCTCACTTCACTCTTACTGAGCCCTGGTACTTTTTTTTCATAGAGTCCCAAATGTTTTTGGATGTATCCTTTTGGAGAATGTTCTCCAAAATTGCACGATCAATAGCTTGGAACAAGTAGTTCTTCACCTTCATATCTTTCAGCTTTCGATCGTCAAGTTTCTTTTGTTGTGGCTGTGTCAGTATTACTCCTGGCTCAACAAATCCAGTTTCCACGAGATCCCAGTACTCTTTGGACCTTAGGAAATTTTCCATCAACATGCTCCAATGATCATAGTGACCATCAAAGCGAGGTATGGCTGGTTGGACAAAATTCTCTACTGATTTGTCAGTCGCCATGAATGCTTGTTGCTACAAGAGGCAAAAGCTGCTGCTTGTTTGGGAATTTTTTTTTTCTTTTTCAATTAGGCCAGTGGTGGCTCTGATACCAGATGTTGGAGAAAACTGATTCTATGAATAATTGCTAAAGTGTTAAAACAATAACAATATGGCTGAAAGCTTCAAGCTAATTTTATTGAATTGAATTGAATGAAGGAATACAACTTAAATAAGAGCAGCAAAGTTACATCTGCAAGCAACCACAATGTCATTTGGCAGATTTTGTGGAACTAAACCCTTGATTACATGAATTGGCTATACACACCAACCATGACTCCTACAACTAGGGATTCTCCTATAGACTAGGTAATACCAATCTCCTAGCTATAGATAATAGTAAAACTTAAAATTAAATCTTATCAGTTTTCATATTATTATTAAAAAACAAATACTAAGGTAAACATTGCTGATTATACAATGTAAGAGAACAATTATGACAAATCATACTCATTCTTTTGTTTATGTTCATATACTTGTATTTAAACAATATGAATGATTGTTTCTAATTGTTGGCTTGTATTATAATTTGAAACATTGTTTTGTTTTTCTTTGTGTTTTATGTAGAATGTCCAAGATGATATGCTATAGTTCCTTGGAGTATTGAAGTCAAAATAATGGATATATTGTTTATGATTGTTGATTTGTACTAAAATTTGGAACAAATTTTTTTTTTTTTTTGTGTTATGTTTTTTAACGTAATGTAAGTTTTGGTTTTTGTTTATATGAGTTAAAACAATGGATGATTGTTTATGGTAGTTGGCTTGTATTAAGATTTGAAACGTTGTTTTAGTTTTAGTTTTTTTCTATGTTATTTAAGTTTTGGTTTGATTTGATTATGTAAGTTTAAACATTGGTTAGTCGTTTATCATTGTTGGCTTGTATGAAAATGTAAAACAATGTTTATGGTTGATTGTTTATGACAACATTCTTGAGGGAGTCTTGGGTAATTAATTTTTTAAGGCAAAAATCACTTTACCTTTTTTGTGGTATTGGCTATATGTACATAAACTCGCCATCATTTAAAAATAATTACCAAATAAGAAAAAGGTATTTAAGTTAATTTATTGGTTAATGAAAGTTAGTGATGAGTTTTAATTCACAAATCATAAAGAGTTCAAATGAGTTGGCTTTTGATGAGGTTTGGGGACTTACTATTATGTTAGATGTTTTATTTTTTAGCAAATGAGGGCTTAGTCAGTTAAGGCTTTGTTGCCTTGTTAAGGGGCTGTGGTTGTTTTTGCAAATGGAGGTTTTGGGCTGATGCCATGCAGGTGTTTTGTTTCTGTTTTGTTTTGGGTGTTGATGTTACCCCTCTTTTTTATTTTATTTTTGACAAATTTCACTTTATTCTATTGTGGTTTGATTTATATGTGAGATTTTTCTCTCGTCACTTGGAAATAATCACATGCTTTTTATGTGATTATGGATTAAGTGTTTAGATACTAAATCTAAGTCAATAGAAAGTGCGAAACATGTGTCAAAACATAAAGAGGTTATATGTTCATTTCTAAATGTCAAGGATAAATGAATTGGAAATAAAGTATGTGTTAAAAGAATTATGACTCCATAAAAAATGACGAAACTATTGGTGATTTGTACAATTAGGAGGCATGGATTGAGATGTGAATGAGATTGGATTCCATGTCCAATAAATTCACTAATCTATCGTTTAGTTAGTTTAGTGAAGGTTAGACTAATAGTCAAATACATATTATTTCTAACCAAATAATTCAAGAACTATTTATTTAAGACTAACAATCCATTGTATTACAGTCCGCCTTTATTCAGTCCATTCAAACAAAAACCCCTACAGCTCTTTATGTACAAAGGTATTTTAGTCTTTTTGTTTTAAACTATTAATGGGCCTACCGCTCCATTTTAATCCAGGAATCACATGGGAATTGTATAGTTATTTCTAAGAAATAAACTCCAGGTGATTCTATTTGCACTATAAAAATCATTCAGTACGTCCAATTTCTCAATACTCTCTATTAAATTATTTAGGATTATAATTTACTCTTAATACACTCTATTTTTTCACAAATTGCTCTTCATGATAAAATCATAATTTATGATACACTCAAATAATAAACAAGTGAATTCAAATCGGTTTGGTTCATGAAAAAATGTTACTTTTCCCTACAAACTGATGTTCAACGACCTACACCACAAAGATCTTGAACTGTATCCTCCCTTCCCTTCCTTCCCTCTTCTTTTTGCCCAATTCGTATTATTTATTATCTCACCTATTTTGGTTCTTGAGAAAATGTTACTTTGTTTTTTATGCTTTCTTCTAAAAAATGAACCAATCATCGCAGATGGTAATACTGTAACTCCACAACATAGACAACAAATCCGAATCCTTAAATAATGAATGCCAATTGAAACAACGAAGGAGATTTGTACTGAGTAATTCATTTGTCTAGAAAGCAAATTAGTCCTTTCTACAGGGTTTTCCCCCCTAATTATAGGTCTAAATTCTCAAAATCAAAAGTGCACCAACCCATGCAAGTCCGAAAACTCAAATTCCCCAAATAAGCAAACAGAATTTGATAAAGAATTAAAACTAACCAATTGATATAGAACCCGATACTAAAATCAAGAACATAAATATACATGCATGTGTGTGTATATATATATGTATATCTATATATGAATGAGAAAAGAAGAAATAGATAATAACTAGCAAGTTGAAGCAGCCCACAACTTAGTAGCAACCCGCATTCCAAAATAAAATACTCAATCAATTTCAACAAAACATTGATTTCTTTATTACATTTACCCACAAGAACTAGCAAGTTGAAGATGCCCACGAATAAAAAAATTTCAATCAATCACAACAAAACAGAACTGATTTCTTTTTTAAGTGTACAAATAAGTGTTTTCTTTTTTAAAAAAAAGAAAAAGAAAAAGAAAAGAAAATGGATAAGGATAACAAGTTGAAAGGCTGATTTTTACCCCTATAGTGAGAAAAGACAAGCCAATGAAAGCTATGAACAGAAGAACAGAAGAACAAGAACAGAAATGATGGTGAATCTAGTATCATCACCGCCAGAAATGATGGTGAATCCAGTATCACCACCGCCACAAATGATGGTGGAAGTTGGCGCGGAGAAGTGTGAAGCTAAACTAAGATTGGGTGGATGAGATATATGGGGGTGGGTGAGGAACCTTAGACATCACAAATAATATTGTGGACCTCTCCTATTACTAAAAATGGGAGAGGGATTTTAGACTAATTTTCTCAAAGAATAATTTTAATTTTAATTTAGTATCATTACTACTACTTTGAATTAATAAAGTTTTATCTTTTGGACTTTTATGTAAAGCTTGAACATTTAAATTTGTTTTAATACATTTATAATGAACACGATAAATTAAAGCAATATTATGAACCTTGTCTTTCATATTAGTAAATGAACCATCTAACTGAATATTTAAAGTTAATGCATCTAATATATGTGGATCCCTAAGACTGATTGTAAAATCAAGAAAGCAATTAAAATGAACGGGTCCTTTGTGGAAACTAGTTTCCATCATACCCATTAAACTATCATTGTAATCAATAAAACGAGCATCTCGTAAACATAATAAAACAGAAGTATTTTTGCCTTGTGGAGTTAATGGTTTTATGCCTACTTGAATTAATCCTAAATGAATAAAATTGTGACCAGTTTTTAGATGACGTTTAATAGTGTTAGCATCAAATAATTGACATGTTTCTCTAGGTTTTGCTAAAGCATAAACTTGTTCTAATGTTTTAACATGCAGATTAACATTAAAAGTAGATTGTAAAAAAGTAGTTTTATAAATTTCTTTAACTGATAATTTTGGGATATTCCAACTTAAATCAATTTTATTATTTTGTATTTCTATATCTTCTTCATTGATTACTAAACCGTGATTAGGTATAGAGGGCAAAGTTGTTGACCTAGAACTAACTGATGAATTACTTCTAAATAATCGACTCATTTTATCTTGAAATAGTTTACAGTGAGCTCAATACATTGTCTAATTTTATCATGTTTTCACATACGATGTTTTCACACATAACCAGTTCGGAGAACCCCTAAAATCCAACACTGCCTAACCAAAGGACTTACCTAGGACTTGGGACGAAGGATGGGTGGCTAATAGCAACGTAGAAAGACACGGATATAAATTGGACAGATTAACGATAAACTGTAAACAACTTCAAAACAGGAGAATGAGTAGACACAGAAATAACGATTCAGTGAGTAACAGGATACAACACAACTTGGCTCTAATATCAATATTCCTCAAATGATTGAATGGAAAGATATTACTCTCCTGATCAATGGGTTATTGTCAATGAAAATTACAAACGTAATAAAAAACAATCAACTAGTCAAGATATCCAAGATATTCAACAATTTACTGATGGATCAGTTCGTATTAAATTTAATCGTAGTCAATCGTCTAGACATAGTACTTCTAGTATCCCTACTGATATTGAAACTGAAGATGAAATATTTAATCCACCTTTATTCAGAAAAAATAGTCAAATTCATCTAGGTCAACCTTCCCATAGTAAAATGAAAGGAATTGATAATTCCACAACTTCCCAAATTAGTAAACCTGTTTATTCTACTCACACACATCTACATGAAGAAGATACTGAGTCTCAAGACTCTCCAACTCAAACTGATTTCAAAGTTATACCTCCAATAAATCCCAGCTAATGACTATTAGTAAACTCTTTACTCCTGATCTTGATAAATTACATATTGAATTTAAATCTAAAGATAATAAGACTAAACATTATGCATATCGTACCAAATATGATTTGACTCAACAATATAAAATTACTCGTCAATGATACAAATTTATGATTGAACATAAAATTAAAGTTCCTTTCTTTGAATATTTAGAAGACCATCATAAGGAGGTTCAAACAATTACAAAACATAAATGGAAAACTTCACCCAATACTACTGTAAGCTCTAGTCATCCTCCTTTATCTACTATAATTATTGAACATCAAGGATCTGAAGTCCCGACCTCTCCTTTTAAGTTACTCGGCACTGACCCTGAAATCAAAAAAGTTATTGAACAAAATAATTATACTAATCAATGTTTAAAAACTATTGGTAAACAATTAGATAAAATAGAAACCAATTTCGATGATTATTCGGCTAACAATACATCTACTAAACAGTCTTTAGACCAACCATTACTTAATTTACCTAGTAACCGTTCTAAACGTCATAGTTTAGTCACCCGAGATAATTCTACCGTCAAAGCCATTGAACAAATATTTACTAAATTAACTACTTCTGAAAAAGCTTCTCCATCTACTGAGAAAGGTCTTACTGTATTAAACCAACATCCTACTCTTGAATCTGTTTCTACTCATTCAGACCCTGACACAACTGATAATGAAATTACTCATTTAGCTCAACAATTTCAATCAACTACTCTGAATAAACTTCATTATCCTAAACCTAATCCTACAACGCTCACAAAAAATTGGTATTCACGACCTACTCCCCCTGATCTCCAATATGAAGAAAATAATCTTAGTAATCAATTTTCTGTATCTGCTAAAAAATTATACGAATGGAATATTGATGGTCTCAGTGAAGATCAAATACTTCAAAAATTAAATCATTTATCTATGGTTGCAAATAGTTATCTTAGTAACTACCCCAATTATACTCAACCTGAAATTGTTTCCTTAATTACTTCTGGCTTTATTGGTATGCTCAAATCTTGGTGGGAAAAATACCTTAATGAAGATCAACGCGAATCAATTTTACTTGCTAATCAAAAAGATGAAAATGATTTACCTATATTTGATGAAACTATTGGCTATTATAAACCCGATGGTATTAATACATTAATCTATACCATAGTCAAACATTTCATAGGTACCCATACTAATATATATTCTCGCATACATGATCAACTTAGTAACCTTACTTGTCCAACATTAAGCGATTTTAGATGGTATAAAGATGTATTTACCTCTAGAGTTATGTTAAGAGAAGATTGTACTAAATTCTTTTGGAAAGAAAAATTTATTAATGGTTTACCTAGTCTCTTTGCTCACAAAATTAGAGATGTCCTTAGTCAACCTACTGGTGTCATTGAATATGATAATTTAACTTATGGTGATATCATTAGTACTTTTCAAAAAGAAGGATTAAGGATGTGTATTGATCTTAAACTTCGTCAAAAAGCTGCTAAAGATAAACATAAGGCTAAATACGAATTAGGCGATTTCTGTGAACAATACGGTTTACCTCCTGTAGCACCTTCTCATAGTAAAAAACATAAGTACAATAAACATAAATCATCTTACAAATATTCTTGTAAGTATAAAAAGAATTATTCACCTTCAAAATCAAATGATAAATTCTATACTAAACTCAAAAAGAAATATTATAAAAAATCCCATCCAAAATCTAAATCTAATAAAGATATTACTTGTTATAACTGTGGTAAAAAAGGCCATTATTCTAACAAATGTAAAGAAAAACAAAAATTAAAAGATAAAGTTAATCAACTTCAAATTAATGATGAATCCAAGCACCAATTATTTGAAATCTTCCAATTAAACTAATCTGATAATAATTCTTCTTCTAATAATCCTAATACCTCATCTGATTACCATTCACCTAGTGATGATTCTGCTAATAACATTGAATTAGGATGTAATGATATTTATTGCAAACCCGTTAAACAAATCACTGCCCTTACTAAACAAAATCAAGAAGAAACTACCCTTATTGAATTAATTGGTCGATTAGATGATCCCCAGTTAAAACAAAAGTATACTGACAAATTAAAATCTTTACTTACAAACAGTGATCATAAACCAAAGCATGATAAACCCATTATTAGTTTATCTAAAACTTTAGAAAGATTTAAAAATAAACAAAAAGAAATTACTCTTCAAGCTTTACAACATGAAATCAATCAGATTAAACAAACTATTAAAGATTTACAAAATAAAGATACAGTTTTAGAAGATGAAATTCTTACATTAAAACTTAATAAAAGTCTAGAGAATTTCCAAGAAAACAATGCTGAATTGCCTAATGAATCTGAACATACTAATCCTGATAATCTTTTATTTGATAATTGATCACATCAATCTCTTAATCATGAAGATAAAAGATTAAATCTGATCAATAAAATTGATATTCAAAAATGGTATTCAAAAGTTAAACTCGTTATTAATGATTTTCAATTAAATATTATTGCTCTCATTGATACTGGTGCTGATCTTAATTGTATTCAAGAAGGTTTACTTCCTACAAAATATTATGAAAAAACAAGTGAAAATTTAACTTTTGCTAATGGTAGTAAAATGCGTATTAAATATAAATTACCTAAAGTCCATATATGTCAACATAATGTCTGTTTCAAAACCTCATTTGTTTTAGTTAGAAATATGACTGATAAAGTTATTTTAGGCACTCATTTATATTCTTATTATATCCATTTACTATATCTAGTGAAGGAATGACAACTCACGCTTTTGGTCAAACAGTTACTTTTAAATTCTTATCACCACCTGAAGTATTGGAATTAAATCAATTAAAAGACTGTTCTATTTCTCAATCTATTAATCGATTAACTCGTCAGTTACGTTTTCTCAAAGAAGAAGTTAATTATAAACGCGTTGAACAACAATTAACTGATCCAGTTGTTCTATCTCAAATTGAAGAATTTAAATTAAAATTAGAAACAACTGTTTGTTCTACGTTACCAACTGCCTAGGAAAAAATATGTAGTAACTTTACCATACATTAAGAATTTTAATGAACAACAAATCCCTACTAAATCTCGACCTATTCAAATGAATCATGATTTAGTTGAAATGTGTAAAAAGGAAATCAATGAACTATTAAAAAATCGAATTATTAGTCCTAGTAAATCACCATGGTCTTGTCATGTTTTTTATGTTAATAAAAATGCTGAATTAGAACGAGGTGTCCCTCGCTAGAATGGATTCGCTATCTTATTCCTAATAAAAAAGACTTAATCAAAAGACTTAGTCAAGCTGTTATTTTTAGTAAATTTGATTTAAAAAGTGATTTTTGGAAAATACAAATTCAACCTAAAGATAGATACAAAACTGCATTCACTACACCTTTTGGTCATTATGAATGGAATGTTATGCCTTTTGGACTAAAAAATGCACCTAGTGAATTTCAAAATATAATGAATGATATTTTCAATCCATTTAGTCATTTTTCCATAGTTTATATAGATGATATTCTTATTTTTTCAAAATCAATTAGTGAACATTGGAAACATCTTACTGCATTCTTTTATACCATTAAGAGTCATGGTCTAGTCATTTCTGCTCCTAAGATTAAATTGTTTCAAACCAAATTCAGATTCTTAGGTTATGATATTCACCAAAATACTATTTTACCTATTAGTCGTTCCATTGAATTTGCGTCTAAATTTCCTGATGAAATCTTAGATAAAACCCAGTTACAACGTTTTTTAGGATCACTGAATTATATTGCTGAATTTTACAAAGACCTTAGGAAAACTTGTCAACCTCTATTTGATCGATTAAAAGACAATCCTCATCCTTGGTCTTCTACTCATACTGCTATTGTTAAACAAGTCAAACAATATGTCAAGTCTCTTCCTTGTCTTGGTATTCCTACTGAAAATTCATTCAAAATTATTCAAACGGATGCCTCTGATATTGGTTATGGTGGCATCCTTCTCCAGCAAATTACTCTTCAGTCATCTAAACAAATTTTTTGTTATCATTCTGGTGTCTGGAATAAAGCACAAAAGAATTATAGTACTATTAAACAAGAAATTTTATCTACTGTTTTATGTATTAGTAAATTTCAAGATGTTATTTTAAATCAAAATTTTTTACTTCGTGTTGATTGCAAATCTGCTAAATATGTTTTAGAAAAAGATGTTCAAAATCTTGCTAGTAAGCAAATTTTTGCTCTTTGGCAATCTATTTTAAGTATTTTTTATTTTGAAATTGAATATATACCTGGTTGTCAAAATTCTATTCCTGATTTTCTTACCCGAGAATTTTTACAGGGTGGATAGTGAGTTACAGTGAGTTACATCATGCCCATTCCCTCTATTCCTTACCATAAACACCAGATTACACACTATAAGACCTTAGTCAAACATACTGCTCATCGCCTTGCCTTTCTCAAATCAACCCATTTACCTACTAAAAGAGCCCAGTACATACAATTTCATCGGATTAAAGCTCAGAAACAACAACTTGCTCATTAGATTAACTGTTTACATGAACATACTGATCAATTAGATATCCTCAGTGGATGCTAATTTCTCTCCTCTATTTCATAGATGTCTCGTCCACGGCCTCCTTCCAAAGCCTTGGTCCCATCTAGTCAACCTTTTGTTCCACCTCCATTGGAGTTAGTCACCAAATACCATCCTGCTGAATTCGTTAACCGTTACCAAATTCTTGGTAATATTCCTAAACCTAGTTATACATTTGCTTTGGCTACTGATCATTTTACTTCATCTAGTCAAGCAGTTACTCTATACCCTCCTAATCCTATTAAATCAGCCCGATCTGATTATGTTCAATCCACCACTACTAATCTCTTTTTCAAAGAACCTAGTCACCCAAAGAGTCATACTGTTCATGATCTGGTTAAATCTTATTTCCCTCATGGATGGCATTTTATTCCTCTCCATCCAGAAAAAACAATTACTTTCTATAAAGACATCATGTTCAACCATCAGTCAATTGTGATTAAACCCATTTATGATCGCACTTACACAAGTAAAATTGGGTACCATTCACTCTATATTCACAACTTTGTTTCTCTGGTTGATTGGGGTTCTCCTTATCAACTATGAGATCTGCCTGGTCATTCAATTCAATACAGTTACTATGATTACATTGATGCTTGGTTCAAAGTCCTCTTGTATCAAAATGAGTCAAACAGTCACTCTTGGTTTCTTCAATTTGATCAAAAGTTCAAATCCGAGTTACCTACCTGGTTTCTGCGATGGTGGACTCAGTATGGCGCCATTTCAGAAATCTTCCCATCAGTAATTATGGAACAAGTCAATTACTTCTCCACTATTTTCTCATTCACTCCTCAGCAAAGGAAATTCCCTCCATTGCTTATTTTTATATCCAAATACAAAATACCTTGGATATTCAAATGACAATATGATATTTCTAATGATGTTATTTACCGACAACATATGGTTAAATGGTGGGATAATTTCAAAATTCAACGTATTGTTGAAATTGTTCAAACTGAATTCCCAATCAACATACATGCTCTAACTCCTACAATGGTTAAAGCTCAGCAGATCCCAACTGCTTCATTAACACAAGGAAGCCAACTTCCTTCAGTCAATCTTGGAAACCCAACATCCAGTTCTTCCAAGCCTAAGTCATCCAAATCAAAGATTAAATCCAAGTCAGTAAAGCCCAGTACTGCTCAGCCCAAGTCAAAGGATAAATCCAAGTCCAAGGTTAAGCCCAAATCCAAGTCATCTAAAGATGAGCTTCTCCAAATGGCCTGTCTCCTTATGGCCCAAGCCAAGTCAGATTATGATAATAGTGATTCAGAAGAAAGTTCAGACAGTTCAAACTCTTCTGAAGGTTCAACTACTCAAAATCCATATGGACTCGAATTTCAAGATGCTTAGGATCCATATGCCTAGTCACTTGTTCAACTTATCAACATTGGATTCTATATAACTATAATTATCAGCTTCAATCAATACTCGTTTTTAAGAAAAACTGCTGATATATATATATATATATATCTATATTGATTCCCTCAGTCACATGCCTCCAAGCAATGAATAGTGAAAAAAGTCAACTTCACTATTCACTATTCATCAAAAAGTCAACATTACTATTCATCATTCATCATGATTCAATCCAACCGACAAATTCAGCACAGTAAAAAGCAGCCATCATCTTTAGTCACTCACCGAAAGCAACAGACAGCTCTCATGTGCTCCTTATGCTCCTTTCAAGTCAGATTATTCACTCACAAGGCTAACAGTAGTCTATTTTGATTATAAAAGAGCCTCTTCAGTCAAGAATAAGGCAGAGTTAGAAAAAATTGAGAGTGCTTATTCTTCAAGAAAAATAGCTCTATAATTTTATTTTCAAGTTCGTTTTCAAGTTATGTATTTTGAAGAACTGTTGGTTTCATTCCAATAAACAATTGTAAGTTTTATTATTTATGTTTTATTCTATTATTATTAATATTGATTGTTGATTTAAGTTATTTGATTTTAGTGTTGTTTCTGCCTTCCTTGCTTCCGTCCCTTTCTTTAGTGCCTGCTCTGATACCAATATCTTTTGTCCCTTTCCCTTTTGGTATCAGAGCCAAGTTGTGTTGTCTCTTGTTACTCACTGAATCGTTATTTCTATGTCTACTCATTCTCCTGTTTTGAAGTTGTTTACAGTTTATCGTTAATCTATCCAATTTATATCCGTGTCTTTCCATGTTGCTATTAGCCATCCATCATTCGTCCCAAGTCCTAGGTAAGTCCTTTGGTTAGGCAGTGTTGGATTTTAGGGGTTCTCCGAACTGGTTATGTGTGAAAACGTCGTATGTGAAAACATGATAAAATTAGACAATGTATTGAGCTCACTATAAACTATTTCAAGATAAAATGAGTCGATTATTTAAAAGTAATTCATCGGTTAGTTCTAGGTCAACAACTTTGCCCTCTACACCTAATCACGGTTTAGTAATCAATGAAGAAGATGTAGAAATACAAAATACTAAAATTGATTTAAGTTGGAATATCCCAAAATTATCAGTTAAAGAAATTTATAAAACTACTTTTTTTACAATCTACTTTTAATGTTAATCTGCATGTTAAAACATTAGAACAAGTTTATGCTTTAGCAAAACCTAGAGAAACATGTCAATTATTTGATGCTAACACTATTAAACGTCATCTAAAAACTGGTCACAATTTTATTCATTTAGGATTAATTCAAGTAGGCATAAAACCATTAACTGCACAAGGCAAAAATACTTCTGTTTTATTATGTTTACGAGATGCTCGTTTTATTGATTACAATGATAGTTTAATGGGTATGATGGAAACTGATCTCCACAAAGGACCCGTTCATTTTAATTACTTTCCTGATTTTACACTCAGTCTTAGAGATCCACATATATTAGATGCATTAACTTTAAATATTCAGTTAGATGGTTCATTTACTAATATGAAAGACAAAGTTCATAATATTGCTTTAATTTATCGTGTTCATTATAAATGTATTAAAACAAATTTAAATGTTCAAGCTTTACATAAAAGTCCAAAGGATAAAACTTTATTAATTCAAAGTAGTAGTAATGATACTAATATCAATATTCCTCAAATGATTGAATGGAAAGATATTACTCTCCCTGATCAATGGGTTACTGTCAATGAAAATTACAAACATAATAAAAAACAATCAACTAGTCAAGATATCCAAGATATTCAACAATTTACTGATGGATCAGTTCGTATTAAATTTAATCGTAGTCAATCGTCTAGACATAGTACTTCTAGTATCCCTACTGATATTGAAACTGAAGATGAAATATTTAATACACATTTATTCAGAAAAAATAGTCAAATTCATCTAGGTCAACCTTCCCAGAGTAAAATGAAAGGAATTGATAATTCCACAACTTCCCAAATTAGTAAACCTGTTTATTCTACTCACACACATCTACATGAAGAAGATACTGAGTCTCAAGACTCTTCAACTCAAACTGATTTCGAAGTTATACCTCCAATAAATCCTCAGCTAATGACTATTAGTAAACTCTTTACTCCTGATCTTGATAAATTTATAACGACCCCGGTCTTTTCCCATTTAATTATTGTATCCGGACTTATGTTCCGTAGATCCCATTGTTGTATCATTGTTGTTGTTGTCCTTTAATTCTTCAGTTTTGAGTTATAGGAATTGTTGGGCAGGTTGTTTACAGGTTAGTTGGGTTTGAAACCAAGAGTTCATGTTCAGTTTTTGGGTTGGTCGCTCGAGCGAGCTATTCTTCGCTCGAGCGAGGTCTTTGATTTTGGTCCTTCGCTCGAGCCAGGGTCCCTTCGCTCGAGCGAGCTTTGCGTCCAGTACATAGACCTGAGAGCAGTGTTTGTTGGCTCGAGCGAGCTTTCTTCGCTCGAGCGAGCTGTTTTGCTTTTGGCTCGAGCGAGCTTCTCTTCGCTCGAGCAAGGCTTTCTTGTGTCTGGTCGCTCGAGCGACCAGGTCTTCGCTCGAGCGAGCCTGTCCAGTATTTAAACGTAACAGCGGGATTTTTAGGGCAGTTTTTCATTCTTTTTTATCTCAAACCCTAAAGTCCGACTTTTCTTCTTCTCTAAACACCTTTTCTCCTAGGTTTGATCTAGTTAGGGTGTGTTTCTACCCTAGTTCTTTTACAAATAAGATAGAGGAGAGTGAGGGCTTCCATTTAACCTGAGCAGTTGTCGGTTTGGAGCACTTTGGAGTTTCGAGCACCTTCTTCATCATCATCTTTTCGGGTTATTTCTTCGAGGTAGGGATTTCCTACTCCATTTATACGTTTTAATCCTAAGTGTTGGTATTTTGGTATGTGGGGGTAGTTTGGTAATTTTGGAAGAAACCTTAGGGTTTTGGTTTAGATTAATTTGTAGAATTAATTTAAAGGAACAATGTGGAATTTGGTTTAATTCATGGAATTGGGTAGTTTAAATACTTACCTTTGGGAATGTTAAATTTACATTCATTGATGTATTTATTTCTTGTTTAGAAATAACTGTTTTGGGCTATCGGTGGAGGATAGCCATTGATTGTTGTAGACCTTGCATGCGGCTTAGGTATAACTGGAATTGAGTCAATTGTTAGACTGTTGAGTTAATACAGAACATTCGTGTATTAATTATGTGTTGTATATGGCATGTGTTGACTATGTTGCATATGCATTGGTTTTGGAGGAGATAGGGGATGAACTCCACGGTTTAGGGGAAGATAGGGGATGGACCTCTAAACCGGACTTGTTGGGAGGAGATAGGAGATGGACTCCAGTAGCATGACTTATGTGTATGCTTATTGTTAATAGAAATATTTCTATTTGTTGTTGATATGATACATCACCACCATGTGTATCAGTTGGGAAGTATGGAAGTGAAGTTGATTGAGATTGATATAACACCAGCATGTGTGTTTATTATGTTATAAGAAAGGTTTAGCCTAAAATTGTTATCCTTGTTGAGTTATTTGGCCAGGTTCTGAGCCATAAGTGGGAAGTAAAATGTGCCATAGACAGTGTGTATAGGCAATGTAGACATTTGTGTCATGAAAATTGTAACTTGATTGTAGAGTGTTAACCATGTATCAGATGCTAATGCTTTAGTTAATTCTTATGCTTGGTTTAGTATTTCTCTACTGGGCTGTGGCTCACCCTATATGGGAATTTTATTTTTCAGGTTCAGGTGGTTCACTCCCTCCAAGGACTTAGCTTGTGAGGAATTGAATTTGAAGACTTGTCTTATTTCTATTTGTTTTATTTGACAATGTAATCTTTCAAGCCTAGGGCTTTATCTGTTTTTGAGTTAGAACTCAGTGAATTGTGTCCAAGTGTTGGCTTGGCAAGATGTAAGCCCGTAGGGCAATTATTCTGATGTTTTATTTCATAATACTCTGATGGATGGATTTATATTATTGTTTAATATAATAATGCATGTTTATATTATTTATTTAATGGGTTGAATTTTGAGGGCGTTACAACTTGGTATCAGAGCGTACCGGGTTTGAATACTTTGGGTACGTGGGAAGTGATTAGTATCACAATGGGTTCGTCTCGTTTGATAGAGACTTAGTGTAATGATTGCATGCTTATATGATAACATGTTTATGTGATTATGTGGGTATGGAATGTAGTTTCTAGATATTGATTGGATCCTTGAGTTTCTAGTAGTCTTGTTGGAAAGGCACTTGATCAATGCTGCTTCCAACCGGAACTATAGTAACCCTTTGGGACTATCATTATCCAGGAATGAAATTCGTAGGTGCTTATGTGATTATGTGCTTACGTGGTGTGATTTATTGTTGTCCAATGTATTAGGACGTGAGTGTTATAGTTTTGGCACATTATTTATAGTGCTAACGTCTTTGTTTCCTTTATTAGGATGTCAGGACGAGACGAGT